>JARQZK010003028.1:52500-184548 GCA_030704885.1 Cynegetis impunctata | reverse complement strand
ATAACAGGCTTGTTGAATCTCAAAAAAACTCGATTTTATTAAAAAGTTGATGTTTCGCCACGACATTCGTGGCTTATTTATTCAAAACTTTTCAAAAGAAATAGTTCACAGGCAACAACAATTCGAATAAATATATATATATATATATATATATATATATATATATATATATATATATATATATATATATATATATATATATATTAACTCTTTTTTTCTTAAAGATCAACAGGCCGTTTTAGTTAGAAAAATGAATTTATTGGACATTTTACGTTTCGTCATGAAATTCATGACTTTTTCAAAATATTTGATGGATTTCAATCCATCGTGCCATTTTACAAAGTTAAAAGAAATAGAAAATAAAAAACAGGCAACTATGTTTCCTTTGAATTTTTGCGTCTTTAGTTGCTAATTACGTGGTATTCAGTCTTATATAATAAGTAGTCTGGTTTGATAATAATAAATATTAAGGGAAACCACGGAAACCCTTAATCTTAATTAAATAAGATTCAGAGGTTGAGCGTCAAACTGAACGCACGCGTAACCTCTGAATCCCTGGGTTTAGAGGTTGAATCCACGTGTGTGATAGTGAAAAATAAATGTTAATAATCAGAAGTTTGTAAGAAACAGGTCGGGTATTGGTAAAATCCAAGTCCTCTGGTAATAGATACCCGGCGGAAGATATTTGTTTGATGTGTAGATGACCATCATAGTAGTCGGGTAATAAAAATATAAAAGTCGGGCAGTAAAAAGTAACAATTTTTACCTCAAGAAATTTATGTCGTATCAATGATATTAAATAAAATCTTCATTAGGTATATATGTAAAATTGACGAAAAAAATCTGTTTCAGGTATTATTGATGCTGGAGGACGTAATGTCACACTTTCACTTCAGTCGAGAACTGGTCATACTAATATGCTTGCCGTTGTTGGTACTCTGGTATTTACACAGTATTGGTATTGGTTCCCGCTATCACATTGTTTGGCTCTTGCGTTCACTCCCACTTGTGTTGTGGCCCTAAATGCTCAGTTAAAGGTATGTAAAAATGTCCCAAATAGTTCTCGAATATGTTTCTAGTGAAATAGCTGAACATTTTCTTATCAGCTATTGATGCATAATGCACTGAATTTATGTAAATCGTTTCTGGTTCTTACAGATGCCAAAATTAGAGTTACGTTCTAATGCTAAACCGAGTACATATGCGTACCCCGCGCCCTTGGAAGAGAAGAAACGAGAAGAGAGAGAGAAAGTAACAACTGCTGTTCTTAGTATTGCTGCAAGGCAAAGACGTAGAGATCACGACAAAAAACATCGAGATGAAAAAATGGAAGTCGTAAGTAATGTATTTCATTTCACTTCATAATTATTTTCAATCGTTAATAGCTATTGAAAAGGTGTTGTAAATTATAGTGATAAATTTTTCAGGATGATGATAAAGATGATAAGAAAGCGGATTCATCGAAAGTGGACGACAAGAAGAGTGATGATAAGAAAGAACCCGAGAAGAAAACTGAAGTGAAGAAAGCCGAAGAAGATAAAAAGAGCGAAGACAAAAAAGGTCAAGAAAAATCCGACAAAAAGGATGAAAAAGATGATAAGAAGAAAGAACCTGAACCTACCTTCGAAATTTTGAGTAATCCAGCTAGAGCTATGAGACAGCAGCTGAAGGTAATGACTTTGAATGATGGAAGTCATTATGTACCGTTGAAAGATGTTTCTATCGGAGGAATCATAATGGTTCGAAGTTTGAAACCTGATGAAGAAGAATTGGTCGAGCCTGTTGTTGGTAAGTCAATATAATTGTTTGAGCATGCTCAAAATGAATTAGAAAATACATAATATTGCAGCCATTCGTTGAAGGTATATATACTGTCCCAAAAATCATCAAAAAATTTAAATTGCGAATAATACAATCTCGCTTGAAGGTATAATTTATTCGTTTCAGCTTTTGGACCTAAAGGTGAAGATGAGAAAGAACCTGAGCCACCAGAGCCATTCGAATGGTTAGAAGATTAGTTACGTATTGCTCGACGTGTTCATTTTTAATCAAATATTTATAATATCGTTCAAAATCCTGTGACTTTTCTACGCAGAAAAGAATTTGATTCAGTTTTGTGTAATTCCGAATTTTTCGTTTGAATAAAAGAGACGTTTTTGAAAATGTTTGTTCATTATGACTTCTACGTATGAATCCGGTGAACTATTCGCTGTAACCTTGGTGAAAATAAATAATTTAGGTTTAGGTAGGTATCTTTCTCATCATATATTTTATACTGAAGAATTAAATGTAGCAGTTGTATTCACATGAGTTCATGCTGCAGGCTGATAGATGAGACCTTGTTGAAAGAGGAAGTTAGTAGCGACTACTCTGTGGATGAAGAAGCTATAGTAGGCAACTGTTCCGTATTGGAGATTCAGTTAATTGAAGTATTTTTTCAGAGAAAGATTGAAATTCCATTTCTCTGATTCACTGTTTATGAAAGCGCTGATTGAATTGAACTGGAGTAATGAAAACTCGTTTAATTAATGCCACAGTTAGATCAATTCTCATCTGATCTCTTGAAGAATGGCGTGAGGGTTATGCTGTTATCAATACAACAATTTTCGTCAAACCAATTCGAAGTAAAGAAGGAAGAGATATATCATAACAAATTTGTTGCATTATGCCTTTTTTTTTTAAATAATTGAAAAAAAGTTGCATATGGCATCGAAAGATATTAGAAGTACGAAATAAAGTTTTCGGACTCTATTTGTTTTCTCTTGGCTCTTTTATTTTCGTATAACTCAAAGTGCAGTTATAACAAAGTTGTGAACGACGTATGAAGGAATTGGGAGCTGTGCTTTTCGCTTGATTGAAGTCGGGAAAAATTCTTATTTTTATTATTTTATACATTTAAGAAGTTTCAAAAAATTCCATGACAAATAGTTCTTGTGATGAGTAATAAATTTCTACATATGAGCAGTGAAAATGTTGTAGATTGGGAATTCACTAAGAATTCGTTTCGGATTTCATCCCCATATTTACCGGGAGTTACGAATGTTGTCCGGATCTCATCCAGATATTTTCCGGAAGTTTCGGATGATATCCAAGTGTGTTTCATTCTCAGCATTCAATGACAAGTTCATAGACACCCATAGAGCTATGGTTTCAAGTTACACAACCTTGACATGGTTGCACACGACTTGGTGTAGTTGCATGTCTCTTGATATTCTTGACGAAGTGACTAACACCTCGTACCATTTCTCTCATTCCCAATGTCAAAAATTCTTTCATTAATGGGAGAACCTATATGGTCAAGCTACTGGTCTTTTCTGGGTTTTGTACTGACAAATTGAACAGCATTATTAAAAATTTATTTGAAAAGTAACGATAGAAGTAGATTTCCTACTTCCGGCTAAGAACACCAATTTCCGTCCTTCTAGAGGTATTGCTCGATTTAACGATACTGAAAACTTCATGAAAAAGGTATACGCGCACTTATCGGTTGCGTCGCGAACGGAAGCGGTGCGAAGAAAATATTGGACTCTTCGCCCGAGAAGTTTACATTAGTTTCAATGGCAGCCCGCGCACTACGGCGTCGCGAACCGAAGAGTCGCGTCAGTCGACGCGCGAATTCTCTTCGGACCAACTAGGAGTCTTTTCTCTCGACGCTTCGCCTAAATACGCGGTGACAGGCGTCGAGAAGTTTCAAATGTTTCTTGATTCTTGTCTTATTTTTCAGTTTGTAGTTCAAAAACCTTTCCCTCTGACATACAGAAATATTTGAAAATTCTTCATCTTGTATAAGATCATTAAAGAAATGATGAAATTAACCGTAAGTGTCTATATTTTGGTTTATATTAGGACCCAGCATTTCTTCTTGTTTTTTCTTCTTCTTCCATAGTGACAATTAAACTTAATATAAGAAGATCCTCTTCTGACGAACCGCTCATCTTACCTCACAAGACAACGTACTGCGTTGTTTCAAATGCTGAAATAAATGAAATTCTCGCCGAGCAGTTGGAGAAGTGACGCGACGCTTCGGCCAAGTGCGCGGACATCAGCTAAATGACGCTTCGTCTCGCGACGCTTCCGTTCGCGACGCTTCCGTTCGCGACGCTTCCGATAACTGCTCGTAAACCTTAAGGGTCATCTTCCTGGTAAAGAGTCATCATTCTGGCAATGTGTGGCATCATTAGAAAAGTCTTGCAAAGCCCTATTCAATGCACATGGTGTGCATACTTTCAGCAAATTGTCAGGTCGTAGAAGACAAGATTGGTAATTTTTGTGGTTTTTTCGAAAACAAAGAACTTCTCGGTAGAACTAGAAGTTCAATAAGATTTACTATCGTCTTTTATTATTTACTTACACCAATTGCTGTTTTATCAGAGTTATTTCACTGCAATATTCAGAACTGTGTCTTTCACGTTTCTTATTTCTCTTTTCATATAAATCATAGCAATGCTATAATGTTTTACATTGTTTTTATGTTGAGTAATGACCTCAGACATTTTCAAATTCACTTACCCCAATTGCTGTTTTATTATATTTATTTCACTTCAATATGTTCATTTATTGAATCGTTGAAGTTTTTATCTTTGGTGATATGTGGCAAAGATTTCCAGGAATTAAATTCAAGATCTTTATTTTTCATATGTGACATTACTTAACTTGAATCAACTGATTGATTTTCTTTTATTTTGGGTCTCATAATTCCAGAAATACATATTATTTTTGAATCTACGTTTATGCTTATGGCTTGAGGGTTGATAATTCATATATGAAATGGGTTGATGTGGTGAAAATACGACCTTAGTGACAGAACTCTGCTGCTCACTTTACTAATTTTTCTTTTCATACTAAGCATAGGAATTCTATAATATTTCACAGTGCTTTTATGTTAAGTAATGATCTTCGATAAATTTCGAATATATATACTCATATTCGAGTACAATCATGTGACATGATTGTAATTCAAAATTCAATGCCTGCCTCGTATGCAATTGTTTTTGTTGGATGCTCTCGATGTTTTCTCTTTTATTAATGAAAACCAGTACACCCCTCTACATACATTCCGGTCTAGTGTACCGGAAAAAATGCTCCTGAAATGGCGTCACCATTAGACATAAAGTGAAAAATATTATCAGAGTCAAAGTGTCGGTCCACATGTGACAAAGTTCAGTCCCATCTGCACTTTCGGTAATGGCTGCTATTTTTTCCTATATGTGATCCATCCCTCAGATATTTCAGTATCAATTAATGGACACGCAAGCTTATAAGAGCCACGTGGGGCAGATTAGTAATTTTTTAGGTTTTTTTTGAACACAAAGAAATGAAAGCTGGAAGTTCAATATGTTCGCAATCTAGTTAGCTAAGTGATTACAACTTTCGGACTTCCACTATCATAAAATATAGTTTTCAACAGTCTCGGAAAAACATGAACAATATGTCATTTGATTCGGAATAGAATGAAGATGGTTTTTGAAGAAAATACATTTCCGCTCGCGAAATTTGTAAAAGTTATAAACAATTTACTGAAAGATAAAAAGAGGGGTTTGGTTTTCTGCGAATACTCAAAAAAAAATTCCAAAAGAGGAGGAAATTTCCTATAATGAAGTCTCAACTCCCGAAACTGTAGGATCAATATTTATAATTTTCTCAGAGGGGTAAAAATACGACCGAAAACGAGTAATCTGGCTTGCGCAAGCCACGCCCAATTTGGACACTTTAACAATAAACATTATTTAACCATATTAAATAGGACAATTAATGAATGCAAAAATTGGCACTTACTGGATAGTTGAATGAACACTAATCCGGTGGCAAAAAATGTTTATACCGATTTTTCAATTAGTTAAGCTGTAGTTAGTCTTATAACTTTTTTATTAGTTAAGCTGTAGTTTAGTTCAACTATAGATCTGAGATTTTTTTCCTTTCTTGGAGCTATTTTTGAAAGGCATCAGAATAGATCCTTGTTAAAAAAAATTTGAAAATTTAATTTTTTCAGTTTTTTATTGACAATTTACGTAGTTGCAAAGTATAAACAAATTTTTTTATAATAAATTCGATAAATCCATTTCTCATCATCGGAAGCTGCATGAAAATAGTTTTTTTTGATTTTCATCTCTTATTGTATGAAAAATTATTATAAACAAATGCGTTGTTTATAGGAGAATTGAAAAATCAAATTATGATTAACTGCGTAAATTACCTATCAATAAAAAACTGAAAAATATAATTTTTTGAATTTTAACGAGAACCTATTCTGAAACATTTCAAAACTAGCTCCAAGAAAGTAAAAAAATCTCAGATCTATTGTTTAGCAGTTATCACAATTGCAATGTTCATGTTCCAGCAGCAAAAAACTATGAATTAATTATTGCATATCTTATTGAAAAATCCCGATAAAATTTTTCTGCCAATGAATTATTTTTCATTCAACTATTCAGTTAGTGCCTGAATTTTTTTATTTCCTAATTTATGTTTTCAATATGGTTAAATAATGTTTGTTAAGTCGTCCTAAATGGGCGAGTTTTGCGCAAGCCAGATTAGCCGTTTTCGGCCGTATTTTTACACCTCTGAGAAAATTATAAATATTGATCCTACAGTTTCGGGAATGAAGACTTCATTATAGGAAATTTTCTCTTCTTTTCGAATCTTTTTCTAGATATCAAAAATCTCAATTAGTTTTTGAGTTATTTGCAGAAAACCAAACTCTTTATCTTTCAGTAAATTGTTTATAACTTTTACAATTTTTGCGAGCGGAACTTTATTTTTTTCAACAAAATATCTAGATGCTATTTCGAATCGAATGACACCTTGCTCATATTTTTCCGACACTGCTGAAAATAGTTGAAAAAGAAAGCACGTGTTGACTAGACTAATAGCGTTCTCCATTGGTAAAACTGGTGCGGCACTGGAACTCGATTAGTTCCGTCACAAAGCTGCCCTAGGGCAATCCCAATGGATCACAAATGGATTACAATGGATCACAAATTTTATAAATACCGTTTCGGTAACACTACAGCTGTTTGTTTTTTGAGGTTATGTAAGTTAAGTTCCGCTTTTTTATTTTTAATCGTAAAATTGAAGTTTTTCTTTGTTCATGAAATGTAAACAAATTACGCAAGAAATAAACCTTCAATTTGAAATTAATAACGAATTAGTAACCCTTTGAGTCCCTATTGATGACTGGGATACGCTTTTTAAGTTGACAACTGAGTATTTTTATTTAAACTTTTTCTGGCCAGACTGCTTCTTGAGCGAGTGTGCTTTGTCAGTAATTTACCTTATATGAAGTGTATTGATTCACTGATTAAGATTTTTTTCTAATTTTGATCTGTAAAACTTTATATTAGTAATTATAAAATGCAAGATATTTCCTATAAGGTGATGAAATTAACTATTATTATATGTTAGCTGAAAAAACTGGCAAAACAACTAATTAATATTATAACTCTTGAAGTACATACATTTATTCTCTAAAAATTGGTTCAAGTAACTATATAAAGTTTAAATCATTCAATAACAATTTTCTGGCTTATTTTCACACAACAAAATATATATTTCATTATATTTAACCGTCACGAAGCAATTAGATATTAAAAGTACAGGAATAATTTTTTATTAGATCATGGTAAAACTTTATAAAATTATTAATTTAAAGTTGTCAATATTAAGCATTCTGTTATTCATTCAAATCAAATAACTGCACTAAACCCGGCACGAGCTCTCGTACCTCGTGCCAAAAAACATGCACTCAGTTGAATTTCTACTGCACTAGTTTCCCAATGAATCAAGAACCCTCGCACTAAGCTCTCCAATGGATCATAAAAATTGCACTCAGTGCGCACTAGTTCTACCTATGGAAAACGCTATAATATTGCAGAAGTTTGTCAACGCGCTCTCTTGAGTAAATTGCTCTGAGATGTCCCACCTGACAAAATTGCTGTTTTGGGCTGGAAATTTTGTTACCAACCGATCGATCTAGTCAATGGGTTTTTATGTAATGTTTTGTGACGAATTAAAAATATAGAGCAGAGGATATGAATCTAGTTGCGTGAATAATTTGAGAGTAATCTAAAATTGTAAGAATCGAATCGAGACATGCGTCACTTTTATTCCTTTATTCAATCATTCTTACAGCATCTCTAGCATAACAAGAAAGGAAATTAATCACTGAAAAAGCTTCTGTGAATTTCAAACAAATGAAAAATAATCGGTATGTATTATGAATTAATCATGGAAATTCATTCAATGTAAATTAATTCGAACGATTCTCCGAGCGGAACAAAGAGGAAAATGGTGAATAATTCATATTCTTCGTTTACTCAAAGGATCAGTTCAGTCAAATCACAAAAAGGCTGTTTCAATAATCAAGAAATGAATTTACCTATACATAAATATATAATATATATATATATATATATATATATATATATATATATATATATATATATATATATATATACACACACATATATATATATTTTCGTAATATGTTCTTGGTGTTAGGTCACATTAAATAATGCAATTTAGGTGTCATGCAAATGATTGTGTATTGACGTTTCGACCGTTTTAGGGCCTTTTTCAAAATCTATAAACCTTAACTTAGAAAATGAAAACAATAGATAATAAAACATTTTTACTACACATATTACCAGAGTCAAAGGTGTTGCTAGGTCAGTTATTTCTGAACGTAACTGACCTAGCAACACCTTTGACTGTGATAATATGTGTAGTAAAAATGTTTTATTATCTATTGTTTTCATTTTAGTTTGTTATCTACGTTGAGGTTCATAGATTTTGAAAAAGGCCATAAAATGGTCGAAACGTCAATACACAATCACTTACATGACACCTAAATTGCATTATTTAATATGAACTAATACCAAGAACATATTACGAAAAAATATATAGTAGGCATTTATCTCGACATCCATGCAGATTTCGAAAAAAGGATAGCAAAAAGAATCCAAAATAAAGAGAGAATTTAAATTGTTGTTTCATTGGAAGTCGAGGCGGCACGCATAAAAGTTCGAGAGTTGGGTACGACCCCCATAAGTGTATCACCCTATAGGTATTCAAAAATGCCAAATAGCCCCAAATATTGAGTTATTGAAGTGAAATAGGAAGTGTGCTAAATTTCATTGAATTATTTTGGAAATTATAGGAGGAAACTTAGAAAAAAAACAGAAAAATATAAAACTTTGGCAACCAAGGAACGAAGCTCCTAAGCATATATGTTTATATGAGATTTTCATCATAAAAAAATGTCTTTCACAAGATGTTAAAGTCCTGCTATAAAAAACTGACTCACCCTATATATGTATATATATATATATATATTTATATATATATATATATATATATATATATATATATATATATATATATATATATATATATATATATATATTTATTTATATATATAAGGCGCAGCGTGTATGATAAAGATAATAATACGTTTTGATATTCATTTGAGGAATTGATGGCTATCAACCCTCTAACGAAAATGTAATTCCCATTCATCCTTCAAGGGAGAATGTTAGAAAATTCGACATCCGTGCCATACACGATATAAACACTAGACGGTTTGTTTCGCTCATCAACGAGCTTTTTAGTAGAATCCCGTTCATCGGGAAAAAAATTAATTTCTCAACGTATTATCTTTTTCATACAAGCTGCGACTGTTTGGCGCAAGTAACTATTCATTTTCAATATTAACTGCTGATCCGGACTCCTAAAATAATGGGAAGAATCTGAGTATCGCTACTAGCGTTGCCTGTATGTGGAGTGGAACATCGAACAATGTAACACGTTGTTAGAACGCATATAATGGTGGCCATCTGTGGGTTTGAAGTGAAAAAGTCGCACGAGTTCATTAGTCTTTTTCTTATGAACTGAGAGGTGGTTATGATCATTTCTTGTCGTTGCCTACTCTGCAGTTGGGAGGAGCACTACTGATGAGCTCGTTAAAGAGCGAAACAGATTGCCTATGGTTTACATCGTGTGTGGCACAGATGTCGAAATTTATAACATTCTCCCTTGAATGTAAAATGGGAAACTTAAGGAAAATCTACCTATATTTGCAACATTTTTCCGAATACCATAAATGACAGCAAATATATAAAGTGCATAAGTACATTACCTACAGATTAAATTCTTCTGATCCACTACATGAATAAAACTAATATTCAATAAACCAAACTCAACTAAAAAATAATATAACTTCTTTATAATCTAATAAAAATAATCGTATATTCTTGAATTGAACTATTCAATAAAAACATTATTTTGTTAATTTCCATATAAAACTTTTTTCCTGTAGTAGGTATATATATTAAAATATGCTTATTTGTTTTATATTTTTATATTTAAATTTTCGAGTGTTTATTAGTGTCAAAATATTTTCATGAAGTTAAATCTTGTAACTTCCATAGTTTTTGACTAAAATCATAAATTACAAAATTAAATGAACTTAATTATATTCACATGAAATTGAGTAGAACACATGTTTTCGATTGTTTTCAAATACATAACTGAAAATTCAATTCTTTCAAATATTGATATATTTGAAAGAAGTGAATTTTATTCATTACCTACTTAATTGAAATAGGGGTTTAAAAATTATTTGAACTTTTTTAAAAATTTAAATTATTTCTTTATAAAGGACCCTATCAAATCGCAACGTAGGTATATACGACTTCGGAGAAAAGCCTGAATAGCATTATTAAGGGATCTGCTGACATACATTTTCTGTCGAGGATCATGAGATATTCAAGAAGGACGCCTTAAATGTGAAGATGAAGTTTGAGATAACTCACTGATTTACCAGAAACCGCATTCGTTGTTTCCGAAAAGAAATGAATATTGGGCAGGTATTATATTTCTTACTGTTAATTACTAAAAATTAATGATACACTGAAGATAAACACAATCAAAACTAAACTTCACTATATTTATTATCATAAAATAGTGTAAAGAATTACATACTGCTATTGCAATTTCACACTACCATCATCGGGCAGATAAAGTCAAGAAATCAATACATGAAATTGTTTGTCTCTTATACAGGTATTACATCTTCAGGGAAATTCAGGTAGAATGAGAAGCGATATTGGTCTTAGAATGAAATACATTGAGGGCAGATTATTAACATGGGTTTTTCTAATTGACAAACCGAGTTAGCCAAGTGAGTAGATATGCTAGGCTGATTCAAGCGCACTTTTGCACATTTTTAATCTTAAATTGCCATAAGGAAATCTAAGATCAATTATGGCCAAAAATGCAAAAAAATAGGAAATTTTTTTGGCCATAATGGATCTTAGATTTCCTTATGGGAATTTACATGTAAAAATGACTGAAAGTGCGCTTGAATCAGCCTAGCCTATCTACTCAAGTAGTTAAGTACGCTGCAGGTCTCTAACGACTGGTCTGCCGTGAATTTTTCTCTCAAGTTTCCTCCTGGCTAAAGTATTTCAGTTCTTGCAAACTTACAAGGCGAATGCTGGGTCAGTATTCTCCCACACTTCCTATCATTCATAAATGTCCTGTCTCACCCATATTTAATGCACTTGTACATGTATCCTCTAATCTGGGTGACGGAGTTCATCCCCAAAACTCAAAACACGCCTCCCTCACTCATACTTGAGGGAGGAATGAAATGCGTGCAGTATGCGCCATTTTTTGGAATGTAACATGGTTTGAATATTATCAAAGAAAGGTCAACCTGGTCGTTCAGCAAAACATTATGTATGTATAATGATTGAGTTTGAAAATTTCTGATAATTTGATTTCCGCAATTTGTGCGTTATTTGGAAATTATATATTTGTGGAAATGGGTGATGGTTTTCGCGGCAATGGTTTGAAAACCTTCAATCTGTTTTTGTGTCGAAATAGATTATTGGTATGCTCTGAATCTTGTTTTAAACGATCAAAGAGTCAGACCAATATTCACTACTTTTCATACAGGATAAACTTACTTGTAAACCCTTGGACTTTTTCATTTCAGAGTGGCATATTGGGCTCTTGACTCTTTAAATTTATCAAAATAATGATAGTTTGTTATTTGTCCAAAATTCTTCACAATTTTATTTAAATATTAAGATGCTTACTGAATTTTAAAATATTTATTTTCTGTAAATTCTGAAAACACCATTGGAAATTGTATTTTGCCAATTTTACTCAAGTTTTGTTGGCCTAATGGAGCAGAAGGTGTCGTTATTAGTTTACACACTACAATATATCGTCTGAGAGATTTTATAATGGAACATTTTGTAGGACCAACATTAGACCGAATGGACGGACACATACACACAAAAATCAATTCTCATTTCGTTCAGAAATGTAATCATAATAACTTCAAAAATGTATCAACATTTTTGATTATTTAGCAACTAGCATCATTTTTTATGTTAAAATGCTTCTTATAACCTATTATGAACATATATGTAAACATCCTCAAGATAGATTCTCCCTGATGATGGAATAAACGATTCCGAAAGCTTGGAAAAACTTCAAAGAGATTCCTCTCTATAAATAAACTAAATAAATAGAACAAATAGAAATAAAAAATATTTTAAGAGAAATAAAAATGTACTTTCATCATAAAATCATCATAAATATAAACAAGTATCTGGTATCTTTTCTAGATGCGGCTTAAATGATTCCAGAGGGGGCTGAGCCTGAGTATATATAGGTATATATATATATATATATATATATATATATATATATATATATATATATATATATATATATATATATATATATATATATATATATATATATATATGAATAACTGCCAAAACTTCACACGAATAGAATCAATTTAAGGGCTAGGTAAGGTAAAAATGTAAGATCTTCTATAGCAAAAAACCTATATTTCGGCACAACATCTTCACCATCTTCAGGGTCTGAAAAACAATATATATGTCACAATGACTCACAGCTATGTGATCAAAATTTAAACACAAACAAGCAACCAACCAACATTCTCTTCCATGTAACAATAACATCAAATTTGATGTATATATGTATATATCAGAAGGTACTTGCCGAAGCTCTAATTGTCATTCAGTTTTTGAGATACGGTTTTACTATTAGTTATTCAAGTGTTAGGCACGCTGGCTAGTATTCAGGAGGTAACAGATTCAAACCCAGAAGTCGACTGGTCTGCATCAGTTTTTCTCAGAGGTTTCCTCATGGCGTAAGGCAGCTGAAGGAGAAACGAAACACACGCAATTTGCAAATTTTCGTCATAATACCTATGTAAAACAATTTATTGAACAAGATCTATACAAATTTACAGTAATTACTTTGTGAATATCTATAGGCAGTATTATCCAGTGTTTATTTCTATATATATGTATAATACAATTTCAATTTTATATGATACAGAAGAGCATTCTAATATGACAAGAAACGCTGAGACATAAACAGCTCCTCTAAATCATCTGTTATAATATACTACTACTACTCCATGGCTCTACAACCCGGGGTGGGTCTTGGCCGACTGTACTATTCTCCTCCATTGTTGACGATCTACCATTAATGCTGGGTCATAATGTATTCCAATAGTCCTTAGGTCCGCTTGAATGTTATCGCGCCATCTCATTCGGGGGCGCCCCAAAGGTCTGCGCCTTGTTGGTGCTCCTTCCCAAGCCCAAGTTCTGTTATATATACAGGAACAAAACCCTAAAAATTGATTAAGATATAAATTAACAGAAAAACATATTACAATGCTTCCCTTTTCGTTAAATTAACTTCTTTTATTAACAGTAAACTTATTGATTATTTTCAGTATTCAGAATTAAAATCGGTTGATGAATAGGGGAATATGCTCTAAATGAATATGTTGATTTACGTCCACTCACCGTTAACCCTCAGAAGTGTAAAGGACTGTATTTCAAATTCAATCAAACCTACCCATTTTACCCTAGCTGTCTCGCTGTACGAGGAGAATTTTCATTGGAATTTGTTAACTTTCTGAAAGTCGTCAATGAATTAAAAGACCAAAGCTTGTTGGAAAAAAAAGCTTTGAGTTTGCTTTGGTTTTTGATCCCTCAATTGGACGATGCAGTGAATAATATTTGAATTAATTAATGAATTGAGAAATTTCATTAAAGGAAATGAAGGTACTGTTAACTAAATCAATTAAATAAAAATTTAAAATCCACTAGAACATGATAATTAATTCATATCGTCGTATATAGATATTTGAACGATATATTACTGTAGTATGCCCAATATTTGATGAGTGATAACCAGTTTATAATTCAAGTGGGTAGTTTGGTTAGGAAATTTGAATCTAGATTCAAAGTTATTATGGACATTATTTGATATGAATTTATTTAAATTTAATGAAGTTCTACCTGATCATTGAAATATAATTTTCACATCTGAGCTGAATGTCTGCCTCTCAATATTCATTGAGGGGCAGACATTCAGCTCATTAATAATTTGCATTGCAAGGTATTCTACCTTCGTATCATCAAAACTTAATATTCTGAAATTCTAATTTGAAAATTTAAAAAAGTTCTAACAATGTAAATTTATTTTTAATAACTCTTTCTATGGATATTTGATTTATTATTATCAATATGTTTACTAATTTTATAACTCGTTCGGAAAGCTACATCCATATGCTTTCGCGAAAGATTTGATTTAAACTTTGTGCTGGGGGTCTAATATAAGTTTATACGCTATTTTTCATCACTTCAGAAATAGTGAAATAATGAACCTCATTTTGGGTACCTGTTATATTTTCTATAATAATTGATATTTAATTATTGTACATGGCAACTTTCTCTTTGTTGAATTTCAAATTTGATTCTTTCAATTAAATTGAATGTATTCAAATTCAAATTATTTTCTAATATAAAAACTTGTTAAAAACATACATCATTATTCCTATGATAATTCCTCACTTTAATCTCTGGGAAGAACCCTTTTCAAAAGGGAACTGAAGGAAGGTGATATGGTATTGACCGAAGGCAAGTTTAAAAGTTTTAAATCCCTATACTGAGTCATCTCTACTTTGCACAATTGTTAGTAAAGTTGGTAATTAGTTTGGACTTACGGGCTAATGTGGAATCTGATAATTCTTGTTTAATTAGTGCTGCCATGACATGGTTTAAATTATTTTTCTCCGCTTCATAATATTGCAGAATCCTTCTCGTGAACAGTAATGGAATAAACTTTCATAATTACTCATTTTTTTCTGCAAGCTTTTGTTTCACTTATTATTTAGGACAAAATAAATGAGTATATATATATATATATATATATATATATATATATATATATATATATATATATATATATATATATATATATATATATATATATATATATATATATATATATATATATATATATATATATATATATATATATATATATATATGTATGCATATATTCATATGTATATATACAGGGTCGTAGCCAAGGGGGCGCCAGAGGGCGCTCAGCCCCCTCCGGAATTATTTAAGCTCCCTCTAGAAAAGATACCAGAATTATTACAAACCAAAAATGTTTATATCTGCGTTGAAACATAAAACTAGCATAGTTACAAACAAATGTAACTAATTGTAAAACTCACTCAAGATTATTTATTTGCGGCATCTTTTAACCCCCAAGACGAGCGGCTACTAGCAGGGTTGCCAGATTTTTCAGAGCCGTGTCGCACTTTAGACGCTAATTTGTCGCTTAAAAGCGCAACCGTGGTTGCGACATGTTAATATGGAAACATTGGTAACAAGTATTTTTGCATATAAAATTCACTTATTCTAGCAGTTATTTCATACGTGTTTTGCTGCTAATTTGTCGCACAAAATTGCAATCATAATTTTTTCGCAACCGCACGAACAAATAGTGCACCCAACATGTTGCCTACTCGTCCAAAAAAGAATAATAGGTAATTTCGGGACTCTTTACTTAAATTACTATTAAAATCAAAACCACGATTCTGTTACAAATATCTTTATTTTCATATAAACTTACATCATCATCATATTTGTCTGTGGTCGAAGTTGTGGATTGGTTCTGCTACTGATAAATATCAGAATTAAATTTTACAAACAGCTTTGCTAGGCTCAAACTATTTACAGCAAATCTCATTTATTGAAAAGTGAGATCTTATAGACACAACTGAATTCAACATTTTTAGTAGATATCATTTTGTTTCGAATTTTACATCTAACAATATTCATCAATGAAAATTTCCTCTCCACGAATGCATTGGATGACAGTTAGCTTAAGCTTAGAAGAGTAAATACAAATAGAGCTAAATCTTTAAACATGAATTGGTATTTTTTAAATCTATAACTTTCCTTCAAAAAAGAATAGGGTTATAAGTGTCTGATTCACCAAACACCTCTTTCCGATCGACATTTAACAAGTTTCTATATTTTATCTCTATGTCAGATATTCTATTGGGAGTTACAAAAGTAAGTGGCAGCTCGAAAAATGTTGGTCTTTGGACTGGATTTAAAATTATAGCAGGACTAAAACTTCCTATCTGCCGAAAAACATTTAAATCGAGGTTTGATTAATTCAAGTAAAAATACTTCAATAAAATCCACACATTTTCCTTTAATTTCTTCCTCTTCAGATAAAATATTATTAGCCGTTAATTCATTTTCAAACTCATATTATATTTAAGTGGAAATAGAAACAACTAATAACGATTAAGCGCAAATAAGTGACGAAGCAAGAGAGAGAATATTAACTTGGTTGTCTATTTATAAGCTATTTGTTTTATTTATTTGAACTTTTCTATGAGAGATTTTTCATTAGAATAATTTTTTATTTTCTCAAAATATTTTTTAAAGAATATTCGTTTTCCACTATACTTTTTTAGGTGAAAAGACAGAAAAAGCTTTATATTCCTGTCTGTTTCAGGTATATTTATTTTACTACTTTGTAAAAAACAAGCCCCCTCAAGAATTTATTTAGCCCCCTCTAGAAAGCAATGCTGTCTACGGCCAATATATATATATATATATATATATATATATATATATATATATAAATATATATATAAATATATATATAAATATTAATATATATATATATATATATATATATATATATATATATATATATATATATATATATATA
This sequence comes from Cynegetis impunctata, assembly GCA_030704885.1. Classification (NCBI taxonomy): domain Eukaryota; kingdom Metazoa; phylum Arthropoda; class Insecta; order Coleoptera; family Coccinellidae; genus Cynegetis; species Cynegetis impunctata. Next base: position 167,442 of record JARQZK010003028.1, on the reverse strand, counting down.
TATATATATATTTTGGATTGATTGGGCCGATACTTGGTGTAAATTAATAAACATATTAAAACAATGGTTAAAAATAACAATTTACACATTTATTATAAAAAATAACGCATGACGCACGTTTCGGTGGAACTTCACCTTCTTCAGATGCTAATGGCAAACTAAAACTAGTTTTAGTGAAGTTCCACCGAAACGTGCGTCATGCGTTATTTTTTATAATAAATGTGTAAATTGTTATTTTTAACCATTGTTTTAATATATATATATATATATATATATATATATATATATATATATATAAAATTTGTTTTTCCACACATTTGTTCACCGCGAAAAAATAAAAGATTGAAAAATAATTGAAAAAAACCGAGAAAAATACAGAACTGAATGGGTTTTTCGTACAAGAACACAATTAAAAAAATTGTTCGATTAGCATATTCTGATGTACTAATAATTTTGTTTTTTCGAAGTTACTTTAAGAGGGTTGTTAAAAACAAGCTATTAAAACCGAATGATTCAAAGTAGTCTTATTTTTCCGAGAACGAGAATTCACCTGGTCATATAATATTTTACATTTTTCCAAAGCGTGCACTGCAAAACATATTCCATAGGGAGCAGGCCCATTAATTTAATGAACGGTAAACAGATCTTAGACGGTTAATGGTGGCAAAGGCTCTGATTACCAGATGGGGCGCATTACAGTCGTTAAACACGTGTCTGATTTATAGAATCGTATATCAAAAAGGTAATTTTGAACTTGTCAATTCGTTCGCCGTAGAGTTTCGAGCTGGTAGATTATCATTGTGAAATGAAAGCATGGAAGCAATGAGAAATATGGAACAGTGCCGTCGAAACCTTGTCATGAATGTGAATATATTATTTCCAGTTCATAACTTCCCAGAAATACCGGTTTTATATAATTTTTGTCTATTAAGACCCAAGAAATTCAATATAAACTTTCTAATGAAAGGTTAGTAGAAAAAGGAAATAAATATAAACTATAGCAGCAGAGCTCCGTCGCTAAGGTCGTATTTTCCCCTAAACCAATCCAATTCACATGAAAATTCTTAATCGTTAAACTCGAACTATGCAATTCATTTAATAAAAGGGAATCACTCATGTGATACGAATACTGGAATTTCATATAGGAAAACTGAGTATCTAGAATTGAAATCTTTGGAAATTAACAGCTATGAAAATTTTGACGATTCAAATCAAATCAAATAAAGTATGCTTTATTGTCTCAAAATTATACATTTTATTGACAAAGCAAAAAATATAGTAACTAAATAATGTAAAACATAAAAATGAACAAATGTCAATCAAAAAATATACAAACTAAACAATTTAAACAAATAAATCTCAGTTATTAATAAAAATCACACCACATTTCCATAAAAAATATATACAAACTTCACAATAGAACCGAGAGTGTCAAATCCTTCTCAATCGAAGCTGATCCTGTGTTATTCAATTAGTCCTCTATAGAGTGTTAAGGTCTATCAAAAAAATAAGTTCGTTTCCAAAAATTGGCCAAGAGAGTTATATATTTTAATTCCTCTGGAAGGTGATTGTAAATTTTCTTAGCATTGTAAATGATGGACTTTTTTGTTAATTCAGAGGAAGGAATAGGGAGGTGAACATGATGTCCCGAAGATCTGGTGGAATACCCGTGCTGTAACACCAAGGGTACGGCATGAAAATACTTATGAATCAAGCACACAGATTCAAGTAAATATAAAGTAAATTAACATATTGAAGTGAAATAACTATAATAAAAATATTGATTCAGTTATCCGGATCATTATTCTTTTTCAAATAAGAACAATAATTGACAGCAATTGGTGTGAGTGAATCACAAAAAATGGTCATATATGTTATTGAATGCCAACTCTTGCGAAGTTTTGTAGTCGAAAAAAACATAGAAATCAATCTGTCCGTTGTGGCTTTCAAGAAATCCAGTTTTCAAATGGTATACACACCGTTTAGATACAAATTCTTGATCAATTAAGTCAATTCGTAGGGTCTCAGGCAAAAAATTTTGTCGGTTGAATTCTGGATGTATTTTTCATTATTTATTTCCATATCTTCATCAATGAACTGAAAAGTTCCGTTTGTGCACCTCCTGTCACTCTCTTCTCAAAAGTTCAAAGATGCCTTCATTTTGTCTGAATTTAATTAAATTTAGAAACTGAAATGAATAATCCTATTAATTACTAAGATTTAACTATTACCAGAAAAAGCAACAAACACGAATTTTCAATTTTTCATAAACCATCTCATACAAATATTACAATTCATAACACATCAGTACACCCTTTTTCACATAAATTAGCCGCTTATCATAGTATGATTCATAGGCTTTTCAAAATTCCGTTGTCCGAAGCTAATTTCCGAAAGGAATTGAACGTAATTAAACAAATGGCAGTAAATAATGGTTATTCACCCAATATGATTGACAGTCTCATTCAGAAAAGAAAATACAAAATGGCAATTTCAGAAGTTTACCCACATATATCCGAGAAAAATACAGTCTATAACAGTTTAACATACTTGGGCAAACCTTCCGAAAACCTGAAATTGTTTCTTCATAAACAAAATTTCGAAGTTTCATATAAAACCAACAATAGCATTGGAAAATTCATTAAAAATAACAAATGAAAAATCCATAGAGATGAACGTACGGGTGTTTATAGACTCAACTGTAACGATTGTGAAAAATTTTATATAGGACGTACAAGAAGAAATTTCAAAACTCGAATACACGAACACCAATGTAGCTATATTAATCAGAAGACGTACTCTAATTATGCGTGTCATCTTATTCAAGAAAATCATACCTTCAATCACAATTATAATATATCACAGTTAGAAAATAGTCTCCACAAAATCAACTGTTGGGAATCCCTATACAGCAATAAATATAAAAATTCCGGAAACCTAGTTAATGATCAGATTGAAGTAAACCCTTCTCCTCTTCTTCATCTGTTCAATGTACCTACCAATAGCTCTGAATGAATTGCTTATTAATCTAAGAAATAGGTATTTTTTTTTGACATCGATTCCATCTGAAAACCAACTATGCCATCGTGAGCAGGGTAATTCATAGATTAATTGTGTTGTGTTTTGGACACGCAAATACCATTATTTATTTTTTTATGAACAATTTTAACAAAAAAATCGTACTTTTATTACTTTTTCATTTATAACTAATAAACTGATGGAGTAATCTGGATAGTGTCAATAGCAAATTTGTAGATAATTAAATTACGAAGAGTATGAGACCTCGCCCGACTTAATCGGATGATTAGTAACGAAGATAACAATTGATAGCCAAAGAATTTTTTATTTATTTATTAATTTAATGATTTCGTTAATTTACAACTTACAGGTCTCTGCTTTTGCAATGTTTAATTACTTAAAGTTAGTAAAAAAAACGAACGCTGTACGATAATTATTGTTAACGTAATTGCAATTTTATGTATTCAACAGGACTAATTGTAAAATAGCTACTATCGACTGAGGTACTCGGATTTCAATTTTGAAAAAAGATTAATTAACTAGACGTAAAGCGCAATAAAACGTTCATCTCGGATTTTTAAATAAATTTTGCAAAGTTAGTTAAAAAAAGGCGCAAAAATGGCTCCGAATGGCCGACCGGACGAATATGGTGCAGTAGTGGGGGAAGAAGGAGAAGAGGAGAACGCTTAATAGTAATACAATCTCGCGGCGCGCCGACGTTACTACTGCACCATATTCGTAGGGTCGGCCGTTCGGAGCCATTTTTGTGCCCTTTTTTAACTAACTTTGCAAAATTTATTTAAAAATCCGAGATGACCGTTTTATTGCACTTTACGTCTAGTTAATTAATCTTTTTTCAAAATTGAAATCCGAGTACCTCAGTCGATAGTAGCTATTTTACAATTAGTCCTGTTAAATACATAAAATTGCAATTACGTTAACAACAATTATCGTACAGCGTTCGTTCTTTTTACTAACTTCAAGTAATTAAACATTGCAACCTTTTTGCAAAAGCAGAGACCTGTAAGTTGTAAATTAACGAAATTATTAAATTAATAAATAAATAAAAAATTCTTTGGCTATCAATTGTTATCTTCGTTACTAATCATCCGATTAAGTCGGGCGAGGTCTCATACTCTTCGTAATTTAATTATCCAGATTACTCCATTAGTTTATTAGTTATAAATGAAAAAGTAATAAAAGTACGATTTTTTTATTAAAATTGTTCATAAAAAAATAAATAATGGTCTTTGCGTGTCCAAAACATAACACAATTAATCTATGAATTACCCTGCTCACGATGGCATAGTTGGTTTTCAGATGGAATCGATGTCAAAAAACGACTTATATTGTGCTCTGTTGCTTGGACTATATTGTTATTTAGTTTCTCTAAGAGTTCAATTTTTCGTATAAATAGATTGTTTTGTGATACCATAATTTAGTACGAGATGAAGTCAATGGTATGACGCAACGCGTTTACTCATCAAATTTTATTTAAACCTGTGAAAAGTTAGTTTTTTGTTTCTTCATGAAGTTATGAATATGAACTTTCACCAAGTAAATGCCAATTCAATTCAATTAACTAAATTTCGAGTTTCATTATATTTCAAACATCAGAAGCAAATTTCAACTTATTGATCCTGATAGTAGCCGGGGAATAAAAATATGTATAGATATTAGATATCAGACACTAGAAAATCCTAAAAAATCTTGGTCCAAGAAGTATAAATCCGATTTAAACTCTACTCTTTCACCTCACGTTTGATTTTCCATAAAGTGCAATAGTCAAAAATTTTCAGTAATAATATAACAAGAGAGTGAGAATAAATTGAAAATAATTTGACAGATTTGTTCAAAACTTGTTGCCAGGCAATAGTCACGAGAACCCGGAGGGCTCGAGTGGCTATTTCCAAATGGCAACAAGTTTGAACAAAATCTGTCAAATTATTTTCTATAATTTATCGAACTCGCGAGTTATATTTGACTAGATTATTTTTTGATCAAACAATTCTGTATTAGAAAGTGCCACCGAACTTTGTTTGTGCTTTTCAGGATGTTTTTGTAAAATTTTTCTTTTTGCATCTCTTGCATCCGAGCATTTTTGAATTCTATATCATTGAAAGGATCATATGACCTGTTATACTTATTAAAGTAAAGTTCTTGAACTAATTTTGCCGTTTTATTCCACATTGTCTTTATTACTGCTTCTTTATAATCATTTCCGTCCTTTTTTTTCATGTTATAAGCCCAATCTTTCAAAATCAATGCCAGAGTAGCTGTTGTAGTAGATTGATCCAGAATATAATTTCTTTCTTTGGTGAAGGTCTTAAATTGTCTCCATATAGACTGATTACTTATTAGATTGTTTTTCGAAGTAGTTTCTAAAATATTTTTTGTTATTTCTGCATCAGAAAAGGTACTAAACCGATGATTTTCATCCATTTTATATATCGCGTTGACACAATTAGGTAATTATTTTGACAACTATCTGACACTTGCTAAGCAAATAAAAGCTACAGTGATTATTCCCGAGAATAATCACAAAAGATTTATTCCCACTATAATAATGACATCATTGGTTAAAACTTACTCTTTTGACAAATAAAGAAGCATTTCATTGGTTTTAAGAAACGTCAAAAAATAATCGGGAAAAATGCGATTAAGAATATTTTGAGAGAGTCCTCTAACAGTTTACGTCATTTGTCATATTTCCTGATGGGAACTTTTTTAGCGTAAAATTGATAATTTGCGTGGATACTCAAAGTTATGAAACCAAATTTTTTTTAAATAGGGTTCATCTATTGATTTCAAAGAATGTTATAGCGATTAGGTATATATTGTAGAAAGTTGAAGAAAGCTGTCATATAGGTATATTAAATATTGATTGATTGATAAGTAATGTATATTTTGTTTGAAATCAATTCATCAACATTGAAGTATGTCCTTATTTAGTAGACTTTGATATTCTCTTTTGAAACGTTAAGTGGAAACTGAAACCGGGAATTCGTGTTTTAGCAACAAATAGTTGTCCATTTCAAAGGTCGGCTCGGCAATCTCTCAACCGTAAGGGGTCATATCGAATTTGTGTAATGTCCTGCGGGCTGCACAAACAATGGTGGTTTTTCGCGAAACTAAAAATAAAAATACGGGCAAAGTGCGAGTTAGAGCAGAAAAAACCTTACATTGTAATCCAAATATAGTCTAGACTAGAGGCTAGACTATTCATATTTGATAATACTCATTCATAAAATGCTGACCAGATGAATAATTTCCAGCCGTTATGCGCGTTTTTTATTATAGGGTTTTCCCAGAGATTTCTTCATGGCGTTCGTCTGCTAAAAAACTTACGAAGACGAATGCTGAACCAATACTCATCCCCTTTTCACCTTCTCGCTTCCATAAATAATCTGATCTCACTATCTAAATATAAGTGTATCCTTTGATTTCGCTGAAGGAGTTTTTAATCATAACTTACGCATCATACATCCTTTTTCACACATACCTATTTGAGGACAGTATGAAACAAGAGACTTTGTCTTCGAACAAAAACGAAACTTGAATTTATTACGTTTATTATCAGTTATAATATCACAAGAGCATCGAAAATAATCGATTATACTTCCGAGTCACGATACGTATTTTGCGAAACAACACGAGAGCGCAGCTCGAGTGATGTTTTAAGAAAATACGTCGAGTGACGAGGTCAGTATAACGATTATTTTCGATTGCTCGAGTGGTTTTCGTTAGGATTATAGAACGAATAAAAAATATTAATTTTTTTTGACAAACGTCTAAACATTGTCAATATGAAAACATTCACATTTTGACACTAGGCGAAACACCAAAACGATTATATCACGTCGTCAAGGGTATATTCACTTATCAATACGCAGTAGTTATGCAAAATTCACGGATTCTATTAGCTTATTCATACATGAGTTATATAATCAGTAATAATATCACAAGAGCATCGAAAATAATCGATTATACTACCGAGTCACGAGACGTATTTTGCGAAACACCACGAGAGCGCAGCTCGAGTGGTATTTTAAAAAAATACTCCGAGTGACGAGGTCAGTATAATCGATTATTTTCGATTGCTCGAGTGGTATTCGTTACGATTATATAACGAATAAAAAATATTAATTTTTTTTGACAAACGTCAAAACACCGTGAATATGAAAATATATATACATTTTGACACGAGGCGAAACACCAAAACGATTATATCACGTCGTCAAGGGTATATTCACTTATCTATACTACGTCGTTATGTAAAATTCACGGATTCTATTGGCTTATTCATTGATGAGTTATATAATCACAGAAATACTTTGAAAAATATAAAACTGCAATTGCAATTTCGGTCACTAGACCATCATTATCACAAATATTATCATGATTAACAAAACTAAATTTGATTTTACTACGTTTATTATCACAAAATATTCTGAAAAATATAACACTGCGATTGCAATTAGTTGTAATCATATTTTCTACGTCTTGATTAGATCTTTCCACACTTCCTTGGCTCTGACTGTGGCGAAGTTTTCTATGAACCAACTTCATTTTTGGCCACATTTGTGTCAATTCATAAATTACTTAATTGCAAAATTCTCTGCCATTATCAGATTGTAACACTACAGCAGCCCCGATTAAAGTAAAGATGTTCATCAGGTGAAGAGCAACCTCGTTAGCCGTTTTCGTTTTTAATGGCCTTAATACCAAAAATTTTGTTAAGTGATCCTGATAGACCATTAAAAACTTTAGTCTTTATCAGGATGGGATTGATAATCAATTAAATCCACTTGACAACGAGAATTTAAATCGTTAAAGACCATTGGTTTTGTAACAACACCTTTTTTCTCAGATTTATGTTTCATTTGGCATTTATTACATAGGTCAATAAATAAAAGTATGTCATCGCGTGTAATATTTTTATACTTTTCTTTAATTTTATGGTACATTCTGTCCCGGCCACCATGACCCGTTTCTGAATGTACATCTTTCAGTATGTTGAAAATTTCATTTTCATGAACATAATAAATTATGTCAGTAAAACTACCGTTTATAGGGAATATTAATTTTTCTACCCCCTGTACTGATATTATATCATAATGTCGTAATAGCCAATGCACGTGAGGATCCCTTTTGGTAACATTTTTTGAAAATTTCACTTTTCACTTCTATTAATTTATTGTACTTTTCAAGATTTAAGCTTCGACAATTTTTACCAAGATTACTTTTCCTTTTATTAAAATCTTCATAAAATCTGAAAAACCATTATCATTGTTATATTTTAATATTTAAATATATTAAATGCTGCCCTGTATAGCTCAGTTTTGAATTTCAATTTAGAGGTTATGTTTGAAAGAATTCCTAAATAATACGAATTTTCATATGAATGTGTTAAATAAATCACTTATGTATTGATTAATAATGTACTTTTACCTTTTAATTTTGTCTTCTTCCATTGTTAGTAAACGTATATATATATATATATATATATATATATATATATATATATATATATATGTTATATCGTATGTTCTCTCGGATGGTGGAATGAATCTGAGAAAGATTCCGGGGTTCAATCCGATTTTTTCGAAAGTTTTGTTGGCGCTGAGAAGCACCGTTTGTTTCACGACGTTTCGCCAAAATCTCATTTGGCATTTTCAAGTGCTGCTGTACGTCTGGTGACTCGACGGCAACTACTGTTCGCCTCTGCGATAACACCAATATTTAAACCTCAGAAAACAATAGCCAATATACTCGGAAACCCGAAAGATAAAATCGGACTAGAAAACCACGGCGTCTATAGCATACCTTGTGCAAACTGCGGCCAAACATATATAGGACAGACGAACAGAAAAATATCAGCAAGAATTCAAGAACATAAAATTTGCGTCAGGAACAAACAAACAACATCAGCCCTATTTCAACATCATCAAGCAACAGGCCACAGAATCGATTTTGACCAATCAAGAGAAATAGCATCCATTGAAAACTACAGGGTTCGTACCATAAGAGAAGCCCTAGAAATAGAGAAATCAGGACATTTAAACAAACGGGACGATGCTCTGAATATTCCACTAACTTGGAAAACAATTTTAAAAAACACGATAACGCCTAAAACAACACAAGACGTAAAACCTACAATCGACAAAGGAAATCGAAGCGAAGAAGCGAGGGGGCGGAGCCTATGCAGCGAACCGGCCAATCAGGAAACAGGACCAGTCAATGCCAATAAAACCCGGACACAAGCAGAGGCGAACAGATCAAAACCGTACAAAGATCATACCTCCCCAGACAACTACAGGCCGATATCACTTCAGTATGTCGTTGGTAAGGTGTTCGAAAGAATTATCTGTCAGCGACTCAGAGGTTTTGTCGATGCACGTAATATCATCCCAAACACTCAACACGGTTTCATGCCCTTCCGTAGCACTTCCGATCCCCCTTTTGAAGTTACATACCGACGTAACTAAAGCTTTGAATACTGGTGACTGCGTTCTCGCTTACTTTTCTCGATATCAAGAGAGCGTTCGATCAGGTCTGCATGCCGGTCTGATTCGAAAGCTACAGGATATCCATCTCCCCCTCCACTCTGATTAAACTTTTAGTTTCTATCTTTCGACCGCAGCATCAGAATAAAAAGTACAAAAATCCTTTTCCGAACCATTTATTCCACGAGCGGGAATTCCGCAAGGATCGATTCTCGCTCCCCTCCTTTATCTCATTTTTCACATACGATATTCCCCATCCTTTAAACATAGATACACAGATTTCGCTTTTTGCAGATGAACACGGCGATATGGACCACGGCGAGGACGTCGACACTATGCAACCGCATAGCGCAAGGCCACCTAGACCGGATCAGTACGTGGGCGAGCAAATGGAGAATAACACCTAACCCAAGTAAAACACAAACAATACTTTTCCATCACCCAAATTACACTCGAACACGTAGATTCAACAAAAACGGACGTCCGACTAAGGTTATGGGGTGAAAATCTCGAACTGCAGGAGGACATTATTTACTTGGGAGTCACATTCAATCAACACAAACAATTGGAAATCCGATCTTCAAAACACACTCAAAAAGTCCGAAACAGATCTAACATTCTATATGCTCTAAGAGGCAGAATTCGAGGATGTAATCCTCAAACTCTGTTAAACACGTATAAAAACGTTCATAAGACCAGTAGTAGCATATAGATCGTTACTCCTATTCGACTTTACCTCACAGATACGTCCGACAGTTGGAGAGCTGCGAAAGAGCAATCTGCCGTAGCATTTTCCGTCTAGACAGACGTTATCCGTCACACCTAGTACACGATCACGTAAACATTCCCCCCATTTTCGAACACCTTCAAAATCTCCAAGCTCGATACGCCCAACGTACATTGCACCGGTCTCAACATCGAAGCCCGATCGACGCTCATGACGCCGTGGCACCGCCGACGAAGAGTTCTCTGCAGAAGGCCGAAGAAAAGGTTTTCCTTTCCCTCCTTCCAGAATCCTCCAAGTGCTTTCAGGACCCTCCTGATGAAGTCCTCGACCACTAGAGGACATACCACTCCTAATCCGCTGACCCGAAAAAGTGCGCGTAGTGCCGAAAGTGCGCGAAACGTCGATAGTGCGAAGTAGTGCCGAAAGTCGCAGTAGTGTCGACAGTGCGCGAAAAGACAATCCGCTTCCGAAAAACCGAGTGCGGTTCGGTTAGTGCGCGAAACGTCAGCAAATGCATCTATTGTCAAACCATTTTTTATAAATTATAATAAAGTTAAGAATACCAGTACATTGCGTGGGTAAAGGTTTTCTGTGGTTTCCCTTACCATCTAATGTCAGTTGAAATATATTGACCTTGGACCGAATGGCACGTAATTTAGCAAAAAAGTCGGCCGCAGCCGCATCCCCGATAGGAAAAATTAGGATTTTTATTAATATTGTAAATGTTAGAGAATTAATTAGTAAAGCCAGGGTTGAAGAAGGTTGCAAAACCTTATAACTTCCACAATAAAATATTTAGGCTAGATAACAAAAATGTACCCATTCCCCCAGAAATCTTGAATAAACGTATTTTGATTGATTGAGTGATTGATTGAGAGAGGCGAACATAGTTGCCGTCGAGTCACCAGACGTACAGCAGCACTTGAAAATGCCAAATGAGATTTTGGCGAACGTCGTGAAACAAACGGTGCTTCTCAGCGCCAACAAAACTTTCGAAGAATCGGATTGAACCCCGGAATCTTTCTCAGATATATATATATATATTAATAATATATATATATATATATATATATAGTATATATATATATATATATATATATATATATATGATATATTATATATATATATATATATATATATATATATATATATATATATATATTTATATGTATATGTATATATAATTCGAAAATCCAGGCCTAGGAGGTCTAAAACGGATATGAAATCTTTCATTTTCGTGGAAAATACGACCAAAAATATACGAAAAGTATTTTTTTTCTATTTATAAATCGTAAGTCAAATGTGTTTTTGACTGACATTCTGTTTAAGAGAACCTCCCAATTCCAATGAAATAACATCAAATGTGTGAATTCTCACAGTTAAGTGGATTCATAGTTGTTCAACTAAAAAATCAGCGATTCATTTGTTCCAATTATTCAATAATCAATAATCATTACATCAGGTAGTAGAAAATTTCAGTGAAAAGGTTATATTCGAAATGAGATGGGCAGTCAAGAGGTGATAAAAGTATCATAAAAGATTTATCAGATGGCCTCAAAGCAATATCAAACGAAGTATCAAATTTTTATATCCTCTACTTCAAAATCACTCAGCAAATCTGTATATTCAGTATTGGAACACATTCAAAAAATAATCATTTTTGTGGATGAAATTTGTATTCTTTCCTCATGCACTGACTACGATTTCAATCGAGTCGATATTAAATTGAAAAACTCAAACGAGTCCTTCAATCCTTGAATTGCAATAGGTAATGAGTTTCAGTAATAACCTGGATTTATTACATAATGAAAAACAATCTTGACAAATACTCAGTTCAGAATATAATTCGCCTGAAAGTCACTAACATAATAAATCCGGCAACTCGAATCTCCTCATAATTCATAATTTAGAGAAGGATTAAAATACGTTAATAAATTGTAACCCATCCATTGCAATTAAGGTGAATCCTTTGAACCCTTACAGCCAGATTATCCATATAAATCTTTGGGGAGAAAATAAATATTATTTAATGTATAATAATATAATATTATTATAGATTAATTTATGAGGGCGATAACTTTTAATAATTAACATAATGGAACACTGATATTAATTTTCAAAATTCATTTTAATCGATAATTTCATGACACAGGTTTAGATAAAACTTCATCTTATTTTATTTTGATCTCATTAGGGACCTAAAGTTTAACTTCGGGTCTGAACGACCAATGGACTTGTAAACATTGTACGTTACCCAACTAAATTAATTATTTGAACCATTGGAACTCATAGACATACTCAAATATCCATATCTAACTCAAGATTCGAACCCAGCACGCCTTCTTCACAGATGGTCACTCTACCTCTGCTCCACAAAGCGTGTGTGTTGGCATCTTTTGCAGATGCTGAGACTAACGTGCATCATTCAAATATTGTTTTGCATTGTGAAAATTTGTAATTGATAATACATGTAGTGGGCATTTATGAAAAAATGTTGGTTCACAGCACCAATTTAATAAGAACAGTTTTGAGTTGCCTGAAATTTTTGATGAATTATTTCAAACAAAGTTGGGAAGTTTATCATCAATAAATTACGTAATTCATCAATATGATCAAGATCAAATTCCATTTGAAATTACATAATTTCAGAGCTAATTGTTATGGTGGTTGAATGAATATATTTCCATCCATACATGATTTGTAGTTCTCTGGTGCCCTAAGGAGAAATCTGAGAATAATATACCTAATATTTAATAAATAAGTTAAATAGTGAACTAAACAAAAGACAAATGCAATAATACAGAAGAGTAGGCCATTAGAAAGAATTTATTTTCATCAGTTTTTTTTTGAGGATTCATAATTAGTGACCTATAATGAAGTTGAAGAATATGAATAATAATTCAATTTGAAAAATATTGGCTCCGTGGTTCAGTGGTCAGTGCGTTGGGCTACTGAGCAGAAGGTCGCTGGATCGAATCCCGGCCGAACCAACGAATTAATGCAGAGCCACCTGTCGGAAGGCAATGGCGAACCACCGAGAAGTATTCTGCCTAGTAAAGCCTCTCTATAAAGACGTTCGGAACCGTCGTAAAACTGTAGGTCCTTTCTATTCGTGTATCACTGTATCATGCACAGCACGAATAGTTGTAGAGAGTTCGCCTACGCCCGAAACCGGGTATGGCAACCGGAAGAAGAACAAGAAGAACAACAAAAACATTCCTTGTGTTTGACAACAATAAGATTTCGTTTACTAACGAATTTAGGAAAATTTGAAAATACCTTTAATTTTGGAGAAGAAATATCAAATTTAATGATTTCAATTACATTCAGCTGATAACAAAATTACGAATGAATTTTCATTTTTTCACTCGAGAAGACTAAGCTCGAACAGAATAAAAAATTGTCAAAATTATTCGTCATACCAATGTAATTTCTTGAAATAAAATCATAAGATAATTTAAAATCTTTAAACAACACCTACTATCAAAATTAATGAAAATCAGATTATTAAAATGGTTTAGGCGAATATTTAAGAGTCATGGAAAATTAACGTCATTTGATTTATGAATTTCTAGGAGCATTATTTCAGTAAAAAGTGAAATACTTTCCATTTCGAGAATACGTCTCTCTTAAAAAAAGTCTATTTGTTTGACTGTTTGCGAGTATCCAACCTTAATTAGGGGATTTTGTGTAATGGCTTTTTGAGACTCATGGGCTGAATCATAATAACCGTGAATTTCATTTTATTTGGACACTTTTGAAAGTTTATAAGTGCTTATCATCGAAATGTGGATACCATTTCGTGAATTGAAACGTAAAATGTTCGACTCTTCCATGAAATACGTAGAAAACTCGTGTTCTAATTAATGTTAATCAGTTCGTTTATGTTGTCACTTTCTCTACTCATAAAGGAAACATTACCGTCGTTATTCATTGAAGCGATGGAAATGAAAATTGTTATTATTAAAAAAAACATGTTTGATTTTAACGGTTATTATATTTGACTCTATGACGCGGCGTTTTACTACACGGTGGCTTCTTCGGACCTTCCTATCCGATTTAAAATCAAATATGTTTTCCTAATAATGTTATTATGGGTTTCAACCAAGTATTTATTATTATTATTATTATTATTATTATTAGTTAGTTTGTGGTTATGTTGTACTGCGACCTAATAGTCTATTGTACCCCTCATCAGAGCTGTTTTCTGTAGGTACTACGCCATCTACCTACAGCTCACCTTCTAGTTCCAGAGTATTAATGAACTCCAATATCTGGGAAGGCTTCAAGGAGGTTACGTCCCCACTCCTACAAGTTTCTTGACCGAAGCATTTGTTTCGTTGGCTTGCAATGGCGAGGCATTCCGTAGCCAGGTGGATAGGAGTTTCCTCCTCCTCCTCCCCAGAGAATCTACACTCGTCAGTTTCTGATAAACCTATTCTCATCAGGTGCTTCCTTAGGCGACAGTGTCCTGTAAGGAAGCCAGTGAGGAGGTGTAGTTTATTCTAACTGAGATCCAGATATCATTTGGATCTTTCAATTTTAAAGTTCCGGAGGAACTTTTTGAAGTGATCCATCCCTGGAAGATTTCGCCAGAGTATTTCTCTTTCGGTTTCCTCCTTCTCCCGAAACTCTCTCTTATAGGTATATTTTCCTATACCACAGAAAGGTTCTGGGCCAGTAATTGGCGTTTGTGCTCCTTTTCTGGCGAGTGACCGGGAACCCAGACTAAAGAGACCCTATTATTCTTACCAATTTCATTAAGTTTTGTTTGGCACTTCCATATCAACTTTGAATCGATTACACGGGAGATCAGTTCTTATAGCCGCTTGACTATCAGAATGGATAGCTATGTTGCATTTTTGATTTTTTTCTTTCTGGGTTCATATCTACACATCTATCGATTGCCAGTATTTCTGCCTGAAAGACGCTCGAACAGGAGCCAAGCGACAGTGCGCACTTGGTGCCTGCCCCATATACACAAGCGCCAGCCACTGTGGTGGTTTTTGAACCATCTGTTTATCATTTTATTTCAACCGAGTAACGACCACATCGATTCAAGAATGAAAATTTCAATGCCTAGTCAATGAAACAGCACTGTGATTTAAAAACTTTAGGAAAAAGTTAGTAGATAACGATATTGATTATGAAGTATCCACAATCATCAATCGATATGTACAGAAGAGAAATGAATGCATAAACCAGATGAAGATGCAAGAATTTCCAGCTGAGCGTATAGACCAGTAGTTTGTGATCAAAGAAATATTCAAATAGAAAGATAATTTGAGTACGAAATGAAGGTTTGAGTTACACACCCCTTTACATATTTGGAAACCCCTAACGGCGTGACTCATCCATCGTACCATTTCTCTCACCCACAATCATTTTTTATATGTCTGTGAAATTCTACTGAAATCACCAATTTTCAAAATTTCGTTCGAGCAAGTTAGCGCCTCTCACAGCGGGATTGCAGGTAAAACATGACAAACCTATATGGACAAGCTCTAAACCTTTGGGATTTGTGTTGACACAATGTGTATCTTCTTTTTGGGAAGTAACTACACATAAAATTTGGTTTCTGGACCAGGTGCCAAGTGCTGAGCAAGAGTCCTGCTCGCCAAGCGCTCCCACGGTGAATTATAGAAATCGTCAAGTCACCTAGACTCAAATCAGTGCAGATAATTTTCAAATTATTGAAGAATTTTCCTTGTTTACTTCATGTAGTATGAAATTGACTATGGTCAATAAGTATGTTTTTCATGATTTGATTGTTGTATTTTGCGTATTACGCTGCTAGTATCTTCGAAACGCGCTCTCGTGAGTATATCCATTCATTCTGATGTTTAATGCTATTGTTTCTTTATTTTTCTGTTTAAATAGTAATGCAACAGTTTTGTTTAGATTCAGGATGAGTTTGTTAGAACTTAGCCAGTCATGAAATCTTTTCAGGTCATCCGCGATAATTTGCTGCAGGATTTCTATATCTGTACCCTCATAGAACAATGCAGTGTCATCGGCAAACATGTAGTATCGAGCCACCATCCCAGCCGTTTTGAGATCTTCTACGTATAAGAGATACAGTAGCTGTCCTATTACCGAACCTTGAGGTACCCCCTTTGACACATCTTCCTCAGTGCTTATTGCAGATCCTATTTCTGTGCGATGTTTTCTGTCTTTCAGAAATGTCTCAATTAAAATGTAGGCCTTTCCACTTATTCCCATTTGCTGAATTTTCCGCAATAATAATTTGTGGTCAACCAGATCAAATGCCTTTTTTAGATCAATAAATACCACTATTGCATATTTGTTTGCATCCAACCCCTCGCTAATTCTCTGTACAAGGTCAGTTTTAGCGCCGAGAGTGGAACTGTTACTCTGAAAGCCATACTGTAAATCAGAGAAACCGAGAAATGTGCATATTCTGTTTTTTATCACAGTTTCCAACAGTTTCGAGAATATTGAAGTTAGTGCGATGGGCCGATAATTGTTTGGATCAGTCCGAACTCCCTTCTTGAATACTGGTATTATCTTACTTTCCAGGCACTGAGGTGGTAATGTTCCCGATTTCAAAGCATTATTAATGTAGTACAATAGATGTATTCTTATCACTGGATACAGAAATTTTAGATCATACGCAGTAACTTGATCGTTTCCTGGTGATGCGTTAATTTCAAATCAGTGAGAATCCATTTCATAAATAATAATTGTAAATTTAGTCTCAAAATTTGAGCGAAAACTATGATTTGATCCCAATAATTTCAACAGATAATAATGGAATTTCAATTTTGCGCAAAAATTATATATGGGTTATTGGAAAATAGAAAGGGCACTAACTATTATTATTATTATTTAATATGGCGTTACCATACTTTGGATTGAAAAAACTACTATAATCCAGCACCGTAACGAGAAAAACCAAAATACTAATGTACAAAACGCTAATTAAACCAGTATTTATGTATGCCTCCGAGACATAAACTTTGACAAAAAGCGACGAAGAACTTCTAGGCCGTTTTGAAAGAAAGATTCTGAGACACGTGTATGGGGGGGTCCAATAAGAGGGAGGAGTATGGCGCAGGCTCTACAACATCGAACTATACAGACTTTTTGACCAGCCTGATATCGTCCGATCAATCAAGATTAGCAGACTAAGATGGCTAGGGCACGTAGAGAGAATGCACGAAACAGATTCTCTACCAAACACCAGCTGGTACTCGGAAGAGGGGCAGACCAAGAGTGCGATATAAAGACCAGGTGGAAGAAGATCTGAGAACGCTAGGAGTTAGGAATTGGAGAGCCAAGGCAGATGGGAGACAATAATGGAGGAAGATCCTTCAGCAGGCTAGGACCCAACTAGGGTTGTGATGCCATAGATGATGATGAATATGGCGTTACACTGCACCGCAACCTGAAGGTCTTTAGACTAGTTTTGCTGATGAGGTTAATCAGTGTCTTCGATCTTGCTCGGTTGAACTTGCCGAGGAGATCTTTGGCCTGTCCCAGTCCTGGAAGTCTTTGCCAGTATGTTGCTCTCATTGCTTCTTCAGCCTTATTGAGTTCTTCTTGGAAGTAAGATTTTCCAAGTCCGCAGAAAGGTTCTGGCCCGATTAGTGGCGTTGACGCACCTTTTCGTGCCAGGGCGTCTCCTTGTTCATTACCCTTCACTCCGACGTGCCCCGGCACCCAGAGGAGGATCAGACACAACAAGTTTGTTAAGATGTCTATATTTCGGATAACTGTTCTATCCTTCATCAAGACTAGAAAACCATCAAAATCTGATACATAGAATTTTGGAATAAACAATACAAGCAACGCACAACTAACTAGGATGGACATAATTATACCATATTAAGAACACAACATGTATAGGTAAATATAGCACATATTGAAAAATTGCTATATTGTGTGTTTCTTAAAAGATTATATTTTTAAACAGATCCTGATAATTTCCAGTAAATTATTTATCGGCCTGTTCTAATTTTTAGGTACTGTGGATGATCCAGATATTTTAAATTGGCCAGCTCCTCTCAAGATTTGCACAAAAACCATGAGATTGCTTGAAGATTTCCAACCATGCATTTCATTGATGAAAATCGTCTGTAATAAATCTTTGAGGACTCGCCATTGGAAAGAGATGTCTTCTATAGCAAACATTGATCTTTTACCGAGTGCAGGTAGTACTTTAAGGAAATTAATGACATATGATTTAAAACCTTACCTAGAGTCATTAGAGATCATAAGTCAAGGAGCAGCTCATGAACAAGAACTATTAGAGATAATAAACAAAATGCGAATCCAATGGCTGTCAATTAAATTAGAAGGTGCCATTTTCAAAACAGAATGGATAATTTTTACAAATTTAAAATATGTGATTTGTTTTTGCGAAGAAGACATGGAGAAGTTATTGGTGATAAGTAGGTCCGCTTTCATACGACCCATAAAGAATAAGATTGAAAAATTTCAAAACGACTTGTTGAAACTTAAACTAATACTGAATTGTTATGAAGAACTCCAAGAAAAATTCTTTCATCTTCTACCGCTTTTCACTTATATAAAAAACAACAAAGAAAACTTTGCCGCATTGGATGAATTCGAGAAAATAAAACAATTCAAGAAAAATTTGTACATTGAACTTAAAAAGGAAGACGTCTTTGATATTTTGCAAAACGAAAATATTCTTCAAGATATTCAAGAACATTGTGGACTTTTTGAGAATATATATTATGGTGTTGGAATATACTTAAATTCAGTTCGAGAAAAATTTGCTAGGTTTTATTTTCTTTCTAACGAAGATATGATTGAAATGTGTTCTAATGCTTTAGATGATGACACTGTTCTTCAGTATTTTTTCTCAAAATGTTTCAGATGCATTTCAGAACTAAAAATCAAGAATCGTACGATTACAGGCATAAAGAGCTCCAATGGTGAACAAATTGATTTTTGCGATAATATTCCTATTCGGAAGAATTTAGTTGATACTTTCCATGACGTAGAGAAGGAAAAATTTGCACAAATGAGATTACTAGTTTCAAATACTTCAAAAGATGATATTTGGAATAAAAAACTTACTTTCAATAATTTAAGTCAAGTTGTATATATAGCATTTCAAATTTTTTGCACTTTAATAACTCATCAATCTTTATATGGCAATAAGAAAAGTTTGAATGATTTAAAATTGTTGTTAAAAGAATACACGACTTGGATGCATGAAAAACAATTACTAAACACTGCAAAAATAACATTAAAGAACGTTATTATATCTCTTATTCACCACAATGATTACATGGAAGAAATTACCAGGAAAAATATAACTGATAATGATTTTTCTTGGTTGTCTAGAATCAAATATTATTTGGAGGATGATAAATGCATTTTACGAATTCTAGATTTTTCAATAGCTTATGGTTATGAATACGTTGGATCTTTTTCTTGTAATGTATCAACTTTCTACACAGAAAGAGCTAACATCTCCATTTTAAACGCTTATAACTTGAACTATAACAGTGCTGTACATGGAAAAGCTACGGTAGAAAAAACAGAAATATTCCGACAATTGGGAATAGCTCTTGGTGTAAATTGTATCATTATATCATGCAGTGAAATTCTATCTTACGATATTATAGAAAGATTTCTAATTGGTTCGTCTAAAGCTGCAACATGGATATGTCTCGATGATGTTAACAAACTCAAAACTTCAATATTATCGATGGCATCAGATTTATTAAACGACCTGTTGAATTCTAAAGTATTTACTAAATCTAACGAAATTAAATTTTTTGTAGGAATGACGATAAATTCTACGTTTGTGGAGAAAGCAGAATTGCCGATCTCGTTTAGGTGTCACCTAAGAAATATTGGAATGGTTCCAATTGATTTTGGTAGATTGAGTGAAGTTTTACTTACTTCATTCGGTTATGAAAATTTCAAAGACATTTCTAGTCGGATCAGTTGTTTGTTTAATTTATTACCAAGTATTCTATTAGATAGTTCCTATGATTTTTCAGTACATTTGTTGAAGAATATCCTACACGAATGTGACAAAAATGAAGAAGTATCTTCACATGATGAAATGTTCGTTGTGATTGATGCAATGATCAAAATTCTCCAACCAATGTTAACCTCACAAGATGTTACGATATTCACGAATCTTCTAGAATATATTTTCGGGGATCTTCCCAAATCTATCTGTTGCAAGGACTTTGAATTCCAGAATAAAGTAATATCTTCTCTAGAATCTCATCATCTGCATCCTTGTCAATCATACGTAGATAAAATTCTTCAAACATTTGATGCTATAACTGCAAAACGGAGTGTTATACTGCTAGGAAATATTTGTTCCGGAAAAACCAATGCTATTAAAATTTTATATAACTTAATAAACGCTGATAATAACGGACTCCACATAATAAACCCTGTAACGTTCGATACGCAAGAATTATACGGATTTATGGATCTCAAATATAATATTTGGTGTGATGGTATCATAACCAAAATACTGAGGAAATTTTCTAAGGGAGTTGTTAAAAATTGGCTTGTTTTCGATGGACCCATCGAACCAAATTGGATGGAGGCACTTTATTCAGTTTTGGATGAACGTAAGGTTATTGTTTTGGGATCCGGAGAATTACTGAATATTGAAATCGTAATTTACGAACCTATACCAGTATTTCAATCCAATTGCAACCAACATTACATTGCCACAGTCCACATAACCCCGAATGACGGCGAGGCGAGATGACGTAATACAAGGTCGGAGGAGAACCCTTCTTCCGACTCAACGTGTCTGAGCCAGCCAGCGTTGACGTTTGTAAAATAATGATCGAATTGTAACATAATTTCTCCTCCAAATTCTTCTCAATCGATAACTGTAACATAATCGATAATTGTAACATAATTTTAACCTAGAGGTTTTTCGACTATAATATGAATAATCATGGAAAGTAACTCTGAGATGTGTAATACTAAAAAAAAAGGAAATTTTGGTTGGATTGTATGTGCAAATCATCGCAAACCCAATCCCTAAATACAATATGTAGGTAATCCAAAAAAAAATAAGGTCTTTTGATTTGTGCGTGCAGATCAGAAGTGTTTAATTTTTTAGAAAAATCGATAACTCTAGCAACGCTGTACCATAATTCTCACTTTGCTCTGTGGTAACACTGCTGAGTCCAGATGTTAGTTGGCAGATAGTTGTGCGGGATGTGTTGCTTTTTGTTTTGCCGCTTTTATAAACAAATTGAGGGTGTGCTAGTTAAAAAAAGGTGTTTTTAATATTCCAAATAAGAGAACTTTTTGGATTTAAAGAGCTTCTTTCTGGGGCAAACCTGTTTTTAAGAGAAAAGTATACATAATATCGAAAATCACTACCATTATAAGATCTAGAACAATTTTGCAAAGCATTTCCATCATTGATCGATAAAGAAATTTTTAATAACGGAATTAAACATATTTTATTCTCCATCAGAAATAATAGACAATTCAGACATTTTGGGCTGCTTAAAAACATTACATTTTATGCTGTCGTTAGGTTAAGATACTGCTTTTAAAGAAATTACTCAAGTTCTGCGAATATTAGTGACTATACCAATGACAACAGCAGAACCAGAGAGATGTCTTTCGAAATTAAAACTTATTAAAACTTTTCTAAGAAATACGATGTGTGAAGATCGCCTTAGTGCTTCTTGCATGTTATCAATTGAAAACGCTATGGTTCAAACAATTCCTGATTTTAATAGAAAGGTGATGGAGAAGTTCATCGCGGACAAAGAAAGCCTTAAAAGATAATTAGGTGAGTAGAAAGGTACATTAAGAAAATTATTAATTTAAATAAATTGATGAATCTTTTAAAGATATTCTAATAGCTAAAGATTTAGCCTGAAACCAAAAACAGTTCTATCTGGATGTTGGAAGTATCGATATTTCAATATTTGAATCGAAACACAAATGTGAATATCCCAATATTATTTGTGCGCCCCCCTGAGGCCAAACTCACGAGCCGCCACTGATTGGAATCATATACGCCATGCAGAATTTCTGCATTTTCGATCTAAGCATGGAATTGTTGGTTCCCAATATCTTTGGTGAGAGGGCGCTCTGGGTTGTTATCCAGACAGTGCTACCCACCACGATTTGTAATGGGCAACAATTAGAAATTTTTCAATTCACTCCGAGTCAAATAAGCTGCACTGATGAGATCTGATAAGATCGAAACAGCTTTATGCAGACTTTGAGTTGGGGTGACTTGACGATTTATATAATTCACTGTAGGATTGTGAATGCAGATTTTGCGTTGCGGAATACGTATAACCAGCTTCCTTGGAAAGTTGTTTGGAATTTTTAAATTATTAAAGAATTTTCCTTATTCACTTTATATAAATATTAAATATAAATTCTGCACAAGAAAAGACAATTTCTGATCAAATGATATAATTAATAAAACACGAACTTGCACATAATCAGCCAAGCACTTCTAGAAGTTACCGCCATTACGATGTTGTAAGCGAAAATACACATACACACTCTGTTCCGCCAATGGTGTTCATATAAGTCCTGCTCAAAACTGCACATTCAATATCAACAAATTCAGATGAACATGACAACGTGTTATTAATTATTAGCAGGTTTTCACTTTGAAAACCTGCTTATTAAAATGGGGGCGATTAGCAAAGTTGGACCTGGGACCATGATAGTTTTTCATTTCATGATTATTTATGTTGCTTGGCAAAAAAAATCAATTTCATATATCTCTTTAGGCAATTTTTTTTTAATTTGGAACAAAAATCATGAATGAATGAATAGATTTTTCAAACTGGATACGTTATGGAAACCTGCTTTTCTAATGCAGCTCGCTGCGATAGAGTTTCTATTGTATTAATTTGATAAATTCGTTTAATAAACAATATTAGTTTACCTACTCAAGTATGTCCTTAAATTCTTATTTGTGCTGTAAATAAAGTTTCAAAAAAGGTTCAATTTAGGGTAGAAGGAAAATCATATGCGTTACACGGGAGTAAAGTGCCTTTTATACCCATGGATGTTTACTAACCTATATCCTACTGGAGGAAAAGTGGCACTTTCCTCCAATGCAATTAATTGACATGCACTCGGAATCATAAACGTATATTCGAGCATCTTTCAGGCACATGCAACACAAACTTCGTTTCGTTTCTTAATGCGGGATCACCACACTGTGATTTGTATCTCAAATGACTTGCAGGCTACCTGTGAGGATTATTATAGACATTTCTTGTATGAAAATTTTGGCAGAGACTGAGACGTCGAACACTTTGTTCCATCAAATTTCTCCCTCTGTGTTTTCAAGAGCCTCCTAATCATTAAGCCGTCAAACGGAATTAACTTAAATGAGTTTTCGGTTCTAACAAAGAAGATTCCAATTAGAATTTCCCTCCGGGTTTAGTCGATCTGTTACGATTATCATAATTCATGCCACAACGTTTGTCAGGCGAATAAATTTTCATGATTATAATTCCTTGTTGCTAAACACCGTGGAGAAGTTAGCAGTAGAAAATCTCGTTCGTTGTTTTGGTATAGACAACAGAGCTTGTTGATATTCATGATGATAATTCTGTAGCGGATACTAAATGCCAGGTTTTTCATATTTATTTAACTTTCTGAAATTTTGAAAAAATGAGGAATTATCTACAAATATGAAAATATTCTCACTCATACATATACGCCTACGATTATATATATATATATATATATATATATATATATATATATATATATATATATATATATATATATGTATATATATATATATATATACATATATTATATATATATATATATATATATATATATATATATATATATATATATATATATATATATATATATATACAGGGTGGACCATCACACCAGTAACTGCATCGATCGATATCTCAGAAACTTAATGTAGGAAAAATTTGAAATTTTGGAACCTGGCTAGATGTCTAGAGGCCTATTTAGCTAAAATATTTTCATTTATTGGGCATTTCCGGTTATACCGGAAAGAGACCCTGAGTCGCTTATTTTAAAAGGGACACCCTATATCTATTATTACATTTTTGAACTCTAACCTATTCTAAGATTCTAGGCAGATTTTATGCATCATGTCCTATACCTAAGTCTAAGCGTTTTCGCTTTATGTCAAAATGACGATTGCAAGTCCTGATATAATTTTCAATTTTTTCTATAAGGAAGCCTTCATTACTTATTTTGGATTGGATTCCTTGTTGAGAAGGACTTACCTTAATATATTTTGTATAATATTTGCATAACTATTCATACAGGTTGTTCAAAAAATAAGATCTAAAATGAGATTGAGAAAACTGTTAGAAATCAATTTTTTCAAATGGAAACCCCCCATTTTTCTTATTTTGTAGTATTGAGCATGAAAAATTAAGGTAACTTTGTATAAGTTTATTCGTACCTAAAATTATTAGTTTTCGATATATTGCCAATATTATATTTTTATATGGCGATTTTGCATTTAATCAACACTAAATAATTAGATCTAGGGTAGCCACGATCGTATTTGACATTTCAAATCATCGTAATGACACACTGGTTAAATTATACAAACGAAGAATATTTAATAGTATATTATTCAACGAGCGGTAATGTAGGTCATAACTCACGCAGATGAAGTTTGCAGCACGAGCTGCAAGCGAGTGCTGTAATTCATCAAGTGAGTTATGACCATTACCGCAAGTTGAATACTATACTTTATCTACGACTATAACAATAAATACTAAGATACAAATACAAATTCACAATAATTAGGTAGTATTAACTTAATTTGAAAACGTCAGAATTATTCAAGTGACATTAGCAGATGAGTGACAGTCGATCATACTTGGGATCTTAGTAGACTATAGTGAGTTTTAGCAGTGAGTTTTTATTACTCACGCTGTTTGGTAATAGATACTATTAATTGCTAGAATGCAGTTGAATAATGAATATATTATTCAATAGGAGTAGATAAACTTATTTATTATTTATGGACAATGTGATGAAGTTATTTCATATTTTCCATTTATGAGAAACTTTCACAACCGTTGAATTACGTAATTCATGACAAAAAATAGTTTTCTGGCATGGAGAAAGTAGGCAGAAAATAATTCAAAATATGCTGCTGGATTGAACATCCTTTTACATGATGAATGCACATAATATGTCGGTTTTAATGTCCCTATAGAATGAAAACTGATTCTAGATATTCAAATTAGTCATTTGATCTAGTCGACGGAAATCGAGAAGTAAAAAAGAAATGACCAATTTCCACTGGGAAATTGGCTCGTATAACGTTGGCCGGTGCTTTGATCGCTGGAGTGTCACGCGAACATAATTTTCCCTCGAGGAGCATGCCAAATATAGAGGTGTTTCGGAAACTATTCGATGTTGCTCTGTTTCATGTTTTCCTCGTCAATCTCATCTCGTATTGATTCTATCAAGTGAGTTTATGTATATATATATATATATATATATATATATATATATATATATATATATATATATATATATATATATATATATATATATATATATATATATATATATATATATATATATATATATATATATATATATATATATTTTTTTTTTTAATATTTTTCAGTAATAACAGGCCATTTGAGTTTGAAATTTTTGCAGCGAAACTTCTTTGCGCGCATGAGGGTAAAATTCTTAAGGATGAAACGTATGTGGGACGTTTTTGTCCAAGAAGAGGGAGAGAGCGATTGTGACCGATGGAGAGAGAGTGAGAAAGGGCGAACGTAGCATAAAGTACATAGCCATAAAGCAAGGGGAGGGGGAGAGCGAGTGAGAGAGTGCGAAAGAGAAAGGGAGATTAAGAGAAAAATACACGCTCTTTGATGATGTATTCGTTTAGTAGTTAAATATTAGAACTTCAGATGGCAATTCTGTCGCATAAAGTCTTGTACTGCAGTAAACGCAAATCTTTTTTATTTATTTACATTATCATTGGTATGTATACAGTGAGTTTAATTTATAAATAAACATTTTGCGATAAATTTGTAAATCATACTATACTAAGCAGTTGTTCAGAGTAAGTAATATATTTGTTATCTTTTCAATCAATTTGCAATTTTTTATGTTAATTCGCTTGAAGGTTAGGAAATTATAATATTTACAAATAACATGTGGCATTTCAATTTACCACTCGTCATTCGAGAATTTGATATACTTGCTATTTTTCATAAAATATAAAATAAAATTTTTCTTCTAAATTTCAATTTTAGAAAAAGAGAGATTTAAAAATTAGTTTCACTTCTGATACGTGTACTTTTTTGGCATGCACTTTTTTTTCACTGTTTACGTTTCCTCATAATTAATAATAATAATAATAATAATAATAAGTTTTATTTCCTCTGATTACATAAAAGTAATATGGGAAAGTGTCAACAGAAAAATTGCACATACTAATGTGACACTGTACAGGTATTTACAATGAAATAGTATACATATCATTACAAATACTAACAAAAGAACATCACAAAATCACATTAATACTTCTGTAAAATATTCGTCAACGGAATAAAATACTCTATCTAAAAGTAGTGATCTAACAGCTGATTTGAAAGGCCTAAGATTATCGATTTTTCTAATTCTGTGGGGTAGGTTGGTTAAATATTTTTATACCCAATACATTGCAGCTCCTTTGTACTTGAGTTAAACGTGTAAAAGGTACATGAAGCAACTGCGAGGTAGACCTCCTTGTACTATATTGATTCACATCACTACAGCTAACCAAAGAAGATAAATTTCTTTTAATATAGATCACACAAGCATAAATAAACATACAGGGTACAGTTAAAAAATTAACTCTTATAAAAATTACGACATGACGTTAATCTAGTGAGACCAAAAAATTGAACGAACAATTCTCTTTTGAATTTTAAAAACATAATCCGCATTGGTACTATTTCCCCAACAAAGTATAGCATATTCCAGCGCCGAGTTGACTGAAGCATAATAATACATCTTTAAGATATTCAGGTCACAATAGTTCTTAAGTTGCCTTATTGCAAAATTTAACGAAGAGAGTTTACCGCTCAATACCGCTACATGATTTTTTCCAGTTTAAATGATCATCCATCGTAACACCCAAAAACTTCACTTCATCAGACAGACCCAGAGACTCAGCACCTGGCAATCTAACCAATGGACTGAGGCACCTATTTGTGCTATTTGGAGTAAACATTAACAGAGTTGTTTTATTCTCATTGAGAATAAGGCCATTTATCGAGCAATATTCATTCATTTTGCTGATGGCAATTATTTGACAGCAAAGATAGGTCATTTATACTTGCAGCAGATATAAGCACAGAACTATCGTCCGCGTAGAGCGTAACCACCCCACTATCTTCTAAAAACTCCACTAAATCGTTTATTCAACAATATAAACAGAATCGGACCCAGTGTACTCCCGTGAGGCACGCTCGAGTGCAACCACTCCCTGCGAGACAAAAAATGCGAACCCCTCTCCGAAATTCTCACCGTCTGCGACCTTCCAGTCAGATAAGACCTTATCCAATTTAGGGGTACTCCACGAATACCCATCCTCTCCAACTTGAACAGCAGAGTATCCACGTCTATCGTGTCAAAAGTCATCAAATGGTCAGATGGCCTGTTATTGCTAGAAAAAGACTTATGAATAACAATACAACGAAGTCAATAATTATTTAAACATGTATATATATATATATATATATATATATATATATATATATATATATATATATATATATATATATATATATATAAGGATATCAGAGAATACTAAAAATAAAATTTGAGACATTGAGAACAAGGGATTTCACTAGGTAGTAATAAAATTTCTAAAAGATTGCGGTGTTCATCAGACTGATTTGATTACGTTTTTGGTGGTATAGGCATGCGGATACCGAAACTCTGTTTTTTTTCAATATTTCACAATTTTCACATTTTCGTTAATAAAATAATAGTGCCACTAATTTTGGGAGGTTTTTCTTTTCACACTCTTTAGTTCTTTAGACAGAAGAAAAGTTAGAGGATTATGGAAATATTTCGTGTTGATCCCCATGAGTACTGTATGAAGACAACTTCTGAAAAAACATAAAAAATGCTATATTTCAATGCATTCCTTGACTTTTCCATGAATTATTGCCACATAAAATGGAGTTTCACATGTTTTTTTAATAGATATTCAAATGAGATATTTCTATGATCAATTCATATAATTTACAATTTGCCAGTAAGATATTTTTTCGAACTTGAATCAAGATAGAAATATTGTGTGGGTTGCAAAAGCGTGGCCTAGATTTCTAACATTCTATACTGAGGGGAATACTGGAACTCCAAAAATTTATACGATATTAAAGGCATCTCGGTTGTTTTACGAGGGTCACTAAATTCACACTGAATGAATTTTGAAATCGAAATGTACACGTTTGTTTTTACTGTTATTTTATTTTCGAGCCTATCGTTAGATCGGAATTAATTCATTTTTACAGTTCTAGTGATCTTAATGTGAGGAAATTAAAATATTTGATTCAAAGTATTGATTGTATGAAATTTAAATACACTAAGTAACATTTTTTAGCGAAAGATAGTTTTGCCACGTTTTTTTGAATTCATTAATTTCATCGAGTCATGAACGTCACATAAATACTTTACTGACGGTAGTACTCTAATAAACCACCATTAAGAAGTGTGTCAGTGCATCTACATCTGGCCATCAATGTGTAGTGCAATTAGAGTTCATAAATAGTATTTCCTCCAAGAAACAATCAATCAGGTTATCAAGAAAAACTTCTTTCAACGATACTCAATTTTTATTAGAAATCCAAATTAGTAAGCCAACCAATGCATCTTTCATGGTTGGTGTAAACGGGTATAATCCTGGTAGAGTAGAGGGGAAAGTCAACTTCTCCTCCCACATAAAAAATTTCCTTTGAATGGTTCAAAAGAAAGGAGAAATGTTTTCCTAGTGCTGATACGTCCTGGTGTAGTTTTCCTTCAAATGAGTAATAATAATAATATTATTGAAAAAAAAAAGAAAATATTTCGACATTGTTTAGCGGAGGTTGCAAAAGTTCTGATGAAGGAAATGGCAGAAGTTTAAAGAACTATTGGACATGATGAAAGATAAAATCTGAAAGCAACACACTGTAATGAGAGTCGCAGTAGATGCGATATAGGTGCACCTTAATTTTTTAATCTTCTGTCTCAATTCAGTCATACCAAACCCATTTTTCACCACTTTCCACAGCTCTTGATCTTATTTCTGTACGAATTGCTACTTAATCTCCTTAAACATTTTTTTTCGTTCTATAAAGTTACGAGTTGAAGGGTTTCATCCTCCGTGAACATATTCGTTAAATATTAACGAAATTATTACAAATTAATGATATCACAAAGAAAATGCAAAACAAATGTTTTGCGCAACGTGTTTGACTCTACCAGTCACCCTATTATACTGAAGAAAGTTGAGTTTACGCATAATCAGAGTAGGGAGTCTAGTCGAAATTTTCGAGGTAAAGAGGGTTTGTAGTAAAAAGTAAAGCTGCTTTGCCACTGTCCGATAATAGTTGTTCTACTAGAAATAAGTCACACTGCTGTAAACTCTACTCTACTGAGATTTTTTACGGGTTTCTACGGGTAGAGTTAGTCTACTCTAACAAGTACTCTCCTAAATACTATACCCATGTAAATCAGCATTCAGGAGTTGGCGTTGACTCCAATTTGGCATGGCATAAACACGTCTCCATAATTTTTCACTTGGCTGATCAGAAGTTTATTTATCTTTTTCGTTTTAAAAATGAGTTTACGTCAAAGCCTCAATTGCTGCTTTATAAGGCTCAAGATAGTCCAACATTGGAATACTGCTCTCAAACTTGGAGTTTTTTAACGAAGCACTCCCTGGACCTAGATGACCTAATTCAAAAAAGAACATTGAGGCTAATAGACGACCCATCATTAATCGCTCACCTCAATTCACTCGAATATAGGTGGAAGATTGGCGATTTATGTCTTTTTTACAAACATTATCACGATAGGAGTTCTGCAGCTATTCTTTCAGGAGCACACTTCACTCGTCACTTCGACAAGGTATGCAGTTGATAAACCATATTTTTTCGAGCACATCCCAACAGTTGGAATATCAACTTATCAGGAAACTTTTCTAGATCGCACCAAAAAACAAATTATTTTCGGTTTGCTACGACTGGTAGCTATTTAAATTCAGTCATCAATTGAAATGTTCATAAAAAGGATATGTTTACTACTAGAAAAAGAATACTTAAAATGTGCAGAAATATTGAGCAACTAAGAATGTTTTCAAAATTAACTCTTACATAAATTACTTTTGATGGCTCTTTTGATTAAAGAGCAACGATCTGTTTCTGGATTTCGCAGTATACAATGAAAAGATTCATTAAAAGTAATCTACATGATTAGGGTTTCTGTGTTATCGCTACTCCCTTTCAGGCACCAAAATGGAATAGGATCATTCATTGCTCAAGGGTGAATATAAAGGGATAGCTAATCGGATATAAAAGATTCACTTACACATTCCTGTAAAAAATTCTCACCATAGGCAGGACTTGGTTTTTGATGTTTTGTATCGTGAAAACAACGAGAAATGTTATATATTTTCATGGATTTCAACGATATTGGATTAAAAACACTGAAAGCATTTCGAAATTCTGCACAGTATTAACTAAACCTGAGCTTAGTTAATACTGTTAGTTCAATATGGGTGTGAAAGCGAAGTGGCTTGAGTGTAGCGTATGACTGAAGTTCAGATAAATCAAATTAGAATAATGTTATTTATGTGAAGTTCTATTCTCTGGCATCTACAACCTGCGAAAAAATAGTGTTGTTTTTCAGAATACAGTTGATCCTTGTCAACAAATATTCTATAACTTTACGTTGTTTTTAATAATATACTTGGTAATGTGGTCCGTTTGTAGATATAATATGAATTACTAAGAAGTCTGAAGAGCATAAAACATAAATTCGAATTTTCAAATTAAAGTTTTTAATAGCTATTTATGTAACAAGTTGCGAAATGAATGTGTTTTAACCACGGGACGCAAAATTGCCCAATGAGGTGAAAGCCGAGTTGGACAATGCGTCGAGTGCTTAAAACACTCTTTTCGCAACGAATTTCATGCAAGATTTTTTGTGAAAGCGGAGAATTCAATTTTTTCATGCGTTTATTTGTGTTTTAAACATATTTAAAAGTGAGCCGGTAATCTGTTTCTAAGGCATTGTTTATGCATTGTTTAATGTTAAGGTTCTGTCACTTTGAAACGCCGCGGCATTTCCTACATAGTTTTGTAAAAAAATCGTCAAAAAATGAGTGATAGTGACGAGTCTTTGGATATTGAACAAGCTGCTGAAACTGCGCTATCCATGTTGGTGCCCGAAAAATCGAAAACATTATACGAGACCACCTACAATAACTTTGAAACCTGGGTTAAAGAAAAACATGTTGAGAATTTTACAGAAAAGGCATTGCTAGCCTATTTCCTGAAGTTATCCACTACCTCAAGGCCATCAACTTTGTGGATAAATATTCGATGATCCGCACAATGATTTACCTGAACAGAAACGTAGATATAAGCAAATTCACAAACCTTATTGCATTTTTAAAAAGAAAAGCTGTCGGATATAAGCCGAAGAAATCGAAAATATTTATAAAGCTGGAAATATAACGCTATTTGAAAGAAGCCTATGACAAAGAGTCCCTGTTAGTCAGAGTTGTTTAAATCGTTGGAGTATTTGGAGGATGTAGGAGGGAAAAAAATCACATTTTTGACTGTAGATGCCATCAAAGATTGTCAGTCATTTATTAGTGTTAAGATTCCGAATACAAAAACTTATGTTCCAAGAATGTTTACGATTACTGAGGGATCCATAGATAATATCAATTTCTTACATGTATTTCGTAAGTACGCAAAACTTTGTCCACTCAATGTGACACATTGGAGGTATGCCAAAAAAGATAGCGGAACTCCTTGGACTCTCCAACGCCATTGAATACACTGGTCATTGTTTCCGGCGCAGTTCTGCAACAATATTAGCAGATTCAGGAGCGGACATAACACTTTTAAAGCGACATGGAGGTTGGCGATCAACAGGCACGTATCCAGGGGAGGGGCCCGGGGTGCCGGTTCCCCCCCGAAATCCCGAAATTTGAAAATTTTTTCCATTTGATATTCTTCACAGAAAAGTCTTCAGTATAGAATTTTCTACTCTTTGAAGTTTGATTTTTTAGTCGACGGAAAGCACGTTTGGTGTCAATCGAACGTATCCTTATATTTTTAAATTATGAAAAGCCTGCCTGCCATGTTCAGTAACACGACTTTTTACATCTCACATGTGGCAGCATTGAACAATATAGTTCAATTGTACGAATCGATTCTGATCAAGATCTAGGGATTTTTAGCTTCTTATGTTGGACTCATCGAACAAAAACAAATGAATCACTGCACGTGAGTGTTATGGGTTTGTGTTCAATCCATCAACTCGCGATGATGTCAATTCACTGGGATACTGTTGTTGATCCGGAGGAAGTCCTCGACCGCTTGGCGAAGAAAAAATCGAGGAAATTACTATTTTAAGGTGTGTGTTCTATTGAAAAATGAGTTCTGATCTAAATTTTGCTATTAACAAGTATTTTTGTTAGACATTAAAAATGCTGAAACTTCTTCAAAACATCATAGTAGCTGTTTATTGTACACCTTGTACTGCATCTTTTTCTTGCACAATAAACAATAATAGATTAAACGTCACGTACTGATTTGAGATTGATGTGTGATTCGCCTTACCCTGAATTTATTCAAATAAGTCCACATTTTTGAGTGATTTTCGTCTTTGAGCCACCCCGAAACGAATTTCTGGATACGGGCCTGGCGATCAAGCTCGGTTGCTGAAGGTTACATCGAAAATTCAGTTGAACAGAAAACCGAAGTAGCAAAAAGAATCATGGGACAGAAAGATACGCCAAATAAGAGAGTAAAAGTAGTTCCTGCAAAAGCAGAAGTTATCAGCATTGCCAGTACAGGCTGTCCCATTTTCGATGTCCTTACGGGGTAACTCGCTTATTTTTAAAGATAGAGATTTGCGGTTTTCGCGAACGTTGGTTACTTTTTTGTGAATCTCACGATACCGTGAACAAAATTTTCATAGCTTGCTTCGTTTTTGAGATACAGGGCGAAGTTGAAAATATTGCATTTTGGTCCCTCTCCTGTATCACAGCTGTCTCTTAACTTATAAGAAAAGTAAGAACTGTTTTTTATACACTTTTTTACGTAGTGGCGTAGTCAGATTTTTGAAATGAGCTGTCATTGTTTAGGTATAACCCAATGTTATAATTTTTTAAATGGAACACCCTGTATATTTTTCCATATCCAAAACACAAATGCTTTGGGGTTTTCTAAAATATATAATACTCATATAAAATTCTAAGTATTAGACCTGTATTTAGATAATTTTCTTTTTTTTATGGCAATTCAAGACAAATATCACTTTGATAGATCGTTCGGCGCAGTGAACAAAAATATCACTTCCATTTATATAGGTTAGAATGAAGAGTATTCATGAAAAAAATATTATTCAATATAAGTTACTAAACAGAGATATATTTAATGATTATAACAAAAATAGAAACATATGTAATACTGCTACGAAACAAAGTTCTATCATTTTTCTGTTGAAAATGTTTTGTAAATATTGATCAAATTACTGCCCATTCTATTGAAGACACATCTTCTGTGGATAGCGCCAATCGACCACAGTTAAAACAAAAGTTTTATACCTAAGTATTTGAAAACTTCTCTCGTAGCATTCATCAGAGCATCTCGATTTGCGTGCCGCGTGTGGTTCATTTTATTTTTTATGTAGCCCCATATGAAGAAATCTAATATAGATAAGTCAGGGTACTTTGGTTGCCAGTTAATGGGACCATTATTACCAATCCACTGGTTTTGGAATCTTTCATTAGGATAAATCTTTTCTATATTGAGCCAACGGAATTTTGTCAAGTAGTTCAGAAAGAAAATCATCCAAAATTTCCAAATATCTTTAGCGATTCAAGTTACCGTCGAAAATGCTATAGGCGCTAATCTTCCTCCAAAAACGAAACAGGATACATCAAAGCCGAATCTGCCTTGTTTTTGATGAACCACCGTAACGTGCTCATTTTCATTTGACCAATAACGATGATTATTTCGATTAAAAATGCCAGCGCTACTTATATATACTTTCATCGGACAATATACCACCTACAAAACTCAATACTCTTCTCAGTTTCACCTGGGTGCAGATGAAGTATAGCTTGGGATATGTAGCGGGTATATATATATTTTTTAATATCTTCGAAACTCTTGGAATGCCAACCGAATCTTCAATTTCTCTGCAAGTATTTTTGTTCTCTTCTACCTTTGCGAGGACACTAATTTCATCATTTTCGGTATTTTCTTTTCTAAACCTTTCTGGCCTAGGTTTTCCAAACTATCCGAAAAAGGAAACTTAAAATTCCTATCTTTTTATCTAACTGACACCCAGTAACTGGGTAATAGTAAATACATTTCAAAATAGAGGTCCATCGCTTGATTTGGATTCAAACCAACTTGGTAATATATCTCAACCATATCTAATTTTTCGTAGTTTTGATATACTGGATTATCATTCGCCATTGTAGGAAAAATTTGACAGGAACTATAAATATTCTGCACTTGCTTTTTTTTCATAGCCACCTACTAATTAGGTCCAGAGCGTATATAGTCGATAAATAGTGTTCCATTAGTTTAAATTTATTGTTTTGTCAAATTGTTTAATAACGTATATTAAACAATATTTTTTTAATGAAAACTTTTCGTTTTACGCTATACATCTGGAAGTGATATTTTCGTTTATTGCGCCGAACGATCTATTAAAGTGATATTTGTCTTGACTTGCCTTTAGAAAAAAGAAAATTATCTAAATACAGGGCTAACACTTAGAATTTTATATGAGTATTATATATTTTTGAAAACCCCAAAGCATTTGTGTTTTGAATATGGAAAAATATACAGGGTGTTCCATTTAAAAAATTATAACATTGGGTTATACCTAAACAATGACAGCTCATTTCAAAAATATGACTACGCCACTGGATTCTACGTAAAAAAGTGTATGAAAAACAGTTCTTACTTTTTCTATAAGTTAAAAGACAGCTGTGATACAGGAGAGGGGCCAAAATGCAATATTTTCAACTTCGCCCTGTATCTCAAAAACGAAGCAAGCTATGAAAATTTAGTTTACGGTATCGTGAGATTCACAAAAAAGTAGCCAACGTTCGCGAAAACCGCAAATTTATATCTTCAAGAATAAGCGAGTTACCCCGTAAGGACATCGGAAATGGGACAGCCTGTACAAGTAATTTACTTATTCCGTCAACTAACACTTGCATTGCTCTTAAAGGAGAGAAGTAATTTGCTAGTATTCACATCAATAATTTACATAATTGTACCTTTAAGATTTATAATAAATAAATATGGTCATTGGTCTTAACGTTTCATTTTTACTTTCAGGCACTAGTGCCTAAAACTGTCACTTTTAGGTACTAGTGCCTAAAAGATTGTCATTTCGAAACTCTGATGAATAGCGAACACTGTCCGTTTCGAAACGCTTTCACAAAAAAGATATTATTTCATGGAAGTGTCAAAACTATCAAATTTAATTGTTGAATTATTTGATAGTATACTGCTTTGTTTAATGCGTTTTTCAGAAAATTTACGTGTTTGATCAAAATCTGGATTGAAGTTTGTCAAACAAATTCGATCGTTTACCGCATAATTCATAATGATTGGTCACTGTTTTTAGTTACCCGTTATAATTTTTTTGATGAAAAAATTATATCTACAACATCTAAGAGCAAGGTGGGACTCGGACCCACAATTCTCAGTTTACAAGCGATACACCCTACCGCTGGTGTTTTTTCTTGAGTATATCATCACTATCCGGCATTTGTCTGATGGAAAACTGTACTCTAAGAAAACTACATGATTTGTTGAAAATTCACTTTGAGTTTTCATTAAATTATCTTAAAAATAGAATATCATACATTGTTTGTGAGCTTAGATCGTAAATTAATATTTTTAGCTTCATCCATTTTGATGTAGACTAATAGTAATTTCTGTTGAGTGGTAATTATTTTCAATTTGTACCTTGTAGTTTTCAGTCATCCTGTATAAAACAAAATTTTAGAATTATTTATTTGTTTCATAGAACTTCTCATAATCACTGAAATGTATTTATTAATCAAAAATATTTCTTCATATTCACTGTTTATCAGTTTTTCCAAACATGCTCCTCGCTGGTTATTTCATTGACTTGAATAGACAGGAAATTTGATTATTTGAATTCGTTTAATTTGCATGAATTTTCTCAACCGAATGGAGATATTCCAGTTATATTATTCAAACATTTATTTAGAGTTGAAAAACTTGGGATTATCTTCACACTAAGTACTCATAGCAACGTGAGCCGCTTACATTATGGCCTAACATCGTTGATCTGGAAAAGGGCAAATGCTCACACAGTCATCGGATTACAAGCGGATGAATTCCAAAAGATTACACCCACATATACATGTCCCGAATTCATCCATTCAGAGTACATTAAAGGGAGAGATATATAAAAAATATTCTGTGGACTTACTTTATACCTATATGAGGAGAAAATGGGGATGGAAAAGGGAGCACTGTCAGATGCGAATTTGGGTAGATGCAAGTTAGTATAGGTATGAATGGACTACTACTTGAATATTCAATGTGAGAGATCGTTATTTAGTGTCACGCCAATCAACAAAGAAATATAATACAAAAACATACAGTTTATTTGTGGAATCGCTGATTTTGTAAACTATCATCCTAAAAAGACGACTTATCTTGTGTTAGTATTAGGGGGCATCTATTAATTACGTGAGATAATTTTGACTCCCCCTCTCCCATGGTGAGATGTCGTGAGTTCTTGCTTAACCCCCTCTCCCCCTACCTGAATCTTACGTGAGATTTTAAAAAAAATGCATATTTGTTATATGAATGAGTTAGTCTGTGCTAATTTCATTAGTTCTAGTAAATCAGTAATATTTTTGAAAAATGTGATAAAAATTGAGTAAGTACCGTAAAACGGGGTTACTTTGGCCGATTTCGGGAGATATTTGACAATAAATCTAAAACCTTCGCCAATAATACATAAGAAAAAATCGCATTGTAACAAAAATCAATAAGGCTGTAAATGCAGAATATTCGAATAGAAAATATTGAGAGGTAACTGAGAAAAAAAATTGTTGAGAGGCTGCCAAAGTAGGCAAACTAATGGGGTAACTTTGGCATGATATGTATTTCGCTTAAAATATGAAAGTAGACTGCTCTAAAGGTCATCTTTGGCACCGTTTTTAATTTAAATTTGGATTCTGACCATTTTTCTTCGAAAATGCCATAACTTAGCTTTATTAAAAAAGGTTTTTGTACACAAATGTCATTTTTATTCGAAAATAATAAACTATTGCATAAAACAACATGCAGATATAGCAACAAAAACAAAAAATTAACTCTGACCCTTTGGAAAATAATCTTAACATGTTTAATATCTGAAAGGTAATTATTCTGAGGGATTATAATGTCTATCTTTTATGGAGTCATCACTGTCAAAATCCATTTCCTCGCAATTTGAGCAGGTGTAATAGCGATCCATGCTTCCCTCATTACAAATACCACAAACCCAATGATTGCATTGTGCACATGCAATCCAATCAGGTCCTGCATATTTTGACCAGTCTGCATAGCAAATAGAACATCGATCTTTTGATTTTTTGTCATTTGCTCTGGTAGAACGTTTAATATCGGATGGTCCTGGTTGTGGTTCAGATGACATTTTTAGTTGGGTTGTCTTCATTGCTGATTTCTCAGTCTTCTTCCCCTCATATTGCTGGTTAGGTAAAACTTCTTCCATTTCGATAGCTGGATTTTCTGGTAGGGTTTGATCTTAACGTTTGGTAGTGGAAAGCCCCAATTGCTGACCGTCGTCAGAGTGTGTTCCAGTAACTGCTCTTCCTCTTGGGTAAATATAATCGGATGACCTATTGTCTTGGTGTGCCTTCCAACTCAACTTATTTTGGAGGGTTCACCGGGAGATTTTGAATCGGCGACTCGCCTAGGCTTGAGGCATCCCTCCTCTTATCGCAGCTAACGCTTGTTCTAATTGCTGGGGGGTGTAGTTACCGTATGTACAGCCCCCAATTTTTTTAATGTACTGGCGCGTCATTTTTCTAATAGTTCAAACATGTAATAAAGAAAGGAAACTGAAAAAAACGAAAAAAAAAAATAAAAGTGATAGAAAATAATTTTCAAAAAAACAAAACGAATAACTGCCAAAGTTACCCCCGGTGCCAAAGTAACCCCGTTTACGGTACTTAAATAATAAAACAATGGTTGTAATAAGTCACAGTTTTTTTCAGTGAAAATTATTAGTGCATCGTATGTTTAATATTATAAAAGGTTATGGCATTATTTTTTTATGAATGATATTCATATTGTACCGTATATACCCCAAAAAAAGTATTTACTGTTAATAAATATTTAGCAATAGTAAACGAATAATGTCAAAAACATACTTTATCTATGAATCATTTAGCTATATTTTAGCGAAGAAACATTTTTTACTCAAGTTAACCCAGTTTTCTCGCAATTTTATTCTGTTTCTTGCGAAAAAAAATCACGTGATATTTGATGAGACCACTCCCTCCCCCACGAGGGGAGTGAGTGAGATTTTCCTCGCCCCCCCCCCCCCCAAACACCTCACGTAATTAATGGATCCCCCCCTTATCTTGAAAAAACAAACTCGTCAGCAGCAGAACTCCATCAGTAAGGTCGTATTTTTCGAGCGAACTGCATCGCGTCGAATACGACTCTAATGGATTGAATTTGAAAATTCACTCTCAACTTAATTGAAAAGTGAAAAATAATTTATTTTACTAAAAAAAAATCATGGTTGAGGAAAAAAGTTGACACCAACAAAGGATGCTGTTATATTAGAAATATATCACAAAATGTATATTTTTTGGATTGATTGGGCCGATACTTGATGTAAATTAATAAACATATTAAAACAATAGTTAAAAATAACAATTTACACATTTATTATAAGAAATAATGCATGACGCACGTTTCGGTGGAACTTCACCTTCTTCAGATGCTAATGGCAAACTAACTATGATTCTCTGTTATATCGAAAACAAGAAATGACAAATTATGTAGAAGGGGTAAATACAAAGATGGTTACAAATAATTATTAGA
Organism: Cynegetis impunctata; assembly: GCA_030704885.1. NCBI lineage: Eukaryota > Metazoa > Arthropoda > Insecta > Coleoptera > Coccinellidae > Cynegetis > Cynegetis impunctata. The sequence goes on along the minus strand of JARQZK010003028.1, from coordinate 127,837 downwards.
AAAGGAAAAACCAATTCTGAACTGCTAGTCAGGTAGTTCGGTAATTTTGAAAAGATTAAGAAGGGGGCTTGAAGTATGATCGATTTGGCTATTCAATAGGAGACCGGAATGCTTGTATTTATTTATCTGTAATGATTCTAAAAAATTAAGTTTAATTCCCTTACTTTTATTTAATATTTTAAAATCGAAATTGAATGTGTGATTTTCTTGGATTATTTCGATTTTAAAATATTAAATACCGAAAGTAAGGGAATTAAACTTAATTTTTTAGAATCATTACAGATAAATAAATACAAGCATTCTTGAATTTGTTTTTCTGAAGATTTTGAATACATCGTGGTAGATGATTAAAGATCTTAATACTCTGATGAAGTGGAGACATTTCAAACTTAGTAGTTTTATGAATGGGAAAATACAATTCATTCTAATTTCTGGTATCATGTGAATGAAAACTAGAAATTTTTATAATACTATCCTCATTTTCTTTCACATATATTAGACATTTAAATATAAATAAAGCGGCCAAAGTGAGAATACTATTGTCTATGAAAAGGGGTCTGCAAGTGGACCGTGGATGGCAAACGAACATTAAACGAACTATTCGTTTTTGAATGACGAATACTCTATTAACCTCTGAAGAATTACCCCATAGCAAAACATTGTAAGATAGGCGATAATATACCAAAGAATAGTAGACGTTAATAAGAGAATTTAGCGGAAGAGAACTTTTGACTCTACTTAACGCGTAATAGGAGCTGTTGAGTTTTTTACATAGGGCATCAATATGCGAATGCCATTTTAGACATCTATCAATGTGTATACCCAGAAACTTAACATGGTCAAATAACAAATGCTGAACAATAAATGTTTCTCTCCCAGACCCAGATACACTAAAACGAATGCCTTCCGTTTTATTGACATTCATCTTAATTCTATTATTGTGACACCACTCGATGAAACTTTGCATAATGAGCTCACATAGAGAACGTAATTCATCTAACGTCTCACGTGAAACCGCTATAGAGGAATCATCGGCGAACAGTATTATCCTGGTAGTCCGGTGTAGTGTCTTATTGGAGTTCAGTAATTTGATGAAAATTTTCCTCAAGTTTGGTGGGAGGTCATGTATAAATAGGAGGAACAATAGTGGTCCAAGGACAGAGCCCTGAGGCACTCCTAATTTCAAGTTTCGCTCACCTGAACAACGATCATCAACTCGAACGGATGCGACTCTATTTTCGAGATAACTCCGTATCCAATCGTGAATGATACCCCTGAATCCCAAGTTATAAAGCTTGTATAAAATGAATTGATGCGACAGGCTATCGAATGCCCGTGATAAATCAAAAAATAAAGCAGCAACATGTGCGCCACGATCCAGGTGCTCATAGACGAATTCAACAAAATTCAACGCTCCAGTCTGAGTTGAGCGACCGGATCTAAAGCCGAGCTGAGCACTATCAAGAATCTGAAACTTGTCAAGATATTTCATCATTCTGCTATATATTATCTTCTCGAATACTTTCGAGAATGTACTCAGGATAGCAATAGGTCTGTAGTTCGAAACATCAGCCATATCATCTTTTTTGAAAATCGGAACAATGCAGGGCTTCTTGAGGAGGTTGGGAAATACTCCAGTGGTAACTGATAGATTTATAATATGTGCGAAATGAGTACTTATCTCATTAACTATCAGTCTCAAAATACGCGCATAAACGAAATCGAGTCCAGAACCTTTTGTTTTTTTCAATAATTTGACAACATCAATCACCTCCTGTTCATGAACTGGATAAAAGAAAAAATTTTTATTCAAAATAGATGAAGTGGTACAGGAGTGGTTTAATGAATCCTTGAAATAACTGTTGAGCGAAGTCTCCGCGATTGTTGTGAAATAATCTACAAAGATTTCCGCAACTATTTTGGGATCACTATATGAAACGCCATCAACATATAGCGAGATAGACTTATGATCCTTCGTTTGCCTACCAGTCATAGTATTCACCATATCCCAGACAGTTCTAGTTTTATTTTCTGATATTTCAATTAGTTGTTTATTGAATTTAAATTTTGTATTCCTAATCAGGGAATGATAAGATGATTTGGCTTTCTTATATAGATCATAAGTAGATTGACTATTGAAACTCTTATGCAACCAATGAAGATCATTCAGATGACGTTTAGCAGTAATAATGTCAGAAGATATCCACCTTTTATCATTCTGGACCCGACCAGTGCACCTTATGAGTGGACAACAATCTTCAAAAGTGTTTCTAATAATATCGAAGAATATTTCAAAACATTCATCTACATGTTGGGACTTGTAAATATCAACAAAATCACACTGCAAGACAGAATGAACAAAATTATCAAGGTTATGCTGACTTAAATTTCTAACCATCCTAGATACATAGTGAGTATTATCATCGCAACTGATAGTTATAGGCATCACAAGGGAAATAATTCGATGATCACTAATATGGGCCTCACATACCTCAACTTTGCCATCACTCAATTCTGCATTAGTCAGAATATAATCTAATTTTGAAATAGAAGTATGACCTGTGACATCAGAAAACACCCTAGAAGGTTCATCTGATGATACCCTCAGATTAAAGCATTCCAGTAAATCTAAAAGTAACATACGATTTTTACACTTGACTTTGAGGAGATCAATGTTTAGGTCACCACAAACAAAGATCATATCAGCTGAGCCGTAACAATGATTCAAAGCTAGTGATAGTCTTTCGAGAAAATTTTCAACACTACCAGAACAAGGTCTATATACACTTAATATGGCCACTCGGACGTTATCAGCGATCACTATAGTTCCACAAATTTCACATTCCAATTCTTTCGAAAACCGAGAAACATTCAGACTTTTCACCTGCAAGCCAGCTCTAACGTAGATCAGCGAACCTCCATGCTCTCTATCAGGTCGGCAGTAGTAGTCAGCTTGGAAGTAGCCAGGTAAGTTCATAGTCTCGTTCTGCCTCGGAAACCACTTCAGATACCAAATGTCAGCTCATTTGGTGTTATGGGAACCGCTGGAGATATCAATATAAGGAAATATATTCATATGAAAATAAGAAATATTTACTTTTTTTTTTCGAAAATCGTAGTCTAAAATGGACAAAAAAACTACTCCCGGACCTGACTGCTTTCCTTCGATATAATGCAATAGTATGTTTTTTATAGGAAAATAGAACTAAAAATTGAATGACTTTTTTTAATCCAGGATGTTTTAGCTACTATTCATTACAGAATTTCATTTCATCAGATGGAATTAAAAATATGAGATTTAAATGAATATTTCTACCCCACCCCGAATTTCACGTGAGATTTTTTTAAATGCATATTTGTTATATGAACGAGATAATCTGTGCTAATTCTATTAGTTCAAGTAAATCAGTAATATTTTTTAAATATGTGAACAAAATTAAGTAAATAATAAAACAATGGTTGTAATAAGTCACAGTTTCTTTCAGTAAAAATTATTAGTGCATCGTATGTTCATTATAAAAGGTTATGGCATTATTTTTTTTATGAATGATATTCACATTGTGCCGTATATACTCCAAAAAAAGTATTTAATGTTAATAAATATTTATCAATAGTTGAGGAATAATGTCAAAAAAATACTTTTTCTATGAATGATTTAGCTATATTTTAGTGAATAAACATTTTTTTCTTATGCTAATCCAGTTTTCTAATTAATGGATGTCCCCTTACCTTGAAAAAACAAACTCGTGAGCAACAGACCTCCATCAGTAAGGTCGTATTTTTCGCGCGAACTGCATCGCCTCGAATGCGACTTGAATTTGAAAATTCACACTCAAATAGCAAGTTTAATAATTGAAGAGTGAAAAATAATTTAATTTACTAAAAAAAAAATCATGGTTGAGGAAAAAAGTTGACACCAACGAAGGAATGTACCTCAACATCAACTCAATCCACGTACCAAATTTCAACCCTCTATGTAAAAAAAATTTCGCGAAGTGCATCGCGTACTGATGGCGAAACAGATAGTGATGCAATTTGAAGAGAATAGTTAAAAAGAAATGCAGCGCAGTTGAGTTCCGCCATTTTTCAAACTACGAAAAAACAAGAATTATTCACGTAAACGTGGCGGCGTGGAAAAATTTGACCAAATTTTGAGTTCTGCTTCGGAAACCACCTCAGATACCAAATTTTAGCTCATTTGGTGTGATGCGTACAACTGGAGATGTCAATATGTACCAGGAAGGATATTTATATGGAAATTAGAAATATTTACGTTTTTTTCAAATTGTGGTCTAGGACAGTGATTCTCAACCTGTGGTCCGCGGACCACCTGTGGTCCGCGAACGGTTTTCATGGGGTCCGCGGTCCACGAAGTGAACGGTCATAAAATAAACAATTAAAATCATGGCTCTTGAGACGTAAATTAATGCGTCTGCCTATTTGTTTTTTAACTCAAAACGTTTGCAGTATTGTGTTGACAAGAACCAGACGACCAAACGCGCCTGAACACAGGTTCATTCACCTCAATCTTCCCTGCTGATACAGATGTGAGGTAAAATAATCTGTGGGTGATTGATCCCTTTTTAGCTACCCACGATAATAATCTGTCCATTCAGGAAAATGAACAGCTTATTGAAATTTCATCCGATGATCATTTAAAAGTGATAAAATCTCACTGCGAAAATGTTGCAGATTTTTGGATAGGATTACTTGATGAAAGTCCACTGCTAAGTGAAAAAGCTTTAGAACTTCTTCTTCCTTTTCATTCCACTTATCTCTGTGAGGCAGCATTCTCAACATTATGTGTCATCAAGATTAAACATAGAAATAGGTTGCTAAATTTTAATGCTCCTATGAGACTGGCGTAAACTTCTTTCGAGCCAAATATTGAGAAACTTTCAAGTGAGAGGCAAGACCAAGGGAGTCATTAACGTCTTAATTTGGCGCTATCTATGACTTTTTATTTTGTTTCTTATATTACTTTTGTCTTTCACTATGTATTTTCTTTTTTATTTTGTAAATAATAAATTCATTAGTAAAACCTCAGTGTTCATCTCATTTTACCTATTATTGGGAAATATTAATAATAATATCTAAGTGGTCCGCCAAGAATTCTGAAAGGTACAAGTGGTCCTCAGTGGTGAAAAGGTTTAGAACCACTGATCTAGGAGGTTTAAAACGGATAAAAGAACTACTTCCGCACCCTGACTGATTTCCTTCGATACACTGAAGCACTATATATTTCATGGGAAAATATGACTAAAAATTGAAGCAAACTAAACTAGTTGTCTGTTTTTATTCCTGGATGTTTTAGCTACTTTTCATTTATAAACAAGATTTCATTTCGTTAGGTAGAATAAAAATATGAGATTTAAACGAATATTTCTATCTGAATTGAAACCAGAAATATAATTAATTTCAATTTCATTTTATGAACATCCTCCCGCTAATTGAAATTGATTAACCACGAATTGAAATATTGTATTTCCACATTTGTTCCTGCATTATACTGTCAGATGATTATACAATCTCTGTATAGAGCAGATGAAACCTATTAATATCAATGTCTGTTCCGAAAATCATGGAAATACTTCTGTGGAGACGAATTGAACATATTCTCAAAGAAGATGCCTTGAAAATAAGGAAGCGCTTTTTTTTTTATATTGAATGAAATCGTTCCATGTTCCGTGAGAATTTAACAATGTCGGAAAAGATATTTATGAGTAAGTGGGCATGCTATTTGTCTTCATTATATTTGGTAAATTTCACGCTTCTTCAATTTCGAATTGATCGGTAGTTACCAACGTTCAGGGCAGATTTTTAATGCGAAAAAAGGCTGACAATTTCAGAGGCTTTTTATTTGAGCAGCGAATTGACAGTTTCACTTCTTCTAGTTGTACCAGCAACACCCATAACCATTATATTGGTGCACATTTTAAATTTTCGAAGTAGCCTCCTATAGAAAACAGTGAGTTTTTCTTTGCTAGAACATTTAATAACGCCCATTGACTGATTGCTTACCATTGGGTGCGATATTGTTCAAAATTATAAATCAAGAGAACATTGCTATATTTACTCGACATATATATTTTAGGTGACTCCGTAGCTCAGTGGTCAGTGCGTTGGACTACTGAACAGAAGGTCGGCGTATCGAATCCCGGCCGAACCAACGAATCAATGCGGAGCCACCTTCCGGAAGTCAATGGCAAATCACCGAGAAGTATTCTGCCTTACCGTCGTAAAACTGTAGGTCCCTTCTATTCGTGTATCACTGTATCACGCACAACACGAATAGTTGTAGGGAGGTCGCCTACGCCCGATACCGGCACTTGAAGAAGAAGATATATTTTATATTTTCGGATATTATTCCATTATCAAGAGTTTTATAATTGATGCAACAATATTTATATTGTACTGTTTCAACGAGTAGGGATATCCTCATGTTTATTAGGTAATTACTGATATGTGAGTTCCTAGAGCTGGTCGACGTAATCTCTAGAGATTCTAATTTCTTTACTTTGTTCAATAAATGCAATATTGATGAACCTCTAAGAAGCTCAAGATATTACGTTGGCGAACTCTAATACCTTTTCCATAGGGTTGCCAATCCTCCCGGATTGCCGGGAGACTCCGGTAATAATGGTTATCCTCCCGATCTCCAGGGTTAAAATAATTTCTCCGGTTTTTCTAAAATTACCTTTATGCAACTGTTGCACTAACAAAACTTCGTTCTTTAATGATTATGATTTTGTGGTGAAAAACCGTCGAATATTAGATACTGCTCGTAAGCAAAGTAAATATAAATTTAAAATTTACTGACAATTTCTTGTTGACTTCTTAAAATTCTCCTGGGTTGGTCCTTTCGAGAGTTGGCAACCCTTACCCATCACTAATAACCAGATAGACCTTAGCATATTACTCATTGAAGCAGTAACATAAATAGATAGATTATTATATTTTCCAAACAGAAGACTCTAGAGTGAGTAGCCCAAATCATATATTTCTCAAATCCAGCCTACTGTACTACTTTAGTTCATTTATAATTATATTGGTTATACTGGTACGTTATTCATAGAGACTTCTTCAATTCAATGGATGATTGAGTATTTGAAATGTAGCATTATCATAACTTACTACCCCTGTCAGGGTACGAAACTGCCGATATACAGAATGGTCAGTAAACACTAAACAGTTACTTCACAATAAGATAATGAGAATTCGATGTGAAATAAAACCAGAGTTGGCGAGGAATAGCGACAATAAATAAGTGATTTTCTTTCAGGCTTCGCTGCAGTCCCTGAAGGCACTGTAATATTGAAGGTGGCCGTGCCGAGCGATAGTTCATTGAATTCTGCATTTTATCAACTATGTGAAATATGCTATATATATATATATATATGTAATATATATATATATATATATATATATATATATATATATATTTATATATATATATATATATATATATATATATATATATATATATATATATATATATATATATATATATATCAGTGGCGGCTCGTGAGTTTTTGGTTTGAGGAGGCTACAAGAGGTGTTAAAAAATACACCATAGGCGAAAATTTTTAGGATTTCAAGGTCAACCGCCTTATAATTTAAAGAAAATCAAAGTAAAACAAGCATCCTGAGCTATTAATTTGTTTTCAATTTCGAGTGTCTACCTTGAGACCTACAACTCCTATTTACAATATTCACAAAAACTCTTAATTAAAAAACTCGCCAATTAATCAATTCATCTATTCATCAAATTTTTTTTTCTTTCACAAAATAGGTACCTACCTACCTACTTAACGAATTTGTTAACAGCTGGTGAGAGCAAATGAAAAGTTATTATATATTTTTGAAGATTAGCGGGATTCTGCGATCTTTAACGTTAGCAAAATGATCTATAATATCCTCATAAAATTTTTTGTCTTTCGCCAAAAGTTTCACCAATTCCTTTTCAATAGACAACAAACTAATATTTTTCAAATGATCCTGGCTCATTGAATTTCGTAAATAAGTTTTAATTCTCTTAAGAGTGGAAAACGAGCGCTCTACGGAAGCCGATGTCACCGGGATAGAAACAATTAGACTTGGGGTAAATCTTGATTCAAATCTTAATCAAAAAGGTATTTAATAGTCCTCACATGATTTTCATTTTGTCCCAAAATTTCATTGTCATTATAAACAACACACATTTCACTTTTTATGGCCACTTTATCAAAAAAAGTGTATTTTTGACATAAATTTTCCAGAAGGTTATCTGGAAAATTAGCCGAAAATCCGGTTAACAAATTTTTATTGAGTAAGTCGAAGAAATGCAGTTCTTTCAAATCAGAGAAACTTATTTCTATTTGACCCCTAATAGTATCCAAAGTTTCATAAAGTATTTGCTTATAGTGAAGTTCCATATCTGCGTAACTGAATTTCTTTCGTTTTGGGCTAAATTGAGTCGTATCATCAGTAGTTTGAAATACAGAAAATAGTTTTTTAAAATAAACTTCTGCACGAAATTCTGAAATTTTTTCCAAAAGAAACTTGAGCCGATTTCGTGAGTAAATTACATCTGAAAACTTGTGCTGTAAGATTTGAAAAACTATTTCTGTTTGTTCAAAAATTAATTTAAAGATGTTTAAAAAATATATAAATTCCTTATCTTGTAAGTAAGATATTAATCCGCGTGCTGTATTTAAAGTTACTTTATCGGTGAAAAATTCCTCACTTTCAACTAGGTATAGAATTAAATCCTCAAATCCTAAGCGGCCCCAAACAGAAACATTTTCACTAGTAAAAAGTAAACACTGCCAAGAAAATAATTTATTTTTTACCTGTGATCCGGTTAGGCAAGGATGTCTCTCATAATTCCTTGTATTAAAACCGCGGTTTTGTTGTCTGTTACGCTGCACCAAATTGTTCAATTCAGGGGTAGGTCGCAATGTTTTTATCAAAACTTTATCCTCATAACTTAGTGCACTAAAGTTATGGGATAACAAATATTTCACTAAGTCACCATTGAAATTTTTGAAATTTACTTCAGTAACCAAACTCATTTTAAAACAATACGCGAGCAATATAAGTAAACACGCTGCCATTAGTAACTACGATTACACTACGATTCAAATTCAACGAATTCACTCGATGTCACGCGAAATTCTATAGTTGTGATTGGTCGACATTGTATGAGACTGCTTTCCTATCCGTGTTGCCATTTACATGTGTTTTGCTTTTCTATTGCAATGAAGTATTCATTGACAGTATTCGCACCGTTGTTTGCTTTTCTGTGGCAGGCATAATGAACGTTGAGAATATACCTTTCTAAGCCTTCCGCAGCGTTGCCACAAATCTTGAAGTGAATGAAATGCAGTAGATGTAAATACCTTCTATCTTAATTAATAAATTATATTATATAATGTAGGTTGAAAGGAAGGTAGGTGCATAAAATAATATGATTTTGATTAATATGAATATGCTGAATGCTGACTATTCAATATAATATGTTAGTGATACACGGAATATTATTGAGGAGGCTTAGCCTCCTTAGCCTCGTTTGACTAGCCGCCCCTGATATATATATACATATATATATATATATATATATATATATATATATATATATATATATATATATATATATATATATATATATATATATTTTTATATATATATATATATATATATATATATATATATATATATATATATATATATATATATATATATATATATATATATATATATATATATATATATATATATGTATATATTTATACATATATGTATCTATATATACATATATATATATATATATATATATATATGTATATATATATATATATATATATATATATATATATATATATATACATATATGTATATATATATATATATATATATATATATATATATATATATATATATATATACATATAAATATATATATATATAATTATATATATATAAATGTATATATATATATATATATATATATATATATATAACCTATTGATTGGGGCGATAATCAATCACAATATAAATCACCCAATAAATCAGCTATGTTGCGCTTTATGTCCTATGGTATATGTTGGCCAAACCGGCAGAAACTTCGGAGTTAAAATATCTGAACATAAAAGAAATAACAAAAGGAAAAAAACAGATTCGACATATTCATCACACCTGCTAGAACATAATCATAGCTTCAATGACGAATTTGAAATATTACATACAGAGAAGAAAGGCTATAAACTTTATGTTTACCCACTTTTATACTACTATCTGCCTATCATAGATAGGTTTCCCCATCCTCATTGTATATCCCAATTCTATAATATATATATATATATATATATATATATATATATATATATATTTATATATATATATATATATATATATATATATATATATATATATATATATATATATATATATATATATATATATATATATATATATATATATTTATATATATATATATATATATATATATATATATATATTTATTAAAATCTTTATTCTTAAGCCAGAAATATATATGTGATAATTTTTGAATTTTTATTGGGAATGTGGCTTAGCTAAAATGGAGATTCATTTGTCTTTGCTATTTAATCATTTATTTCTTTATTCCAACGTTTCGGCTTCACAAAGCCTTTTTCATATATACTTTATATACGCGTATTGTGTGGAAAGGTGGGTGAATAAGTAAACAATCACAAATATGAATTGATTCGAAATTTTGTGTATACGATTAATGAAATAAGTGTCAGTGTTTCCGAAGATGATTTAAACTAGTCCTTGAAAAAGGCTTTGTGAAGCCGAAACGTTGGAATAAAGGAATGAATGATTAAATAGCAAAAGCAAATGAATCTCCATTTTAGCTAAGCCACATTCCCAAGAAAAATTCAAAAATTATCATATATATATCTATATATATATATATATATATATATATATATATATATATATATATATATATATATATATATATATATATATATATATATATATTTACTAATTCGTTTCGCCACGAATGTCGTGGCGAAACGTCAACTTTTTAATAAAATCGAGTTTTTTGAGATTCAACAAGCCTGTTATTGCTAATAAATATAAAAAGATTATATATATATATATATATATATATATATATATATACAAAATCACTACCGTCATAATAATAATAGTTTCTAGATAATGATAAACTCATTTCCGAAATTAATGAAATAAAACTGAGCATTTTGTATTGATTTGGACATAGAATGTTTTCAATTTTTGAGAATAATTAATCCAACCATGTTTAATTGATAAAATGCAATATTATCTCAAAAGAAATTTATTTTATATCAAAAGAATCGGAAGAAAGTTAATCTATCAGGTTATTTCGATTATCGCCCGAAAAGATAATATTTCCTAGATCAATTCTAGAAATTTGCATCTATTTGAATAAAGGTAAGCACACTGAATGAAATATATATAAATCAATATTAATGGTTACTCGCTAGAAATGAAACAATTATTCTATATCTAACAATTATTTATTACAACTTGATAATATTCAAAGTATTTTTCTCATTATTTATCATATAGTATTCATCTTTCTCAGAGAAATATATTAAATGTTACCCAATATTGAAAAATAAAAATTGTTGGAATGGCCCAAATGGATTCGGTTGTTATGAGAACTTGGTATTTTGTGATATTTATATATCGCCCTTAGCTTTGCTTCAATTTTATTAAAACAATTTAAATAGAGTTTCAAATGATTCATGTAAAAATTAATCAGAACATAAAGAGAAATTGATACCTTAGCTAGTTTGAATCCATTTTAAGGTACTGAAATATTTAATTTGAAAGTGAAAATTACAAATTACAGTTGCATAAAATTATTGAAAAATTTCTTACCTGAATTTAAATTATTAACTGTAATGCAAACTATAATTGTAACATCGAATGATGTGATGATTTTACATTTCTAAATTCAATATCGATATTTTCATCTACATATATTTTGTTCACTTAATAGATATTTCGTGCATAAAATTGCAAAATTTACATTAAAAGATTTTTCTGGAGATTTTATTCCACATACAGTCTGTTGAGCAAACTGCTGCAATTCAACGTAATTCGAGAATATCTAGAGGCAATACTAGGAATTCGAACCGGAGGTGATTTGACTACGCTGAATATTTCTTTGTGCTCCCAATTGCAGCAATCTCTAATGAACAACGTAAATATCAAAGTAGTCGATGCTGAAGAATATCGATTACTAGATCTGTAAAAACTCTTTCGAATATATTGAAAACAATTTCCTTTTTTAATTACCAAATCAAATTTGTTTAATATTATTTAGACTGATTCTTCAAATCCAAGTACTATCAGAAATTTGGTTGATTATATAACTCATGTATGAATAAGCCGAAAGAATCCGTGAATTGTGCATAACTACCGCGTATTGATATTACCCTTGACGACGTGATATAATCGTTTTGGTGTTTCGCCTCGTGTCAAAATGTGAATATTTTCATATTGACGATGTTTTGACGTTTGTCAAAAAAAATTTATATTTTTTATTCGTTATATAATCGAAAATAATCGATTATACTGACCTTGTCACTCGACGTATTTTCTCAAAACACCACTCGAGCTGCGCTCTCGTGGTGTTTTGCAAAATACGTCTCGTGGCTCGGAAGTATAATCGATTATTTTCGATGCTCTTGTGATATTATAAATGAAAATACGCTACAGAATCGGAATATATACTTTGGTTAATTTTTGAGTTAATTCAATTTTATTTTTGTTTTTATAAAAAATATTTCATGCTTACTAACCTCCAATTTATTTTTTCAATTTTATTTTTGTTTCTACAAGAAATATTTCATGCTTGAATCCTCGAATTAATTTTTCAAGATTGGGTAACCTTTTGATTACATAAACTCCACATAGTGCAAGTCTTTTATATACAAAATTTACACAAATTTTCTGTTTACAATTTCTATTATTTACAAAACAATCAAGATAATATTGACTTATGTTTATATGAAAGCATCTTTTCCCCATTTTGGATACTGTCTTATAGGACCATCCTGTTCAATTTTTGAAAATAATCAGTACTATCTTAATATACTATCACAAGGTATCAGTGCAGAAGTTTGTGCTGAGGTTATTCTCTGTCAGTTGAACAACCTCGAATGAAATTCGAATGTTTGAATCGGAGTAAGAAACGAAATGTAAACGACCAAAACTCAGTATATTCCTAGTGTTACTACTTAATTTGTTGACTTTATAACATATTCAAGATTAAAGTATCGAAAAATCAACTCAAGTATTTGTGTTTATTAATAAACAGTTACTTGTTCGAATATCAGAGTTTATCCAATCAAATGCAGTTGATAATAATTATTGGATATAACAATTGGAAATAAGTGTATACTTGGAAATATATATTTTTCTAAATTTAATACTTTGTAGTCTATAGAATTTCTGAAGTCAGTCAGAAGATTTATGTGATAATGAGCAGATTGATATTAAATGTCAATTAATCACTAGATAAAATAAAAAAACATAATATCATCTCATTAAAGGGCAAGAAAACTGAAATTACTCTTCAACAAAATTAATTGATTAAACTGAATACCAAAATCACAGATAGATTATGTAGTATTATATTCTTCATAGAAAGTATCATAACGTCTTAGTCAGAAAGCCTTCAAATTTTCAGCCTGGTTTCTGGCGGATTGACTAATTTTTTATGTTTAAAAGTACAAAGAATACAATTTTTTTGTTTTATTTTTATCTTTTTTATAGCTTCATATATTATTCTTTAGCATTAGTTTTCTAACTCTGCCATAGCCAACTGAGAATAACTGAACTTAAAGTCCGTAGCAAAATCACCATAATTATGCAAATAAAAAATTGTCAATATTTCAAAAAAAAAATTCGGACAATATAAACTTACCCGCCTTTTTAATGATAATTAAGATGAAATTATTAGTAAAAATCCGAAAAAAATAAACTTACCCTCCTTTTGAATGATAACTAAAATGAAATTATTAATTTTGGGGGTAATATTCGAAGTTGTGGACAGCGAAAGGTGAGTCGGTTTTGAAAAAGGCGGATGGTTCCATCGACATTGGGAGTGTTGACTTTTCTATAAGATTTATAGCTAAGGGAACGCTGTTGAAAAGTTGAATTATTTGCATTGAAATTGGTATTGGTATATTGGTACCTCAGCAATTTCAAAAACTTGAAGCATTTTCTGCACTCTCCATCAAATGAGGAGGTTACCAAATTCTTAAAATACTCTTTCAACAAGAGCTCAATTACTATTTTTACGCATTAACGATATGCCTGTATCATTGAGAAAATTATATCAACTTATGAGATTTTGTGGGGCAACGCTGAAATTGACTGAAAATTATTTGTGTACCCATATGTTAGGTTGTAATCTTCCAGTTTTTCCTCGTATACCATCTCTTCAAAAAAACTTCAGATGATGATTTATTGCATTGAATAAATACTATTTCTCTCCTTTTATGAGAGAATATAATTTTGAAAAGTATGATTTTCGGTGAAATATTCTTGGGAAAAAAACTGTTCTAAAATATAATAAGAACGAACAGTAACGTTTGTTCTTTAGTATATTTTGCTGCTCTACCTAACACATTATAAATGCATCTAATCCAGCGATACTCAAACTGCGGCCCACCAGGCTTTTGAAAGTGGCTCATCCGTTTTAACTACAAATTCTATTAATCTATTAAATATTTAAATTTCCGAGGAAATAATAGACGCAGTTTTCTTTACGTCAAGAAATAATGCGGTTTTCACAACAAAATGATAAAAATTATCCTGAAATGCAAAATAACAACACCACCATTTGTTAGCTTTTCTATGCGACATAACTGAGAAACTCACAGCCTTAATCGAAGCTTGCAAGGTGAAAACAAAATAATTTCACAAATGGCAAATACTATATTTGCTTTCATAGAAAAACTAAGTATTTATTACGAAGAAATTCAAAACAAAGTACTTCAAAATTTTCGAAGAAAACTGTTTGATAATTTCAAATTATATATCGGCACTATCAGACGAATTTAAAGGGTGATTTGAGGAAAATTAAAAATTTGCTACTGCTTGTAGAAAAATTATGGTACCTAGAGCCGATAAGTATTTAACAATTGGACTCAGTTTTAGATGGTAATTATGCAGACTCAAAGGGTGATTTGAGAAAAATTAAAAATTTGCTACTGCTTGTAGAAAAATTATGTTACCTAGAGCCGATAATTATTTGACAATTGGATTCAGTTTTAGATGGTAGTTATGCAGACTTATTTGACGAGTTCATTGAAATGAAGAATGATACAAAGTTATTTTTAAAGAGACGAGAGAGAAGATGGAGTAGGTATTTTTAATTTTGGACAATTTAAGACTGTGAAAAAATGTGATCCAATTCTGCTTACGTTGTTTTGCATCGACATATCTTTGTGAATCGTCTTATTCCAAAATAAAATATGCAAAGAACGTATATAGAAACCGAATACGGGTTCTCATTTCGATGACATTAAAATGTAATATAATAAATAAACAATTACTTAAACATTATAGGATTTTTACCAACACCTAAATAACAGATGTGATTTATGTTGGTAGCGGCTCGCACGACTCAACTAAAATCTGAAAGTGGCCCAAGAAAAAAAAAGTTTGAGTATGGCTGATCTGATCCATATAAAATATGAATATCTATTTGGTTTCATCAATTTCGTCAATTCCTTAGAAAAATATGGATAATACACTTTTTCTGCAGTATATATAAGTAGCATTTAGTTTAATGTGCCAACATTTTTGAATACTTTATCATGAAACAAAATTTCGAAATACTATTGTCAGCAATATTCATTATTGAAGAAAACCTTTATAATTCGCGGCAATAAAAATAATGATAGCCAATATATTGTTCAAAAAAGGACTTCAGAAAAAAACTGCCAAATAGTTCAATGAATAATAATGGAAGACTTGAATATTACTATAAAAAAAAAACAAAAAGTTCTCCACCAGCAAGTTATGTGATGAAACTACCGTTTTCGAAAAAACAAAATGTAGGGGAAGGATATGAACATAATCTGAACATTGAGCTTCAATACATTATACTTCAATCATTTTCTAGATCAAACTGAGATTGAAATTTTCAAAATAAAATTTTTGTAAATAGTACTTAACAACAAAAAAATTTATGTTTATAACTCCATCTGCGATAACTGTAAGTATCTTTTAATTGTTGAAATGTTTCAGTATCGTTGGAAAAAATAAGTAGAGAATTAACTGCCAACCGTTCAGGTTACTCCAGTTGTAAGCCAGTCAGTTTAACAATAATTCCAAAAGTTTTTAAACTTTGGTCAAGTGAATGCGATGTAGAGAAAGGAACAAATCTCATTTCAATCTTTTCCGAAGTCCGGAAAATTGTTAAAATTGCAATAATATTCAATTTTGCCCCATGCTACCGAACAGTTGTATTAATTTGCGACCTTTTACGTTGACCGGAACATATTTAGGTATTCATAATTTTTTTAATTCGTGGTACTTTTTTCGAGCAAGATGGTCTCGAAATAATTACAAAAGTTTTGAAACTTGGTTGCAAATTCAGAAAACATTTATTCCGCTGCATTTGCAAATTTGCAACCTTGTACGCGGCCCGGAACTTTAGGCAATTTGCAAAAATATGATTTTCGGATTTTTATATTTTTGCAAATTGCAGAATGTTCCGGACCGCGTACAAGGTTGCAAATTTGCAAATGCATCAGAATGGATGTTTTCTAAATTTGCAACCAAGTTTCAAAACTTTTTAAATTATTTCGAGACCATCTTGCTCTAAAAAATTACCACGAATTAAAAAAATTATAGATAAACATGTTCCAGTCAACGTAAAAGTTTTCAAATTTATACAACTGTTCGGTATATTTTTCCAAAGTATCTATCAAGTTTGCAGAACTTCTGGAATTCTTTTTGGTCAGTTTATCGAAGAAAAACGTTGATTTTGAATTTAAAAAAATGTTACTTACCGTCAAATTGGTTGCAAATTTGATACGTGATATGAAATAATATGTTCAATACTACTTCAAGTTTGCAGAACCTTTGGAATTTTTTTCAGAAGCATGGGGCAATATTCAATGTTATTGCAATTTTAACAATGTTCCGGACTTTGGAAAAGGTTGCAAAATTTCATAGTTTGTTTTTATCTCTTTCCCGACCTTACATTAAAAATTGAAAACTTTTGAAATTATTGTCAATTGATTATCTCAACTGACTGACCTATTGATATACATACAGCAATAAGATTCTAAAGAACTTACATTCACTGAGTTTACTAACGTTAGACGATCTTCTGTAGATTTTTGGAGTTTTTACAAAAGTTAATATTTATCAGCAGCATCGAAAGGTTAACCCGAAACCAAACTCGTCAAAATTCACCTGAACTGCCGCAAATATCTTTACAATTGTTGCTGCTTGGTAGCATTTGCTAACTTCATCCTCTTCTTCGCAATTTTGATTTGTCATCTATGCGGCCTCCATGCGGTCTTGCGATACTTACAGGTGAGCACTTTTTTGAAAGCTTGCCTGAAGACTTTATTGAATATTGTATAGAATATCGGATTAACCATAGAACTAGCGTAACCTAACCATGTCACAAACGGAATCACCCAGCTGTCTAAGTTTTTATCACACTCCTCACAAAACGTCGGAAGCAAGTTCAGAATGAAAAACGGAGCCCACAATATAACGAACGTGAAGAATACCACACCTAATACTTTGGTCGCTTTCTGCTCTAATCTTATTATTCTACCGTGGCGGGACGAATTGCGCGATATAACACTAGAATTCCTACTGTGATGCGAACGGATGCTTCTATTGGTAGCTGAAGTCGGTTGAGGAGTAAATGCACAATATTTTTGAAGAAGACAGGGCGAGGAAGGATTTTTGTTGCGATCCTTAAGACCTGTAGTGTTGCCATTATAACGGAGGGTAACTGAACGACGAAGTGGTTGAGGTGTTCGCTGGCCGTTGTTCGAAGGAAATGCTGATATTCTTGTCTGACCGAAGCTTGAACCTGAAAGAAGAGATAAATTGAAATCTCAAATGAACAAGTTTTAAGCTCTAAAGGCGTAATTTCCCTATAGCAAAAGATGAAAAAATATATATGTTAATCTTCTTATTGTTATCATTCGGAGGGACCTTATAGATCACATACTATGATTTAAGTATTACAATCTTATTTTATAAAACAAGATTGTAATACTCTTAGAGCAAGATCCCAGAGTCGCCAGAAGTTACTTATTTTCTCAGCAATAATATTTATGGGATGAAGCAGTGCTCGTATGTACTTTTAGTGTATGGATACCTGCTAACTTGTGCCGACGGTCAATTTCCAGGTATCAGGTGCTAAAGATGAAAAAAACTCAACTCACTTTTCTTATTTTCTCAGTCTTGATTTTTATATATGATACCCAGGGAACTATTTTAATACCTTATGCAAGCAACCAGACTGATCGTATGGGCCAAACATCCCTCCAAACACAAATAAAGTGTCCGTATGAATATGACAGGAGCGATAGTGATTATCTATTCGCGTCGATCTCCCTTCTATCATGTCATGACATTTCGCTCACACTGTCATACCCATAGGGACACTATATTTGTGTCTGCGGGATGTTTGGCCCATATGATCGGTCTGGCTGCTTGCATAAGGTATTGAAATAGTTCTCTGAGTATCATATATAAAATGAAGGACACCCTACTGCGTAGCACTAGAAATGAAAAAACCCCTCGGCGCATGTGCATGTCGTCAATATTTTTTGAATGTACCTATTATATAAATTAAATAACAATGAAAGTCGATATTACGAATGAAATGAAGGAAAATTGCAATAAATGTATTAATAAGTCGATATTACGAATAAAATCCGTGAAAATTTAGCAAAAAAATTCATTGTTTGACTGTCGAATTTGAATATCCTATCCCGGCTCATTTTGATGCAAATTATGAATCAAATTGATAAGATATCTCTATGGATGGGAAGCAGACACAGACGCAGAATCAAGCTTAAGCTATCAACGTCGCTTGGTTACCATGGCACACAGATCACTTCGACGCATGTTTTGTAGGACTTCGTACATATCGACCTTGGCGCATGCGCATGTCGTAATGCCTAACTAAAAAACGCTATAATTTTTTATTCTTCGTTGGGAAAAATTGGGAATTCAAATTCCCTAATGAAATCATATGTGTTTTATCGATATCCGTTGGAATTTTTAAAATCGGGCCAGTTACCAACTTTTTCTCGTGAGAATATAACCCCTTCAGCTTCGCCTCGGGGTAAAAATCAAGACTGAGAAAATAAGACAAGTGATTTGAGTTTTTTCCATCTTTAGCACCTGATACTTGGAAATTGGCCGTCGCCACATGGTAGCAGGTATACATACACTGAAAGTACATACCCACACTACTTCATACCATACATATTATTGCTGAGAAAATAAGTAACGTCTGGCGGCTCTGGGATCTTGGACTATTTCCTGTACTTAGTTAGTCTTGATAATGATATCATAACTCGAAATATGTCGACTATCCTTAACTGCTTATTACAGTATCAAATATTTTTATATAGTGCCAACTTAAGCCAATTGTTATTTTATTTCAAAGTTTAAACTATATTTTCTTCTCATCATGTCATAAGCTACTCAATAAAACTTATGCAACTCATCTCACCTCTTCGATGGTTCTTCTTCGAGGGTTCCCACGTGACTACCACATTGCTTGGCGATACGTCCCCACCTGACCTTGGGGAAGCCCTGAGGTTTTGTTTATTGGGCGAAACTAGAGGAGATATTACCATCGGCGTATTAGAATCTAGAAGAAATTTATTGGGAGGAATCAGCTTCTCACTAGAAACAATTTTGATGTCGGTTGGCTTTGGCGTAGGGGATTTGTCCCTTTTTTCTCCGAAATACGGACACGTACATGGTGGTGGAAGAGGAAATGGAGAGTTCTCAGTTGGTTCTAAAACAAAAAAATACAATTCGGAATTGCTATGAGAATACTGTAGTACAAAATTTCATACATTGATGAAATCATTATATCCTTTGATGATTGGGTTTGTAACAAGAAATTATGAGTAGTACTTGATTCATGAAATAATTATCATAAATATATATATATATATATATATATATATATATATATATATATATATATATATATATATATATATATATATATATATATATATATATATATACTACTATATTATTCGAGAGAATTTTGGTGATTTTTCGACCCCAGTTTTATCGCAATTTTTATTTGTTTCTCGCGGAAAAAAAAATTTGTGATATTTGAAAAAGAGTAAGATTTCGCTCGACCCCTCCCCCCATAAACACCTCACATAATTAATGGACGCCCTCCAACTGTCGGGTGTAATACTACACATTTCAAATTAAAATTAAAATAAATTATTTTTTCCGTCGACCTCTAAATAAAAGCTTACTTTAACGTACACGAAATTGATCATTAATGACCCATTTTAATGTGCAATTTCTCCTATTTTAATGTATGATTGTCATGGGCAACCAAACACAGAAGTATTCAGCACGGAATAGTTGAATTATTCTGTGTCTGTACTGTTATTCCACAGAGAAGAGGAATTCATAATTCAAATCGAAAAATTTAACTCTATACAAAATTAAGTAGAAACTGCGGAAAAAATTTTATGCAATAATCGTCCGAAAGTAAATAACACTTCAGCTTCCACCAGTTCCACATATTCCTTATCGGATATTGTAGGTAATGTTAACTATTCAGAATGTCACATGTCTAATATTCCATCTATGAATTTCTCAAATTGTTCCATCGGGTGCATAAATATAAATAAATCGAAATGAACATAGAAATTTATATTGTGTCAAGTGTATCTGTCATGCAAAACAAAAATTTATTTCAATCAAGAATTCATACTCAATTCATGATGAGGTCGACGGAAAAATCTTGTAATAAACTCGTTTATTAATGTAGCGATTAATGGTCTCGAACTATTAACGCGCTCGCTCCGCTCACGCGTTAAAATATCTCAACCATTAATCGCTGTCATTAATAAACTAGTTTATTAAATAACTATTACTATTCAGATTCAGTTATTACTATTTATAACCTAAAGGTACCTAGTCTCTCTAGATAAAGGTATGTAACTGAAAAAATCTTCATGCTGAAAATCCACACAAGATGTTACAAAAAAACGAGCTCAGAATGAAAACCACCAATAGTTCGAGTACCCACTATTTTCCATTAAATATTCACAAATTGGTTCAAATTTAAAATTTACCGATATTATAAATACCGTAAATAGAGATTTATGAGCGCAGACTCCGCAACCCTTCCAAATAATTATTTCTTGACAAGAGATTATATAAATCAAGACGCAACTGTAATAGGGAGATTATGTTTTGAAAATTTGAAATAGTTTTTGAGTTTAATAGAGTTCTTTAGAGATTTTTGATTTACCGGTAAGATTCTGGTTGTGTCAATTTCAACTCTTTATAAAGTTATTGTGCATAAAGAGGAAATATCACGTTCTCCTTACTCCAGGGCTATAATTCGGCTCCTTATTCTGGGGCTATAATTCAGATCCTTATTCTGGGACTATAATTCGAGTATTCATTCCGGAGCTACAATTCGAGTATTCATTCCGGAGCTACAATTCAAGTAGCATACGACAACTTCTGTTCTGGAGGTAGAAGCCTGAGAGTTTATCACCATCCAGTACTCGAAGCAATAACTTCGGTGGAAAATAATACCCAGCTAAGATCTCCAAACTAGAAAGCCATTACATAGGAGTGTTCATCAGCCAACACCCACTAGGATTCAAGGTCCCGTAAATTGAATAAGTTTCAAAATATTTGTAAGCGGATAGTTAAATATATTTATTGTTTAAATTAATCTTTTTATTGTTGAGAGGAATCAAAGAAGAAACTCTTGAGACTATAAAGTCTATTTTGTTACAAATTTCTTTAATACATAGAGCATGGTTCATTGTACATCGAATCAAATCAAATCAAAATATGCTTTATTGTCTTAAAAATATACACTTTATTGATAAAGCGAAATATATAGGAAATAAACAACGTAAAACATAAAAATAGACACACATCAATCAAAAATATAAAAACTAAACAATATAATACCTAGAATTAAAAATCAACCACATTTCGATACAAAATATATACAAACTTTACAATAAAACCGAAAAAACAATGCTCAGAATAGTAGTTTTCTATAGAGTGATAGAGTCTATCAAGAAAATTAGATTTTGTTCGTTTCCGAAAATTGGCCAAGGAAGTTATAGATTTGAATTCCTCAGGAAGGCGATTGTAAATTTTCTTAGCATTGTAAATGATGGTTTTTCGTTAATTCAGAGGAAGGAATAGGGAGGTGAACATGATGTCCCGAAGATCTGGTGGAATACCCGTGCTGTAACACCAAGGGTACGGCATGAAAATACTTATGAATCAAGCACACAGATTCAAGTGAATATAAAGAAGGAAGCGTCAAAATTCCATTTTTCTTGAAGTAAGGTTTGCAATAGCCCTATTTTTCAGTAAACATGTAACGAATTGCTCTCTTCTGCAATTTGAGAATGGCGTCAAGTTGTGAAGAACCCCAGAAGGGAAGACCACAACGAAGATGAGATTCGAACAATGCAAAATAGACAATTCTTGTAGATGCCGTATCTAATTCACTTGAGATGGATTTAATGGCGAAACAGGCCGATGATAATTTTTTAGCTACGACATGCACATGCTGTGAAAATTTGAGATTATTTTCGATAAAGAGGAATAAAAATCTGACAGAATCGACTATTTTAATGGCATGGGGAGGCAGGAATGAAAAAGGATCATGGATCGGTGCTAATCTAGCGGATACTGTATTGCACACGTTGACGAAATAATCACTCAAATCGTTAGGATTTACTATCATAAGCTTTCTATAATATCATATTATTCGCCTAATTTATTATTACATAATCCAAAACAGAGCCAACACTCAACTAACAGAATTTTTCATAACTTTGAGTACTCCTAATTAATTTTAAAGAAGCAAAGGTCTTCATTAGTTGATCAGAATAAACCTGTTCCATTAAATCGCTTTCAATAATTAATAGTGCAATATTTTTTCCTGGCGTAAAGTTTATGTTGAAAAATCCTTCACCCATCGTAAAGCAGAAAAATATATTTTCCCACTACAATTTGACAGCCATACTCAAGACTATCCTTCAAGCCACTTCTCTTGGAAACATACACTAATTTCAGGGATTTCAAGTGTTTTAAAAGTATTTAGTTCCTACTGTTTTTTTCCTTTGATTCGTCCGCATTCGTCTATTTATGTTAGGTTCACAAAAAGCTGAGAGAGTCTCTGAATTCAATTTTCTTTTTCTTAGTTAACTTCTGATGGTCTAGTAAACTATCATATCACTGTTATAACAATTGACTATAAATAGTTTTCTTCCATTAAACTCTGTGTGACCTGTATTCTCACCATATTTTTTAATTTTGCTGATGTTTTTTTGTAAACATCTAACCCACACGTCGAATTGGCTTTGAGTTCTTGAAAATTGTTATTCATACCTTGAAAGCATTGAAAATGATTCGTACAGTGCCTTTCCATCGATCTTTGCAGGTTTTTACTAACATCATTAAGTTTAGTAAGTCTCACATGTGCCATTTCTAGGGACTGAACTTTCTCGTTTAGTTGTCTTGCCTTCAAATGAGTGTCTTTGTTTCTGCTCCACTTGAACTTATTTCTAGTTAAGCTGCAATAATCTGTTAAAAGCTTTTATACAGTGCACACGTCGGCACGTATACTTCATCGAGTCTTAGATAGAGTTTTCACTGTCAGTGAGTGTTTATCATACTTTGACAAAAAAATATTTCTTATTTTGGAGATTAAGAAGAATAAATCATATTCTAGTTCTTCTAAAGTAAGGAATTCAACAGCATTTTAACTACTTCTATTAGAAGTGGATCCTATTAACTGTAATGAATAGCGTCCTTAAGGGACATAGCGTGCGTGTCGATTGAGTTGTCTGATTATGTTTTGAGGGCCCGACATATTGCTTGCAATGACTACGCGAAGTGCAGAGCACAAAGGATCGTATTTCAAAATAAACTCAATGTACTCACGAAATTTCAACTCAATCTGCAGAAGCTGTGGAGTTCGTTAAATTTCCAAAAATCCAGAAAAAAACAAGAAATATTTACGTGAAAAAGGCGACGGATGGAAAAAATTTCGAAAATCGTCGTCTAGAAGTTCTGAAACAATTAAAAAACGACTCACGCACCTGACTGTAGACTTCCGATACGCTGCAATAGTGTTTTATTTTCGGGAAAAATACGACTAATAGATTTCTGATGAATTTGAAGCACTTTTGAATGAAATATCGTGTATATTTTTCCTAATATAGCTTGAAGAACATCCTTTCAAGAATATTCAAGTTTGAAAAATATATTTCCTTCTTTTTCAACACAAGCGATATATTCATTTTATCGCCTGTAAAAACTCACCCAAATAGAAAACATAATATATAAAAATAACAAATTGGAAGTATTAAAACTTGCTCGAATTGAATTATTCAGAGTTTTTTGTGTGCTGAATACAGGTTGTAACTTATTATGTTTAATTTGTGCGCCATAAAATGCTCATGCCAAAAATATCCATAACTTAAATCTTTCTGATTATTCGAAGATGATATTTCAGATTATAATACCCGACATAATTCAAATTTAACACGTTATTTCACAAACTGATTTACTTAAATATATACATAATATATACCTATATATGTAAAAATGTATGTATATATATATATATATATATATATATATATATATATATATATATTTATATATATATATATATATATCTGTATATATATATATATATATTATTATATATATATATATATATATATTTATATATATTTTTATATATATATATATATATATATATATATATAAATATATATATATATATTTATATATACATATATATTATATATATATTAATATATATATAGATATATATATATATATATATATATATATATATATATATAGAAACTATTTTTGGTTTTTAGCAGGTTTTCACTTTGAAAACATGCTTATTAAAATGGGTGCGATTAGCAAAGTTGGACCTAGGACCAAGATAGTTTTTCGTTTCATGACTTTTTATGGTGCTTGGCACCAAAAACTCAATTTCAAATCTCCCTCTCTCTCTCTCTCTCTCTATATATATATATATATATATATATATATATATATATATATATATATATATATATAAGAAAAGAAAGTGTTTGTGGTAATAACAGGTCTGATTTATTGAAGGAAAATATATGGTATTCATACGTTTCGGGGAATTTTTGACCCTTTATCAATGGAGTTCAAAATATGATTAATATATAACTTTGTGGTGTTGTATTCTAGTTCGAATGCTGTAAGAATTCAGTATGCTTGATAAACTATATTACAATTAGATCTTAATTATGTACCTACCTAGGAAATAATTATGTCCTCGCTTAGTTTGCTGTAGATTCAGCATTCTGCGAACTCATGTTCAATTGTCATTGGAATTTCATTTTGCGAGTGTGTGTTAACGTCATTGTACCGTGTTGTTATTTTATTCGGTGAATTTTTTAGTCTATATGTTTGTATCAGTGTGTCCAGTAGTCAGTGTCGGTATAGTAGAGTATATATTGCTTAACCGTTTTATGTCTGTTCTATCATTTATAGTACAATCAATTTTTGCTCGAATGTGTAGCATTTTCAATATTTCGCGACATTTTTGATTCTTTTCTCTGTCTATAATCTTGGTTTTGTCATAGTCAAAGTCGTGTGCTTTTTCCTGCTTGTGCTTTGTAAGTGCTGTTGTAGTTGTTCTGGAGTATTTATGAGCTTTGATTCTCTCTTCTAAATGTTGCATTGTTTGCCCTATGTATATTTTATTACAGTCCTTACAAGGGATCTCATATATAATGTGAGTCTGTTTCATGATTGGGGTCTTTGTTTTAAGAGGTGTGTAAATTTGTTTGATTTGGTTGTATGCTTTGTGTGCTATGAGTAGATTATGTGGTTTTAGTATATTTTTGATGGTCTGTGTGAGTCCTTGAATGTATGGTAGTGTTATGAACGTTTTTTCTTGTTTGTTTTTTTGAACGTTGTGTGTATTATATAGTCTGTGTACTCTTTGTTTGATGAGACTGTTGGTTAGTTGTTGTGGATAATTATTAGCTTTTAGTAGTCTACTTATTTCTTTTAAAGTTATAGGTCTTAATGTTGGTGATGTCAAAATTAATGCTTTATCGATGTATATATTTTCCTTCAATAAATCAGACCTGTTATTACCACAAACACTTTCTTTTCTTATATCAATAATAGACAGGAACAAATACTTTCACATATATATATATATATATATATATATATATATATATATATATATATATATATATATATATATATATATATTTATATATATATATATATATATTATATATATATATATATATATTATATATATATATTTATATATATATATATATATATATATAATATATATATATTATATATATATATATAATATATATATATATATATATATATATATAAATATATATATATATATATATATATATATATATATATTTATATATATATATATATATATATATATATATATATAAGTTTGTATGTATGTATGTAAAAGCGTATGTATTTTAGCGTTGTTTACACGATCAAGGGCGCAATTTTGGAATAATAGGGTTGAACGTTTGTAAATAGGATAGTTTCGTATGATATCTTGGATGGGATTGGTTTTGGTTCGAATTGGTTTGGAGGTTGGCCCTCCTGGGGGGAGAAATAAATCTTGTTTACACGATAAAAGGGGCAATTTTGTAGCAATAGGATTGAAAATTTGTATCTAGGTAGTTTTGTTTGATATCTTGAACTGGATTGGTTTTGGTTTGAATTGGTTGGGGGGTTGGTACTCCCCGGGAGAAGAAATAAATATTGTTTACACGATAAAGGGCGCAATTTTGAAGCAATAGGGTTGAAACTTTGTAAATAAGTAGTTTCGTATGATATCTTGGATGAGATTAGTTTTGTTTCGAATTGGTTGGGGTGGATTGACCTCCCTGAGGGAAAAATAAATCTTGTTTACACGATAATGGGCGCAATTTTTAAGCGATTGGGTTGAAAAATTGTAAATAGGTAGTTTCCTATGATATCTTGGATGGGATGGGTTTTGGTTCGAATTGGTTAGGGGGTTGACCCCCAGGGGTAAAATAAATCTTGTTTACACCACAGAAGGCGCAATTTTATAGCAATAGGGTTGAAAGTTTGTATCTAGGTAGTTTTGTACGATATATTGAATAGAATTGGTTTTGGTTCGAATTGGTTGGGGGGTTAACCACTCGGGGGAGGAAATAAACCTTCTTTACACGATAAAGGGCGTAATTTTGTAGCAATAGGATTGAAAATTTGTATCTAGGTAGTTTTGTTTGATATCTTGAACTGGATTGGTTTTGGTTTGAATTGGTTGGGGGGTTGGTACTCCCCGGGAGAAGAAATAAATATTGTTTACACGATAAAGGGCGCAATTTTGAAGCAATAGGGTTGAAACTTTGTAAATAAGTAGTTTCGTATGATATCTTGGATGAGATTAGTTTTGTTTCGAATTGGTTGGGGTGGATTGACCTCCCTGAGGGAAAAATAAATCTTGTTTACACGATAATGGGCGCAATTTTTAAGCGATTGGGTTGAAAAATTGTAAATAGGTAGTTTCCTATGATATCTTGGATGGGATGGGTTTTGGTTCGAATTGGTTAGGGGGTTGACCCCCAGGGGTAAAATAAATCTTGTTTACACCACAGAAGGCGCAATTTTATAGCAATAGGGTTGAAAGTTTGTATCTAGGTAGTTTTGTACGATATATTGAATAGAATTGGTTTTGGTTCGAATTGGTTGGGGGGTTAACCACTCGGGGGAGGAAATAAACCTTCTT
The DNA here is from genome assembly GCA_030704885.1 of Cynegetis impunctata. Classification (NCBI taxonomy): domain Eukaryota; kingdom Metazoa; phylum Arthropoda; class Insecta; order Coleoptera; family Coccinellidae; genus Cynegetis; species Cynegetis impunctata. The sequence goes on along the minus strand of JARQZK010003028.1, from coordinate 99,744 downwards.
TACACGATAAAGGGCGTAATTTTGAAGCAATAAGATTGAAATTTTGTGAGTAGGTAGTTTCGTATGATATATTGGATAGATAGGTTTTGGTACGAGTTGCTTGAGGGGGTTAACCCCCTAGGAGAGGAAATGAATCTTGTTTACACGATAGAAGGCGCAATTTTGAGTCCATAGGGTGGAAACTTTGTATGTAGGTAGTATCGTAAGATATCTTGGATGTTATTTATTTCGATATAAATTGGTTGGAGGTTGACCCCCAGGAGGAAGAAATGAATTTTTGTTTTTAGGATTTGGAACAAAAATCATAATTGAATGAATATATTTTTTAAACTGGATACGTTATGAAAACCTGCTTTTCTAATGCAGCTCGCTCCGATAGAGTTTTTTGTTTTCAGCTCTTATGAAAAGTTATTTTTTGCGATACACTTTTGACACTGAGCATATGATCATCTCTGTAATGTACGTGAATAGAAAATAGTAAACACTTCAATCACATGAGCATTAAACATTGTAAATACTAAATACATGTATCGATTTATAGTATTTTATCAACTTACTTTACTAATTTTGAATTACACATACTTGCTGCGGTTTCGATTTTTTGAATATTCATTGCAAAATGCTGGACGGCAAGTATATAAACTTTCTTTTCACTATAATAAACATTTATAGTTGTACTCGAGAAACTTCATAAGAATCACTTTATTTGAAAAATACTCAAATTTTTATTGTTAAGAAAGCCAGCAAAGACAAGGAAAAATTTCGTTTTTTAAGGGTCATTTACGAGTTAAGATTGTTTACACATACTTCTTGCAGTTTCGATTTCTTGAATATTAATAGCAAAATACAATTATGCAAATATATAAATTTTCTTATTAATATATTGAATTTTGACAGTTGTGCTCGAAAAATCACTGTATTTAAAAAACTATCAAGTGTCAAGCCAGAAAAGACAATGGCAAGTTTTGTTTGTTCTGAGTATTTTATGTTTTCTGTTGGAATTTCGAAATCTTTGCATCTTTCAACACCATAAGTCACGTGTTATTTCAATATTATCATTCACATAATGCCGACAACCACCTGTAATTTGCCAATCGTTACGCGATGATTTCTCCCCGTTGCCTTTCGATGTAGTGCAATAATCTATTACTATCAATAAATGTGAATAAAAGAGAGCAAAAATTGGTTAGCGATATGAACAATACCCTTAACTTAAAAGTCAACAGATGTAGAACAAAATTATTGGGAATAATATAAATCAATCAGCTATAATTATTTTAAAAAATCCGATAGATTTCAACATACCACGTCCATTGTCATTACGGAATTCTTCAAAGAGGTCTAGCTTCTGGACTTCGTAAAGGCTGGCTCCTCGTTTTCTAGGCCATTTCGACATCGGTTGTTCATCTCGTGTGTCACCTTCATGGAATGTAGATGCTCTTCGCCTTTTTGTTGGCCAAGACAGAAGTTCGGAAAAATTCTGGTAAGATGAATGTGACTCAGTGAGGCTTCGATCAACTGACTCGTCAGATCTGAAAACAATAACTTGAAGTACCTACTGTGTTTGCAAAGAAACATAAGAGTCGATTAAAATATTTCGCATAGCAAAAACTAGGTTTTAGTTACTAATTAATTACTTCCACTATAAAAAATGAACATTTTACTATCGTAAAGTGTTTCTTCATTTATATCAAGTCGTCTGATGGGGAGAGTAAAAGAAGGTATTCATCCATAATTTATAAGATTGGAAAATTATAATTCAATTTCTTCAACCTTTCGTTAAATTTTTTAATGTCAATATATATATATATATATATATTTATATTTATACTTATACATATATATATATATATATTTATATATATATATATATATATATACATATATATATATATATATATATATATATATATATATATATATAATATATATATATGTATATATGTATATATATATATATATATTATATATATATATATATATATATATATATATATAGATAGATAGATAGATAGATAGATAGATAGATAGATATATATACAGGGTGTTTCAAAAAAAGGTGACCCCCTCTCTAGGATAGGTAGAAAACTGAAAAATAATTGTGATTGGCTCAGTGAAAAATTTTCATAACGTCATCCGTATTCAAGATACAGGGCGTTGAAGAAAAAAAAATTATACACATTTTTTAAGATTTTGCAAAAACTTCTGGCAGCATTGTAATGAAATTTTAAACGAATATGTTTTGGAAGCTGATACATCCAATGAATCCGTTTTTATGTCTGACTCTCATAGAGGGCGCTAGTTACACGGTTCATATCGAGTAGTATTGAACATAACTTTTTTAATATTAGATTTATTAAGCAAATTTTTAAGCGCACTTAAACATCATTCAATTTCACTCAAAAAAGGTACTCTTGGTAAAACTCGATACTGTGCACCGTTTTCGGAGTATTTTGATTTAAAAATTATGAAGTAATAACCGATGCTGGTATGAAGTAATGATAAAAAACGCATTTATTAAACAAAAATCAGAATATTCAAAAGAAGCTAATAACTTAAATAGGATTTCAATTAGAGCAGGTGTTCAAAATGTCCTCCGTTCTCACGAATACACAAGGCTATCCTTTTTTCTAAAGAATCCATTAATCTACTAAACGGTTGGGAGTCAGCTATCAGATCATTAAAGTGACGTTGTATTCTTTCTTTCAATTCTTGAGGTGAATTTACCTCTGCAGCATAAACTTTTTCTTTTAGATACGACCAAACTGTGTAATCCAAGGGATTAAAATCACATGACCGAGGAGGCCAATGAATCGGAGCTTCTGCACCTCTACCAATCCATCTATTCGGAAAATGGTTACACAACCAATTACGACACCTTCTATCGAAGTGCGGTGGAGCTCCATCGTGCATAAAAAATAGATATCTTCGCTCGTTTACCGTTAAATTTTCTAATAACTCGAATAAGTGATTGCTTAAAAAGTCCAGGTACATATCACCATTTAAATTTCCAGGTAGAATGTGATAACCAATTAATTTGTTACCTAAAGTTGCTGCCCAAACATTAACTTTAAATGAGTGTTGGTAATGTGTCACCCTTTTGACATGTGGATTCTCATCACTCCAGTAGTGTGCATTATGGGAGTTAAACATACCTTGTCGCGTAAGAGTGGCCTCGTCTGTAAAAAGAATACATTTTAAAAAATTTGGATTGAGGGCTGTCCTTTCTTGTAATGTTTGACAAAAATCCATTCTAACCGGTAGATCGTCTGGCAAGAGCTCTTGGACTTGTCTGTAATGATAAGGATGTAGCTGCTGCTCTTTAAGTATCCTCCAAGTACTTGCAGAAGACGTATTTGTTTGTCTTGCCACATTCCTTACGCTAACTGTTGGATTTTGATCGACTAAATTTAAAATCATATTTTCTTTATTAATGGTGCTTGTTGTTCTTGGCCTACCAGAATTTATTTTTTTAGGTCTCACACTCCCAGTTTCTCGACAACGTCGTTCGAAGGCTCTAAATGTATTTTTACTTGGTAAGTTTCTTTGAGGAAACTTTTCTGCATAACGCGTAACAGCTGCATTAGCGTTTCCTAAACACTCTCCTAAGGTTAATAACATGTCAGTGTATTCATAATTTGAGTACATTTTTATTAACAATATCTAATTTAACAAATAGGAATGTAATTATTGTTGACTAAACGTCACAAATGAAAGACAGTTTACCATGGCAAACTCAGAGAAAATGCTATTACCGTGTAAAATTCATCGGTTATTACTTCATAATTTTCAAATCAAAATACTCCGAAAACGGTACATAGTATCGAGTTTTACCAGGAGTACATTTTTTGTGTGAAATTAAATGATATTTAAGTACGCTTGAAATTTTGCTTAATAAATCTAATATTAAAAAAGTTATGTTCAATACTACTCGATATGAACCGTGTAACTAGCGCTCTCTATGAGAGTCAGACATAAAAACGGATTCATTGGATGTATCAGCTTCCAAAACATATTCGTTTAAAATTTCATTACAATGTTGCCAGTAGTTTCTGCAAAATCTTAAGAAACGTGTGTAATTTTTTTTTCTTCAACGCCCTGTATCTTGAAAAAGGATGGCGTTACGGAAATTTTTTACTGAGCAAACCCCAATTATTTTTCAGTTTTCTACCTATCCTAGAGAGGGGGTCACCTTTTTTTGAAACACCCTGTATATATATATATATATACCTATATATATATTTATATTTATATATACATATATATAAATATATATATATATATATATATTTTTATATATATATATATATTTATATATATATATATATATATATATATATATATATATATATATATATATATATATATATATATATATATATATATATATATATATATATATATATATATATATATGTAATAATACGAAATTGAGTATTGTCGTGTAAATTAGAATGTGAAATAAGGAGGCCTCGGTAGACCAGCGGTAAGGTGAACCGCCTTATACCGTTTGTAAACCGAGGATTGTGCGTTAGAGTCCCACCTCGCTCTTGGGTGTTGTGTATGTCCGAAATGGTTATTTATGATTAAAAATTGTTGGGTAATGTACATAGTTTACAAGCCCATTGGCCGTTCGGAACCGGCGCACATACAGGTATTTTCACGATCTACGCGGCCAAAATTATTTTAATGCTTAATTGGTATCTAAACACTGTAAATAAACAAAAAACAACTGTCTTTTTTTAGTTTTACTATTATATTTTCAAAAAAAATACAAAAATAAACAAACACAAATTATAAACATGAAAAACATAATAATTCTAAGTTTCTTGACTTTCCTCGTCATCTAAACAATGTATATATATATTTTTTTTTTTTTGCCGTACACGATTCTTGCGGTGGGTAACATTTCTTCTTGGCTTTCTGTAAGGCAGTATAGCACGGAAAAAACTTCTTATTAGTCTTTTAGTCTTTCTTATAACTTCGTACTGTCCTTTTGTCAAATAGGCATCTACAAACATTTGCAAAGCTTGCATTGGTGTCGAGGAGGGCTGCCCTTTTCCTAATTTCAAATTATAAAATGCCTTTTTATATTTAGTTGCTCGTGTTGGAGAGATAGTAATATCTTTTAGGACATTTGATGCATCTTTTTTACCAGATTTTCCCAGTTCCACTTTCGCAGCATGTATTATCAAATCCTTTTCAAAATTAGAACGAAGTTCTTCAGTTTTTCGCCTCTTGCTCCTCTCACTTGCGTCTTCGAATGACTTGGATGGTCGCCCTGGCCGTTTTTGTATATGAACAACAGGTATTTCAAAAGTACCTTCAAGCCAACACTGGTTGTTTTTTATAAATGTAGCTTCCTTATAATAAGCTTTCGTCCACCTTTGTTTAATTTCTGATTTGAAATGGGCAAAATTACGTTTTAAATTAACAATTTGGTCTTCACTGTGACCATCACATGACAGAAGATGATCATTTAGATATTTTAATTTGGCATCTAAATTAGGCAAATTTTCGTTTTTCATGAGGTCAAACATGTATTTTCGGGTCACAATCCTTACTCCTGATGCACCCTGTGAACCTAAAACAAACATAAGCTGTGTTAAAAGTCGCTAAAAAATATTTTCAATTTCAGACGAAATTTCGATAAATACCTTTGATCCCTCAAAAATGTATCTAGCCGGACATATCCGGAAATGATTTTGATTTTATTTATAAGGAAAAGGATCAAATAATAACCTATATTAAAAATAATAGCCCGATCTACCCCGATACATGAACAAAAGCACTAGAAAATAAAAAAATATTGAAGAAAATCACAGTATGAAAATGGGTTTTTTATTTTTTTTTTAAATTATGTAGTTTGATAGTTGATCATAACTTTATTTATGTAATCTGTAAGTCTCTTACCTTGTCCATCAGAATCCATAACTTTCAATTCGTACGAAGAACTTGATTACATAAAAAATCACTTTGTAAGTTTAATGTTTCGAAAAGCGCCGCGCCGGCGCCGAGAAGGGATTCGTACACTAGGTAACACGGTCAACTTCCGACTTCCGAGCTACGGCTAGAAGGTAAATAAACATTGGATATTGTTCCCGGGTTCATATTCTATTTGTGGAACTCGGTTAAGGAATGTTTTTGTTATTTTGACATTTTGGACTTTTGGCCGCGTAGATCGTGCAAATACCTGTGTGTGCGGCGTTAAACTGTATGTCTCTCGAGTTAAAAAAAAAATGTGAAATATATGAGTTCTCGGCAAATAAAAAAGGGTCAACTAGTATAGATACCCAACCAATTTGTTAATCATGTCTATGTTTTAAATATCAATTTATATCCTTCCTCAGGACTCTACAATATAAATATAAAATGTTAAAAACATAAATATTGAAATACACAATTATACCACTCACAATTAACTAGATTTATGTAAATATAACCATCATACGAAATGCAGTGTTTAGTTAAAAATTATAAGTTGCAAATACTGAACCATTTGACAGTGCTTAAGCCATTCAATATATTGAATGCTTTAAACATTTTATATTAATATTATAGTGTCCTGAGGAAGGATATAGGTATATATATATATATATATATATATATATATATATATATATATATATATATATATATATATATATATATATATACAAGGTTGCGAGAAAGGCCAGCAACAAGGAATTTTTTTTAAGACTGTTAAACGTATAATCATCAAATTTTCCTCAGAGACGGATTGTTTGAAGAACTGTAATTAAGTGGCCTGCAAGATCCCCGACTTGACTCCACTTTATAACAGACATAACTGATTCAAGAACTCTCAAATGTCTTGAGATACAAACAACTTCTCCATAAATGATTCTATTCGAAGCTTCAAATACAGATTGTGTTATTGCACAGATACAGGTAGCCAAAATTTTGAGCTCCTGTTAAAAGGAAACTATTAATATTTTTTGTAAGTTAGTATGAATTGAAAAATTACATATTATATGTCTTTGAAAATTGTTTCTCTTATTTCTTTAGTAATGTACCTTTTCTGTATTTTTGAAAAGAGGGCGGAATGAGCTTTTCTACGATATATCACTCGACCTAAGTTGCTCTTTGAAAAAATTCAAGATGACGGTGGTACACTGAATGCTGACGTCACTCAAGTTTGACAGGACCCCTGAAAAATGAAAAATATAATCCTGTGCATAACCCTAAAATTTGATAATTATACGTTTAATAGTTTCAAAGAAAATACATTGTTGCCAGACTTTCTCGCTACCCTGTATATATATATATATATATATATATATAATATATATATATATATATTCAATGTATATAATATATATTATATATATATATATATATATATATATATATATATATATATATATATATATATATATATATATATATATATATATATATATATATATATATATATATATATATATATATAATTACTTGATAGGAATACTCATTTCATTCAGCCTATATGTCATATTCTCTTGTTTCGTAGGGCATGCATTACCTACACTGAATCCGTACGTTGCTTTATATTTAGAAATATATTATACCGCAGTAGGTACTTCGTAATTGGTACGCAATGAAAGTTTTCTTTGACATAATTGAAAAGCACTTTCTAATTTAGGGGTATAAAATATATCTCAATTCACGAATGAGCAATCTCTCTGTTATTATTAGTTAGAAATACACACGATGTGCTTTCAATTATTAGGCCAAGCTAGAGATTTGTAGGGAGCATTTTGTGTAAAAAGTGTTAGAAGAAAACCAGCTACTCCATTGTTTGTAAAATAGTTTCATATGATATAGTGATATGTTTTTCAGTCGACTTTATTATTTATAACTTTGTTATTAACAATGTAATGAAAAAAAATTTTTTAGTTTTTTGCTTATAAAAATGAAACCATCGAAGTAATAGTGATGGTGTCAATAGACTAATCGTAGAAAATGAAAAGACGAAGAAAATGAAAAGTAGGACGACTCGATCAGACCCTTAGTTTAAGAGAAAATCGGAAAAACCGTCCAAAATGCAGTTTTTTCAAAAATTTTTAACTCGGTTATTTTTTGAGCTGTACCGTAGATCCTCCGGCCAGTGTTAGTTATTAATATAAACTTCATTTGTGCGAAGATCAGGAACCGTTCGATGCATAGTTTTTGATCTGTGGCCATTTGATTATGTTACTATGCAATTTTCCAGCAGACCTGAATGCGACAGGTATGGTCCGATTTCAATTTACTAAAAAGATTTTGAAAGTAGAATTCTCATAGTTCAAAACGTTCATCTTGGTTTTCCATAAAAACGCTGAGAAATATGTTAAAAATAAAGCTGAACATGACGAAAAACGGCTGAGCGCGTGAGAGTAGTTGAAGAGTGGGGGTAGAGCAGCAGGCAAGGAGAAGTATGACATTCGAAAACGTCGGCATTTTGAACATGATAGTAATTTCTAAACGTTGTCAGATAATAATTGTAAACCCCCACTCTTCAACTACGCTCACGCGCTCGGCCGTTTTTTGTCATGTTCAGCTTTATTTTTAACATATTTCTCAGCGTTTTTATGAAATACCAAAATGAACGTTTTGAACCATGAGAATTCTACTTTCAAAATCTTTTTAGTAAATTGAAATCGGACCATACCTGTCGCATTCAGGTCTGCTGGAAAATTGCATAGTAACATAATCAAATGGCCACAGATCAAAAACTATGCATCGGACAGTTTCTGATATTCGCACAAATGAAGTTTATATCAATAGCTAATACTGGCCGGAGGATCTACGCTACAACAAAAAAATAAGCGAGTTAAGAATTTTTGAAAAAACTGCATTTTGGACGGTTTTTTCCGATTTCCTTTCAAACTAAGGGTCTGATCGAGTCGTCCCACTTCCCATTTTCTTCGTCTTTTCATTTTCTACAATTAGTCTATTAACATCATCACGTTTACTCTGATAGTTTCATTTTTATAAGCAAAAAACTAAAAAGAACGCGATTTTTTGCATAAAATTGTTAGTAACAAAGTTATAAATAATAAAGTCGGGTGAAAAACATATCACTATATCATATGGAACTATTTTACAAACAATGGCTCAGCTGGTTTTCTTCTAACACTTTTTACATGAAAAAATCTCTGTAGCTTGGCCTATTATGGGTTTGATCAATATTCGTGCCAGTTTTCTAAATATAGATTAATAAGCATATTTTAAGACATAATTGTTTTCATCTATTTGAAATTATTTCTTCAATTTTTGGGTGATCTCATCTACTGTGATTTACTATAGTGAATATCAATGTTTTACCTAAAAAATCTGCCATAACATGATGAAACAATGATAACTTTGGAATCTAATTAAATTTCTATGGATATTTTGGCTTTTACTGCACATGGAAATCCATTAATGAATAAATATTGGCAACAAATAGTTCATGATAATCTAATAAAAGTTTCGCGTCGAAACGTTTTGAATTTGTTGATACACATAAGGAAATTTATAAGGAACAATTTGATTGATTGATAGTTTTATTTTTCGAATATTTGTCGAATTCTGACATCACTGGATCAATACCTGTATTCGATCCAATAAACTAGAAGTATTGTTCTTAATACGAAACGATTTCTATTTTGCCTTCAGCACTTGCTCGTATCTGATTTGAATTCTGTTATTACCTAAAGGCTGGGATATTCTTGGGTATTTTATATGTAGAGTTCAGGAACAGATGGTCGTGTTTCAGATTGAAGAGATGGCTGAAATCCCTCGGAATGCAGCATTTGGGTTTTTCTGAAACTTATTTCCGACGGCCTCTATTCCACTTAGCCGATGCTATGAGAAGTTTCGAGTTGGTGGACTACTGAGTTCTCGTTATTCACAATTTAATTAGTTTTTTTCTTGCAACCAGCAGATTCGTAGACATTAGTGTATATATTCCAGACCTCAGTGCATTAGTTACATGAGTATATTAACCGAAAACAATACGTAAATAGATGCAAAAGCCAGATTCCCATGCAGGATTTCCAAGCTATTCGTATAGCTCAGTGAATTTTGTTTGAATCGAAATATTCATCTGTAATCATCAATAATCAATCTTGAATGTTTAATTGGCAATCGTCAATGTTCCATTGTGGATCGTTAATCGTCAGTCCTCAATCTTTAATCGTCCATCATCCATCCTCCATCTTCCAACTTCCAACTCCCATCCACGATCATCGATTAACTGTCATCAATCATTCATTTTCCATGATCTATATAATATTATCTATAATCGATCATCGATCATTGATTATGTATTATCGATTATGGATAATTGATTATGGATCGTCGATCTTCGATTATCGGTCTTCGATCATTTATTTCCGATATTCGATTATCTATCATCGGTCATCTGTCATCAGTCAACGTTCATCGGTAATCGGTCATCTGTAATCGATCATCAATCATAAATCATCCTCAATCAACAATCTTTCGGACGCGTCTGTAGTGTCGGTCTTGTCTTCCATGAGTCGCGTAATACATGTCTGTCATATCAGCCGGATCTGTCAACAATCGGCAATCGTGAATCCACAATTATTGTGAATCGTCAATCGCCAATCGTTAATGGTGAATCGCCAATTATAAATCGTCAGTCGACAGTTGTGAATTGTCAGTGATCAATAAATTGTCAAAACTACGTCGTTCTTGACTTATTTTGTTTTATCATTTGAATTTTTATATGTTTTTCAATGGTAATCTGAGTTTTGAATTCTATTTTTGAATTTTGAGTAATGGGTCACCTATATAAGTTAATAATTTTATCGTATCATTGAAGATTATGACATTTTTATACTGAATCTTTATTAATAATTATTAAGATCATAAACGCATCAAAACCTACATAAAACCTTAGTTACTCATGATAGATTAGTTACCATAATATAATACGTTAGTTACGAAAGCATAATACGTTAGATACCAAATAATATTAGAACTATTTTTGATGAACATATAAAACAATATTTTGACAGTTTTCAATCTTGATGGATACACCTTTGCCGTTAGCGTCTGCTTGTCCTCTAAAACGTCATCTTCCGTGTAGTGGTCATCTTCGCTAATTCATTAGTTCGTTAGGCTCCTCCAATTCCAATTAAAAAAGCAACTTTCATCATTAAAAACTCCTCATCTGGGACAAAAAACAAAAATTCGTTGACTTGTTCTCTTGTAAATACTTTTGACTTTTTTGCAGTATATCCAACATTTTTCTTCTTGATGAAACATATTAAAGCGCCGTATTTATCGTTTTCCACACATTCCTAAAGTTCTAACATGGAATATTTCGGCCATAAGGATGAAGCAGAATATTTCTCAGAGAGTTTTGCAAAATACACCAGCAACACCGTTTCTTCTGCACCTTGAATATGTTCTTTGTTTCGCCACTCACTAAACTGCCGATATTATTTTTTATAATGGATTTTAGAACACCTGCTCTCTCAAGGTGAAGAAATTTTAGAAGAAGAAAGGGTGTTTCATTTGGAAACTGATTTACTGAAAAAAGAATCCTGGTTGAGTGATTTTGCATCTACTGTTGACATTATCAATTACACCTCAATATTTTAAATATCAAATTACAAGGAAAAAGTTGTTCACTTCCGACCCCGCTTCTGACTATGCTTACTTTGATAAGAGGATTCAAAGCTGAATTAAATCTGTTTTCAATGAATTGAGCCAATGAAAATATTGACCACTTTCCTACACTCAAAGAAATGAAAGAGAAGCTCAATATCGACACTATCCATTGTACTAAGTAGGAATCTAAAATTAGATGCTTATTAATGTCATTTCAGAGCAGATTCGAGGAGTTCGAAGTATAAAAACCAATTGACAAATTTTTGTGAATCCTTTTACGAACAGTTTGACTGAAATAATAAGTCATCCTGCTAATATTCAGTTGGAACTCACAAATCGTCAAAATTATTCTGCAATAAAAAACTCTTTTTAGAAAAAATATTGTCAAAGTCAGAAACGTCTTCAGAAGAATTTGTAGATTTTTGGAAACTGGTACCAAAAGAAAATTTTCCTGCAATAACTAACCTAGCCTTCCAATTTCTAAGTAGTTTCGGTTCAACATATATTTGTAATCCGAATTACTTATATAAAAAATTCATTTTGTTGTGTCTGTCAACATCTGATTTGACGCCTAATATAGGAAAATTATTGAAACAAAAAAAATTCAGAAATCACATTGATTGTGCCAATTTTTAAGTTTTATTTCAAATTTTGTTAATTGTATTTCTTTAAATAGCAGAATATGCTGTTTATGTTATTATTTTAATTGAACTGTCAGTGGTCAGTGGCCCGCCTGTGATTTTTGAATCGTCCTTTTTGCCCGACTGTTAAAAAGGTTGGGCAGCCTTGGTCTAGCTCTAGAGTATAGACGTTGTTGGTTTCGCCCGAGCGCAAGAAGAACCTCCAAATCGTACGCGCTGTAAAAATTTACAATATCTCAGCTTCTAATTAAAGTACAACCTTTTTTTTTAATTTTGAATATTGTTTAGACGATTGAAGAGTGTTAAGCTTTGCCAACAAAATTGATAAATACAATTTTTTCGTTGAATCGCGAAGTAAATAGTTATAAACAAAAAATTGCAAAATTGAAAATTTCAATTTTTTTAAAGCTTATTGGCATAAAAGAAATACTTTTTCTCTCTTGTCATTTATTGGAATAACAAGCCCTTTCGAAGATATAATCAATTGTTTATAACTATTTACTTCGCGATTTAACGAAAATAAAGGGCTAACTTGGCTCCAAAAGGGCCTAGCAACTTTTTTTTTAATGCGTGTTTTTTAACTGGCCTTCGATTCCAGCCCATTTAATTTCACTAACGTGAATATTTTCCAAGTTAATCTAAATGTTTATAAAAAAATCTGCTATATTTTGGTAGTTACTTGTTTATTTAATTTAAAAGGGTTTTCGGCAAAAAAATAAAATTCTGCGAAATTAGAAGTCTAAGTTAGCTACTCACCTTCAAAATGACCTGGCTATAAATTCTTTTTCGTCCGGCCAGTTTCTCACAACAAAGATTTAAAGTTGTTGCATAATTAGTGAAACGGGATAAATAAATGAATTTTGCAAAAACTATTAATCACACAGCGCTCATCTTTCGCACACTTTTTCGATACGTTGAGACTCATCACTTTTGGAAGTATTAATTGCATTTTAATTAATAACAACAACCCTATAAACAATTGAAAAAAAGCTAAAAAACCACGTTTTTTTTGTTTTTTTGCAATAACTTTTGAAGGAATTGTCCAGTTTTGATCTATATGGGCTCATTTTATTGGTCTTTTGATTGCGCATTATTTGTTGTGTATCACTTCTTCCTATGATGCATGGTTTTTCCGGAAATTCAGAAAAACTGATTTCGCACCTGTATTGTTGATAATAAAAAACCAACCGACACTAAATTTGGGAGACACTCGACGAGAGAACTTTAATATTGCCTTCCCCAACACGAATCCACGGAAGTTTTCCGGATACAAATTTTCTGTTTTCAAAAAGTCAAACCGATGCGACTATGTTGTATTGTGAATACAACTTTCGCGTAGCAGAATAAATATAACTAGCTCCATAATTTTTCAAATTATTTAAGAATTTTCATTGTTTTTTTCTTGGATATATAAATCCTAATACCCTGTTCGCATTTACTGTACGATAAACAATATCTCAATACTTTTTCCCCTAATCTATATCGATATTACATATTGTACACACTAAATTGTATTCTTTTGCGTGATCTGAAAATTATAAAACATCCGACGTTATATTCACTATAGTTCGATATGAAAACGATAGTGAAATGAATTTCACAAAATGAAGAACTATCGATATGAACACCATTAAACGAATTCAAAAGGCAATAATAAAACCATTCACTCTGAGCAGACGCCCCATACAATTTGACACATTTTCACGTTTTCGCCTGATATGCAAATTGCTTTCTATTTTCCACGCTCGTATCACTGACGCTCGATTGTTTCAGCGTCCAATTGTGCCCATGAAGGTAATCATTCATCCTGTGTTCCATCGCTATCGATTTCCTGTCAATTTTTTCGTCCGGTTTTCTAGTGATTCGGAAACTTGGGCAGTTAATCTTCTTCTTGCTCTATTGGCGTTTCTAGCTGGTCTTTGTCGAGACGTTCTCGATCGAATAGTTCTGCCAAATTCGTGCCAGATGAGGGTTAATTTTTTTCGAATTAGTGAATTGATGAATATCTCGTGATTTTCGTTCTCGCGAATATTTTTATATTTGCGAGATCGTTAATAATATCGAGGTAAGTCTGTCACCTACATTTTTCTCGAGGAGTTCTAAATTCAACGAGCAGTTTTCGATACGATTTTTCATCTATTCATCCATAACGATATATGATATTTAATTTTTATATCCGTGTTAGTTTCAAACTAAAAACATCAGAACTATATAGCAGGGGATGGGGATATACTCGAGCGTCGTGGGGACTTCTGGGTTGTGTAGATTAAATGCTAAAACGAAAAAAAGGTTATATGATGTCTTTCAATGGAGGCGGGAGGGAGAATTGTGTACAGATTTTCAAAAATGGGAAAAAGAATCGTTATGTAGTAATACTGGAGCGCGTCAGATATTAATAGTTTATACACCCCTCATGTATTTTTTTTTAAGAGGTGGGACGTGTGCCCTCTCACACCGCCCGACCGCCGTACAATTTGGCTTGGTCATCTATGGACATTAGCCATCAAATTACTAAATGAACCACTGAAAACTCAGAACGCACACACACCCAGGAATACGGTGGGAATCGAACCCACCAACTCCGTCAACGAAGACGGCATAGCGATACCTATATCCTCTCCGCCAGGGAGCCTCCTACCCCTCATGTATCTGATAACAAAGGTAGGTTAATCTGCCAGTTTGAATAGTGGGGGTAACCGTACGAAGGGGTTGAAAATTAAAAAAAAAATTGATTTGAGCGCGTCATATATTCAGAAGAAACGTTAAGTAAACTCTAATGCTAAAATGAACAAAAGGTTATATGATGTCTTTCACTGGAGGGGGGAGGGAGAATGGTGTACAGATTTTCAATAAAGGATAACGAAGGTACGTTAATCTGCCAGTTTGAATAGTGGGGGTAACCATACGAAGGGGTTGAAAATTGAAAAAAAAATTAATTTGAGCGCGTCATATATTCAGAAGAAACGTTAAGTAAACTCTAAAGGAGCTCCTATTCAAGACTGAGGATTTGACAGGGACCAAAACCCGATATTCGAAATTGCAAAAAAAAATCGTGACATTTCATTCAAAATAAAAAAAAATTTAACAGTGCTCGAGAATATCCAGGTGACCCTTTCTATTTGCAACTTTGTGAGTCTCCTATTTCCTTATGTCACGTGAAAATCATCAGATTCGTGGAATGCATACTTTTCTGCATGTAATTAACTTACCTTGCCTTAAACTGAGGCTCTCGAGTTCTTCTAAAGATCGATTTTTGTAGACGAACGCCCCAGATTCATGTATGTTGGGGGTACTTAACAGAGTGCATGGTTTCCCCCCATTTGTTATGCCGTCTGCCGCGCTTGAGTAAATCCCAAGCTCCTCGCTTGGATTTCCCTTACTAATATGGCTGAGTTGTAATATCAGTTGAGGAATATTTTGCAGTTTCTTAAGTGAAGTTCAAAATTATCGAAAATACATTCCAGAACTTCGAAGAAACTAATCAATGAATTTGCCTCAGGGAATGCTCATAGGATGATCTTGAAAGTGCTCCCGTATTACAATCAGACAAATGAAATTGATGAATTACATTTTCTAGAAATTTAATGATAGCTCAAAAATGTCGAATTTGTCTTTGAAATTTCTTCGTCAATTATTATTGTTCAAAGTTTATCAACTATAATTTTTTTATCCCCACATTAGATACCATTTTATTTGCAGTAGGGGCTAAAATAATCGATTTTTGCATCTCCAAACTCTACCAGATCGAGTTAGAGGATTGAAAACATACACGTGTATTGAGGTCATGGCGACTAATTTATTTGCGAATCTCATCTTTACTTGATTCGATTTCAGAAGGCGATGCTCTTCGCGATGATGCTGAGTAAGCCTAGGCCAATTTTTACATGCTTCACTCGTACGAAATAGAATCTTTCATAGTAATTTTTACTGACACTAAAACGTCTGACTATTTTGAAAATTGGCACAGATAATAAGGACTGATGATATCACTTTAACCTAATATTCAGATCAGCTTCATAATAATAAAATGATTTATTTAGTTGGACCTGTCTGTGACAGTATCAATTTTGTGAATCTGTGGAAGATCATAGTATATGAGGTTGGCGAGAGTTTTGTGAATTATTTTGTATAAAGTCATAGTAGGTTTACTTCAGGGATTTTTTTGATATTGTTTTTGTCCAAATATCCTTGTTTTAATTTTCATGATAAGAGTACAGTAAAAAAAAGGGTTAACTTTGGAAGCGAATAATGGGCTAATATATATTCATAGATTACATAAAGTGAACAAGGAAAATTCTTCAATAATTTAAAAATTATCAAAAAATTTACCACTGGTGTATTTCACGACATGAAATCTGCATTCACAATCGAACGGTGAATTATAGATAACGTCCAGTCACCCCGACTCAAAATCTACGTAGGTGCAGCTGTTTCGACCTTATTAGATCTCTTCAGTGTAGTCTATTCAACTCGCATTGAATGAATATATTTCTAATTTTTCCCCATTAACAATCGCGGAAGGACATATATATGAATAACAACCCAGAGCTCCCTCTGCTGAATATAGGTATTGGAAACGAACAATTCACCGTTTAGATCGAAAATGCAGAATTTTGTCGAGAGAACAAATACTTCCTGAAATGAATATAATTCATGTTGGATTGTGAATGCAGATTTCGCTCCGCGGAATACATATAACCAGCTCCCTCCCACGGAACAAGAAACATCATAAGTCTATTTTGTGATGTTTTTTTTAGAGACTTTTCGTGATGTTTATTTAAAACATTAAAAAGATATCTCCTAAATGTTTAAATTTTATAACCAACTTCATTAATATCCATGTTATGTAATTAAAACATATTTTAGATGTACACAATACTACTTGAATTCGCAGTGATATACACATCCTATGAACTTCTTTTCAGCAACTTCTTTGAGGAAACATCCATACGATGTTAATTTGTATGGGTCTCACTAATGTAACATACAGAACATTACTGCAATATTACAAATTAACATGTTTCTGAGATAATCACATTTTGTAGTTACTTTTACAACTTTCGAACCTCGCTTTAGTAACTTCCTGCGACTGGGTGAGCTGTTTGAATGATGTATTCATAAAATTATAAAAAAAAAGAAAACAGAAGACGAAAAAAACAATGACAAGCATGATATATGGCGGATCGTGGCGTGCAAGTAGGTTATAATTGGTGGCAGCGTCGTTTTCAGTTTCGCGGTTTTATTTCAGTAAAAGCATTTTCTTGTTATAATCGACGAACAACAGTTATCGGTAAGTACTTATTCCAAAATCATAATTATTGAAACTTAATTATACTCATTTTAATACTTTAATCGGCTACTCAACATTGAAATTCCGGGTGGACGGATATTCCGTTGATATACCGTAACGTTTCGTAAAGTTTTGATAGTTTGAAATTTTTATAGTTTTAATATTAAAAAATTATTCTAATAAAAATTCTGTAAACCAGCTATAAGGTATCAGTAATCTTTATCAATTCAGTTTTAAATCGTGTTAGGTTATAGCAACTACAGCTTGATATATATACAGTTGCACACAAATTCAATTTTTGTTAAGATGTGTCATATATCACTTTCCACATTTGTTATGTAATATGCTTACACTATTATATTTTTTTAGGTTGGATTTCTTTTTCTGGACAAGATATTTATTTTAAGGCTGGATTTGTTTCATTTTTATTTTCAGTGTTCTATTTATTAATAGTTAATATACTATTTAAATCTTTTATTGCTTTTTTATTTTAAATGTACAGGGTGAACAACTAAGAACGGCTGTAGGTCACATCTCAGAAAAGAATATTGGTACAAATAAAAAACATTACCTTTTGGAAAGAAAAATCGCTAGAAAATATTTATGAGTTTCTAAAATATCCACTAGGGGTGGAATGAGCACTCAAAATCATAATACTGTGATTATCTCCAAAAAAGACATATACGAACACGTGACCTAAAAATGCAACTTTTGAAATCTTTATGATTGTATATTTAGGATACCTTTAGTTTTTCTTTCTTGGTGATAATCACCTTATTATATGTTTTTAAGTGTTCTTTCCATTCCCTAGCGGATATTTTAGTAACACAAAAATATTTTTCAGGTTCATTTTCCTTGAGGTATTTTTTTAAAGTTGAATCATGATTCGTTTTTGAGATATGGCCGGCAGCTGGCGTTTTTAGTTCTTCACTGTGTATTTGCTGAAACATCTATAGAATGTAATCTAGAATGTTTGAGGTATATTATTCAGAGGTTTAAGTAATATCCATACAACATCTAAAAGAATATACTGTATCGTTTTTGAAATGTTGCATTCAGTTCATTGGTAAGATGTTGTTTCATAGACATTGCATCAACATGTACTAGATGTTAAAAGGCATTTCTGAATGTAACAGAAATGTTGCTTTTAGTTCATTATAAAGACTTCCTTTTGAAAAAGTTCTAGTAACATCACAGTAATGTAAAAAGGCAGCGCTTTAACATCGCTGAGAAGTTCAGTTGTAACATCACAAAAGTTAACAGCCGTAAGCTGGGCATAAGCGGTTGTGAAGATGTGCATGTGATGAAAACAAGAGGAAAAACAGGAAGAACATTAGCACAATGTGATGTTAAATTAACGTGACTGTAACAATTATTTGCATAGTGGGCTTGGAAATTTCTTTGTTAATTTTTAAATTATTGAAGAATTTTACAGTTTCACTTTATGTAATATTCTTCATTTGATTGTTGAAAATATAAATTTCATCTCATTGGGTGTAGGCATGGAGGAAGGGTGTTAAATTCTGCTCGTAGGGCGTTCATACTTTGGTATATGTTTGAAGAGGTTAAGAGTCAGGTGATTATACTGTGGACATCTCGGTTATAAGTCGTATTTTATCCCATAAAACACATAGTATTGCAGTGTATCGAAGGAAAGCAGTCTGGTGAGGGAGTAGTTTTCCCATCCGTTTTGGAACTCCTGGACCACTATATTCAAACAATTTTTCATGTCTGATAGTTAGATGAGTTAGAGGGTTGAAGTTCGGCACGTACATTGAGTTTTTATGTTGACTAAAGATACTTTTTTGGGTTCAACTCTTTAGCTCAACCGCGCTGCCTTTCGTGGTGACTATTCCGTTCAAATCGATCTGTTTCGCTATCAGTACGCGATGCACTTCGCGAATTTTTTTTGTAGTAAAATAAATTATATTCTACTTCTTAATTTGGTTTGCTTTTTGAGCAAGATTTCCCAAAATATAATTCAATTCGTTAGAATCGCATCTCAACGTGAATCGCATCTCAACGTGATGCATTTCGCGCGAAAAATACGACTTTACTGATGGAGCTCTGCTGCTCACAAGTTTTTATTTTTTGACTAAAAACGAGTAGTTTTGGAGGAAACGCGAGTTTTTAAAGTGAATGGTAGACTTTTGGTGTGAGAGAAAAATACGATCTAAGTGAATCGTCAAAAACGCAATTTTCTGTAAGTTATATCGAATAATTTGTTTCACCATTTCATAAAATGGAAAAAACCTAAGCTCACATCTGGTAGTTTAACGAAACGTGCTGGCATGAACTGAGCGTAGCAAAGTTACAAAAGTCCCAACATTGTTGGGATTATTAACTGTATTTTAAGTAGACCATTTCTCCCTCGGTCCCGCTTCCTGAAATTTGCTTTCTCGGTTCATGCAAGCTTGTAGTTCAGATATGCAAAGCTACCCGGAAAGTTGTCCGAAATTTTGATATAAATTAACTGAAAGTAGAATTTCTGATACTGCAATCAAAGCTTCAACATATGTTTTATATATGCCTGTTAACATCAATAGAAGGAATAAATTGACATTGAAAGATTATTAATTAAAGTGTGAATTTAATTTGGAAGACTTAATTTATTGAATTGAATTGGCATTTACTTGGTGAAAGTTCATATTCATAACTTTATAAAGAAATAAAAAACTAACTTTTCACAGGTTGAAATAAAAATCTATTGAGTAAACGCGTTTCGTCATAACATTGACTTCATCTCGTATTAAATTATGGTATTACAAAACAATCTATTTATATGAAAAATTGAACAAAACGGAGGGGTGTCTAGAGGAACTAAATAACAATAAGCAATTCATTCAGAGTTATTGGTAGGTATATTGAACAGATTAAGGAGAAGGGTTTACTTCAATCTGGTCGTTCACTAGGTTTCCAGAATTTTTATATTCATTAATGTATAGGGATTCCCAACAGTGAGTTTAGTGGAGACTATTTTCTAACTGTAATATTTTATAATTGCGTGATTAAAGGTATGGTTTTCTTAAATACGATGGCAAGCGAAATTGGAGTCAGTTTTCTGCTTAATACAGCTACGTTGGTGTTTGTGTATTCGAGTTTCGAAATTTGTCATTGTACGTCCTATATAGAATTTCTTACAATCGTTACAGTTGAGTCTATAAACACCAGTACGTTCATCTCTATGAATTTTTGATTTGTCGTCAATAATTCAGATTGAAGTAAACCCTTCTCCTATCCTTAATCTGTTCAATGTACCTATAACCAATAACTCTGAATGAATTGCTTATTGTTATTTAGTTTCCCTAGGAACCCCTTTGTTATGTTCAATTTTTCGTATAAATAGATTGTTTTGTAATACCATAATTTAGTACGAGATGTTATGACGAAACGCGTTTACTAAATAGATTTTTATTTGAACCCGTGATAAGTTAGTTCATAATTTCTTTATAAAGTTATTCAAAGATATAATTTATTAAAACTTGTTAAGATTTCGTCAACAAATTTGTGAATTGTGAACATTTCAGGGAGCATAAATTTTCAAAATCATTGTCATAATAATTTAGCTGGAAATCGAAACCAGGAACGAACAAACATAAAGGAAAGATGTTAAATCGAAGTTTGTGAGTTGAATCGAAGTTTTTAATAATTCTGAAGGCAAAATATTTTTTCGTAGTTCTAAATTTTTTATCAGTAAATATCAACGAACCAGTTTTGTTTCACTTTCCTTAAAATTCTTGGAATTCCTTACAACTTCAACCATTATTGTGAGCTTGATT
Source organism: Cynegetis impunctata (assembly GCA_030704885.1). Lineage (NCBI taxonomy): Eukaryota > Metazoa > Arthropoda > Insecta > Coleoptera > Coccinellidae > Cynegetis > Cynegetis impunctata. The sequence goes on along the minus strand of JARQZK010003028.1, from coordinate 78,430 downwards.
AATTTGAAACTTTTCAGTATCGATATTGAAGAGGGATATTTACACTGCGATAGGGAAAGTTTATATTATCTACAATTAAGACGGTACAACAAACCTGACTGCGAGAAATAATATTGACTTATGCAACAATTTTCATTAATTATATAATATAGAGTTATAATTTATTAGTAGAATTTCATGAAAATATAATGATTACCTACTAGAAATTCGGAAATATCTCTGAAAATTTTTTCCATTTCGTGAATTCAATGAAATTTTCATATATATAATTTGGAATATGAGATTTTCAGATCAATTAGATATGGACGTTTTTGGCTTAGAATATAAACGGATATACCAATATCCGATTTCAGATTTCAGAATGGATATTAAAAACCGATTTTTAGATATCTGTTCAAGATTTATCTACACTAATATTATAAAGAGAAAATATTTGATTATTTGTTTGTTTGCATTGAATAAACTACTGAACCGATTTGCAAAATTCTTTCATTGTTGGGAAGCTACATTTAAAAAAAAAATTAGGGATCCTTACTAAAACTTCAATAATGTAACCAAAAGTGTAAAAAATACCTGAAATATTCTTTATATTATAATATATGTTATTGTAAAACCCAGAACTTTGGTAAAAGCTAGGTTTTACCTGTAACACCTAGGATTTACAAACGTTTGCTGGTAAATGTCAGGATTTTATAAGAAACGTAAATGTTGTGGACTTGTACCATCACAGTTTGGTACATGCTAGGTTTTACCAAGGACGGTTGATAAATGTTGGATTTTTTTGGATTAAACAATGCAATTATTAGCTTAATCATTTACTTCAATTACTTATCAGTCAAAAACTAACCAATGTTTCATTTATTACAGAGTACTTTTGGTATAGAAAAAAACAAATAACAAAAACAGAATTCATCAAAAACAAAACGTTTGCGTTTACTAAGCTAAGTGAATCAGTATTTACCTCATTATTTGTTATTTTTAATGAACAAATTGAAAAAATGTATAAATTGTCATTTATAGTAACAAAACATTTTGTTACAACATGGGGAGCTATAGGGCATTGAGAATTACACAATAATCCTGACGATTTTCAAGCGCATTTTTTTGTCAAGCATTTTCTGAGGAAGTAACATTTTTTTAATATTTGATCTCCGCTTTCATCTTAATGAAGACTTCAGAGCATGAGTAAACTGATTCTGTGTATAAAACTGCTTTAATATTTCAATTTTGGTAACCAGTTGATACAACTTGTCATTTATATCAACCAAATCTGCAATAATGCTTTTTCAGTCAGTTTTAGCTCTGTTAATGTCAGGTAAGTACTTTCAGTCTTACGTTTTCGCCAATTTTCACATTTGGATACTCATCAGCCGAAGTGGCTTTCATTTTTTCAGCCTGTTTTTCCAAATTCAACTTTGCTTTGTTTCTCATCGATATGACGAATTATATCTTTTTCTGTATTGTTACAAGAACTTCTTGATATCGAGTGGCGTTATCGGTCTTTGCATCTATATGTCTCTCAATCGTGACATAGGAATCATCAGTAATTTGCTCCTGCAAATTGAATTCCCTCGTGGTATGCCCTATTTTTCATAGCCTGGATGAATTTCAAACATAAATCAAATTAAAACGCAAGTACAAACTGAAGGTGATACGATTAGCGAGGGACTGAAGAATGCCGATATTAACAGACTATATGCTCAAAACGTGTAGACAGGTCTACTTCACCGAGTCTCTGAGGTAAAACCTAAGATTTATCGACTGAATAGTGGTAACAGTTCGAAATGGACGATGATCCCAGAGCAATTTGGACTTTCACCATTAAGAGTTGGTAAATCTCAGGTTATACTGTAAAATCTTAGCATTAGCCGAAGATCGGAGTTTTACAGTAACATATATTATATGATAGAATAAAATAATGTACTACGACTTTTGCAGAACGTATCATTATTTGCAAAATGACGAGACAGCATATGTCTAAGTATTATAGTTATTCCACAATAATTGTTCTTTTATTTTGAGAATTTAATCGAAATGACGCCTCTAGAATAACGGCTCTTATTTGTATCTTGGTATTGATCCTCATCAAAATAATTCACCGGTCAGTTTGCGTTTGGATATACATCTTAGAACGCAAACTAATATGCATCCGATTTCAGATTTCAAAATCCAAGGTTTAGATATTTGAATCGAAAAATTCGCGCCATCCTTTTCATTCCGCTAGGCTACGTTTGGTTAGAAAGAGATAAAGCAAGTTACTACGTTATTGGCGACATCCTTTTTGATCCGCTTTGGTACGTATCGTTAGAAAGAGAGAAAGCGAATTGCTACTTATCAGTCAGTTTGGATAAACACACAATTCGTTTGGGATATCCAGTGATTTTTGTTCTCGATTCGTATTCGTTTCGTGGCATAGATCGTTAGTGTTGGTTTCTAGTTAAAGAAATCGATACGAATCGATTTGTGTTTGAAATCGAATTTTGAATTCGCTTTGGTATATCGCTCATATGGAATTGAGGTGAAAGAAGTACTTATTTTAGATACTAAATATGAATTCATCATTGGAAAAACAGATTTTTTTGACTATTTTTGAATGAAAATTTTGGGTCTCTTTGACTGACCATCATATATGTAAAGGCACCATTCAACTTGCTGATCAAATTTCAATAGTGCAATTCGTATGATATTGTGAAATTTTATCGCAAAATACTCAGCCATATCGAAATATTAGAAAATGGAACTATATATTTTTCAACCGCTTTCACTTCAGTATGGAAAACAATTTTCATTTATTTTTCTATGGTCAGTTTTCCTGATTCTGGTAGACGCGCTTATGAATATTATGTATATATATATATATATATATATATATGTATATATATATATATATATATATATATATATATATATATATATATATATATATATATATATATATATATATATATATATATATATATATATATATATATATATATATATATATATATATATATATATATATATATATATATATATAGGTATATATATATATATATATAATATATATATATATATATATATATATATATATATATATATATATATATATATATATATATATATATATATATATATATAAAAGAATATAATTTTTAATAAATAAATAATGAATAAATGAAAATTTATTTCTGGCCCCAAAACATATTAAAAAAACTCTATCGCAGCGAGCTGCATTCAAAAAGCAGGTTTTCATACAGTATTCAGTTTGAAAAATCTACTTATTCAATGAAAATTGTTTCACCAAATTCGAATCAGCCTTCCGTCTATTTAGATTACCAACTTTGAACCGTAGTGCTTCTAAATTGCACTCTTCAACGGATAAACAAAATTTATTTCCTCTCCCCAACCCATGACCGATTCGTACCAAAACCAATTCCATCCAATATGACATAAGAAACTATCTACCTACCTACCAACTTTCAAATTTATTGCTCCAAAACGGTGCCGTCTATCGCGTAAAAAAGATTTATTTCCTTCCCCGGGGTATCAACCACCCAACCAATTCGTACCAAAAGCAATCCCATCCAAGATATCATACGAAACTACCTACTTACAAACTTTCAACCCTATTGCTAAAAACTTGCCTTTATCGCGTAAACAAGTGTAAAATATATAAGCTCTTACATACAGACATACAAACATATATACAGATATATATATATATATATATATATATATATATATATATATATATATATATATATATATATATATATATATATTTATATATAAATATATATATGAAATTGAGTTTTTGGTGCCTTATAAAAAGAGCATTATAAAAAGTCACGAAACGAAAAACTATCTTGGTCATAGGTCCAACTTTGCTAATCGCACCCATTTTAATAAGTAGGTTTTCAAAGTGAAAATCTTCTAAAAACACACTGGCACTAAGTAGGAGAGACCGGGTACAAAAGTAATGGCGGGTTGAAAGTAACAAATGCTCTGTAGGTTTAAAGAATTGTCAAAACACCACTTAGCTGCTGTCAGGTGATAGCCAGTGGCGCCACCTTCAGTTGCATTCGATCGCCGCTCACGCCACGCACTGTTATATCGTGTGAGAGGACGCTACGTGATTTCACAAATCAAAAATAAATTTTTTGACGTTTACTTATTTAATGTTTATGTAGTATTGAAGGGATGATATTGATTTGAATATTTGCATATTGGTACTCGATTAGATTGATTTTACAGTGCTTGAATTCGTTTTTGTCTAGCATATTCCGTTTCAAGGTTATCTTTCATGTTCTAACAAAAATGCTGTAGGGTACAAAAGAAACACAGCCCTATGGGTACATAAGTAACATGTTACTTTTGTACCCATATTGATTTACTCTAAGTAAACTTTTTATGCATGTGTGTTTATTTCAACAAAATGCCGCGCAACGCATAATAACCACCGCACGAATAACAACTAACAGGGAAGTCTATAGAAAAGCGACTGAAGAGCATTTTAATGATGGTGAAAAATTAGAGCCATGGCAAAAAAAATTGAATGTCTGCCATGTTACATTGCATAGATATATAAAAAAAATTTAAGCTAGAAATACTAGCGCAGTTGTAGACAAGGAAAATAAATTTGACGAAGAAGATTGCTTCTACCTTGTTTGTTAAGAAAATTTCAGCAATAGTCGACTGAATGAGCAAAGTTTACATTGTTTCGAATGCAAAATGCGGTCTCATAGGTACTGAATGCATCAATGAATTATGTGGGCCATAATTGCGAGTCTGAGTAGAGAAGACTGACACTGAAATTTCCAATAAATATTTGTTTGATTAAATATGTCATATCATATTCATTACCAACCCCTTTGCCCTGTTACTTTCGACCCACAACGTGTTACTTTCGGCCCGCCAACGTGGTCGAAAGTAACAAATGACAATTTTTTTTTAAAGTTTATGTGATTCATGCAAAATACACAATAATAAGGTAATTTAAGATGCTAATGTATAGAACATAAACGGAATTTATGTATGGCTATATCAATTTCACCAAAATAATAACACCTAACGAGAAACCAAGGCGAAAGTACAAAATGTTACTTTTGTACCCGGTCTCCCCTACAATCCATATCACTATAATATAATTAAGAACAAAAGTAATACCCACAAAGGAGAAAAAATACTGAAAAAAATAACATTTCTCTCAAGGCTTGAGTAGTGAATCTGGACTATTCATTTACATACAATTTGAGATTACGGAACGATATTTGTATTTTGTTTTGATAATTCATTCAAATTATTGATAGATTTTAAAACAATAAACTATAAGATTAACCGCTCTAAAGACTTGAAACATTGCGAAATTTCGAATTCTCTAAAGTGGGACTTTCCCTGACCCTCACCGGGTTTTGCAATCAAAGTTTCACAATTTATCACCGATTGACACCTCGAAGAAAACCTAATTCGTCAATAATTGCTCAATGGATCATCATCAATTCTCTAGACTGAACTTATAATAATCCTTTTCACAAGAAGAATAATGAAAGTATTATCAGCAGGAACAAAAAACTAAATTGAATTCAGAATAGGCCAACTAGATAGTACGTGAATGTACTGCGTCATTGACGACTATTATGAGAAATGGTTTCTCCTGTTCAATAAATAAATGTGTTTTTTCTGATATTAGACGTCGATGAATTTATACATCGTCGTACATACAAAAACGCGCAACCAATAACGTGCAACGTGATTGCATACACACGTACGTACAAAACCATAGTTTTGTCCAGTCTGCTAAAATGTTTGGCCAGATGTCTGAGCAGGTGGAATATTTAGCTCTGGCGGCAGTGGCGTGTACAAAGAAAAAGGAAAATGAAAATCGTCGCCGAATGTGGTCTAAAGGTTGGTTTCTGAAACGATAAAAATTTTTCACACATTCACCTGTTAGAAAAATGGAGGTTAGAACTAGAGGACTCTCGTAATTACGTAAGGATGGACGAAGAACCTGTTCGTAACTCTTGGACATGGTTATTCCAATAATAAAACGTCAAGACACAATGATGAGATAAGCAATAACTGCAGAAATTACTGCAAGAAATTACCAAGATTTAAAATTCACTACTTTAATATCTCCGAAAGCCTCACCGTACCACTTCTCTTCGAGATAAAAACTTTTTAATTTTATCTCCAAAACCCACCACGAAGCTATTGATTTTAGCGACAACTGTACTTTTTGTAGCATTTGTTTAAATGATTTGCAGCTTCTCTATCAATATTTTGTTCGCTTGATTTTTTTTATTTCGGTCTAAAAAGTGCTTTGATGTTGTCTGCCACAAGCAGGGTAGGTCCCTGTACAACTCCACAAATTCCCGTAGACATTGTTCTGCAGTCAGACATACTAATGAAACTATCTGCAAACATTTTTAGTATATATTATACAAAGTCGTGAAATATTTAACTTATTATTTTAAAGACCTATTGCAGTAACACATTATTTCATAAACTTAACCGCCGCTACTGCTTTAAAAACGCACACTCCTCGGTAATTTGCATCCACACGTAGAGACTTGAATGCATTCATTGGAATACGCGATTCCTGAAAACATTCATCCGGGTTGTGCATTCGAGAACGTGCGTTTTCTGCATCCACATTAACGTTATTGGTTGCACATTCTTGGATGTCTAAGGAGTCTAAGGAGTTTATTCAAACTTAATTTCCAGTATATTTACAATTAAAAAATAATTGTTTCGACAACAGAGTGTCTTCATCAGATTGAGTTACAAACTAACTCTTGAAATATGTATATCACAGTGCTCATATATTATCTGATATGTTCTTCTAATAGGTAATAATAACAGGGGGTTGTATTTATGATTCCCACAACGGTATAACAGGTATTGACTTATTTGGAATAGATAACTATTAAGAGGTTTCAAATGCCAGGTTCAATAACGATGAATTACTAAGTTCAGCTTGCTCATTGAGTGAAGGATCTGAAGATTTATGTTTTTAAATTTCAATGGATTCTAATGAATTTAATTTTTGATTTTAAATTCATTAAAATCTGGAAATTCAAAACAAAAATCTTCAGATCTTTTACTCAATTAGCAAACTGAACTTCAGTTTCAATTCACCGTTATTAAACCAGATATTTGAAACCTCTTAAGAGTTAATCATTCCAAATAAGTCAATACCTGTTCTGGAAATCATAAATACAACCCCTGTTATGAATACCCATAGAACATTTCAGTTAATATACAGGGTGATTCATTAAGGGTGGCGACCGGCCGTATCTCGGAAACCGTATGTCCTAGAATTTGGGGGAAAAAAGTCTTAGATGAAAATTTTCGGGTACAAATTCAATCCCAAATCTCTCAAACGATCTCTTATAGTTTCATGTTCATGGACGAGCTGCAATATTACGAATGATGTTAAACTGTTGAGAGATAGATGTTTCAAAAGTCAGCAAGTTACCTATGGAAATGACACTAATGTTTTATGATTGTTTACTTTTAAGTTTTTATTGCTGTCAAATTTATTCTGACTGTTTACAAACTAACTCTTTTATAATGCATTTTTATTCAAATGAAGAGGCATATGATATGCTCAGTGTAGATTTTGAAAGTCTACAAAATGAAGTAATTGCTGAAAGGGAGTATGCGATACGATATCCTGAAAGACGGTGTCATTCTCGGAAATTATTCAAAGGATTGGCACAAAGATTGCGGGAAACCGGCAATGTTCAACCTGTCGCATTAAGAAATAGGATACGTAGAAGTCGCAATGAAGAAAATGTTATTAACGTATTGGCGTTAGTTAAGTCTGAACCCCATTTGTGTATTCGAAAAATTGCAAGAGATCTAGGATTGAATAATTCTTTGGTGCCAAGAATATTAAAGGATTATAAAATGCATCTTTATCATATTATTTCACAACAGCATGAAATTAGCCCAGACAAAAACTGTAGATCACATAATTACCTATAAAAAATTTCGAAATACTTTTTCTTCTAAGAGTCGCCGTTTTTGAGATATAACGATTCAAAAAGTTGAAAGAATTGTAATCGTCATAATATGCACGTTTCAACGCCACCTTTGAGTTAGTGCTTTTTGCATATCTTTCAACTTTCTGAATCGTTGATCTCAAAAACGGTGGCTCTGAAGAAAAAACTTATTCTAACGTTTTTTATAGATAATTAGGTGATCTACAATATTTGTCTATACTAATTCCATGATAAAACTTACTACTTTGCTGAAAATCGCAAAAAACCGTTTTTGTGACATTCGACCCTGAGTAAGTTTTTTTACTCAGCTGGGTGCGAATTTTTGTAACTTCACTCCTATTTTTTTTGGTCTAATTTGACCGTACTAGTTTTATTTCATTATGTAATGTTAGTAAATATTTTCATGATGCGTTTCTACTTGTTTTTTTTCAAAACAAGTTTAGCAACATAATTTCCCTTCCACCTTACAGGGCGAGACAACAATCACACATTCATAAAAAAATGCCAATATGTTTGGAATGAAGAGATATTAGTTCGCGGTTTTGACAGGTCAATAAGTCATCAAATTTGGCTTTTTGTTAGCTAGTTAGATTTATAGCATTGCATTTGAAATTTCTCAAAAAATATCATAAATAGAGCTAGCTGTTACATAACGCCCTCTAGTTGCCGATTGGAAAACTAAAAGTGTTTTTGTTATCAATCTTGTTCACACGATAAAGGGCGCAAATTTATACAAATAGAGTACGTAGTTTCGTATACCTGGGATGTGATTGGTTTTGGTACGAATTGGTTGGGGGGTTGATCCCCCGGGGAGGAAATAAATATTGTTTAGGCTGCGGTTATAGTGGATGCGTTTTCTGACGACCAACTAGTCGGACGTACACGTCAGATGTCGCAGGAATGAATCAAATACATAATAATGTATCACTATGGTTATAGTGCTTGTAAATCGGTCGTCCGATGAGGTTAGAAGTCGTTCAAACGCTTTGATATTTCATGCGACTTTGTGCGAACGTCAAAATGGATATTGAAAAACTGATATCATTAGTTTTCGACATATTCACTTTTTCCCGACAGTAATAAAACTTTTAATAGCGGACTTTCTGCATACTGATAATATTCTTCAAAATTATTATTGTTGATATCCATGTTTTATGTAAGTTACGAATGACAGTCTAGGCGCGAACACAGAAAAAAATACGCATTGACTATAACCACCGTTGTCTGACGATCAGTTATGACGTGTACGTTCGACTAGTTGGTCGTCAGAAAACGCATCCACTATAACCGCAGCCTTACACATTAGAGAACGCATTTTTTTTGAATTTGGAAATATATTTTTTAAACTGGATACGTTATGAAAACCTGCTATTCTAATGCAGCTCGCTGCGATAGAGTTTTTTTTTTCGTTTCTATGAAACGTATACACCATATATGAAAGCATTCATTCATCGCTCATTTGTGAAGTTAGTGGTAATTTCATATTACATTTCCAATATTAAAGATATGAGTTACAAAGTAATATGAAAGTATTGAACAAGCTCGTCTCCATTTTGGATAATTAATTTTATTTTACTTTATTCAATTTTTTTATGTGTCGATTGAATAATTAGTTTTTCTTCACATTATTTTCCTTATATTTATGTTTATTTCATTAACATTCAATATGGTTTTTGTTTTAGTTTTGGAATTTTTTCCATCATGTTCTACAATTATTCCAATACACAGTCCTCTTTGTTTTTTTATACTTCCTTGGTTTCTATAATTCAATTTTTACGTCTCTGAAAATTATGGTACCTACCTAAACTTCTTCCGAATTTCTTCTCACATTCCCATTGACAAATTTTCCGGGTATATTCTCTTATTTTCACTAGTGTAGCTACGTTAGTTCTTGTTTGATTATTAGCTGTATTTCACTTTGCAATCCAGCTTATTAAAATGGGTGCGATTAGCAAAGTTCGACAAAAAATAATGCTTGGCACCAAAAATTCAATTTCATATATCTATATATATATATATATATATATATATATATATATATATATATATATATATATATATATATATACACATATATATATATATATATATATATATATATATATACACGCAAAAAGTGAACAAAAACTGTGTTTTTGGACCTTCAATTTCAAAAAGTTCCATACCCCGCAGACCCTCCGGCAGGGGCATAAAATTTGAGTCTAGCACACTTGCAATTTTCGCCTTAGGCCGGCCTTGAATACTCTTTGCATAGAGTCTAGGTTTTCGAAAATAGGTGCATGCATTATGGAGTTACAGTCTTTTTTATGTCAAAGAAAAAGAACTTCCCCCACCCTTTCAGAATAGGTAATACAAAAATGACTATAACAGAAGTTGTAGAATTAGGACAGTAGTTTCTAAAGTTGATATTTTTTACCAGCCTAAATTGGAGAATATTTCGTAAAAAATCCAATTATATTTTATAAGTGGTAGATTGCGCCACCTAGTGAAAAACTATGGACTCAAAAACATTTTTAATCATTTTTTAGGGCAGATTTTCATATAAGAATTTTTTTCCCCAAATTCTAGGACATACGGTTTCCGAGATACGGCCGGTCGCCACCCTTAATGAATCACCCTGTATAAGTACTGTGATATATTTTAAGAATTAATTTGTAACTAAATCTGATGAAGACACTGTATTGCCGAAACAATTGTCATTTAATTGTAATTAAGGTGGAATGTAAGTTTGAATAAGCGTGTTCTTATTGTTTAATATGAAGTTCTATCAAGTAAATGTTACTTAGATTTGGAAAAAGATTAATAGGTTCTTTCTTACGTTTAAAGGATCTTATATTGGTTTCGCAGATTTGACTTGTGAATTAAAGTCTTACAGATATGGAAACTCAATAAATTCAAAAGTCATTTTTTGAACTCAGTATGGTTTTTATAGCTTAATGGCGAATTTCATTGGGATGTTAAAATATAACGAATATAAAAACATACGTCCCAATCGCCCATACTGCTAATTTCGGGAAGATATAGATTCGCAGAAATAAAGATCCGTCTACCAAACCCCATTTGTTTCACGCTTATGGTAGACTATATTCAAGTTACGCCGAACGAAAGTTTTCGATCTTCAGTAATGCTAATCAATCCCCTATTTATCATGAGGATACGTGAATCCGAACTGACTTGATTCGAATTTGACTCTTAGGCGCCTGAAATTTAAAGTAATGTCATCGTTATCGTCGGAACTTTGAACGCTCAATTCTCGCTATCTGCTTCGCGGATTGAAACGGGATCTCAACTATGCGATTTATCGTTACTCCCACAGTCTTAAGAGGTACTATGGCCTCCGATATTTGGTCTCTTCTCTTGAATACTTTTCATGGGACTTGAGACAGAACGTCAACCTATTCAACAAAAACCTTTAAAACGCCCTACCGTCAGAAGTGTTTTCCAATTGGCTACACTGCTCGCAGTGGTTCAAAATCGGTATGAACCTCTTTCTATTGAAATCATCTACGGGCGCTTTGAAAGCGTTGTAAGCTTCCGATTTTCCTTTATAGTCCAGTCAATGACGGTAAAAAAAGTGTAAACTGTGTATTTATCCCATACAGCACCGATTTGTATGAAAATTTGGATTTAGGTTTAACTTACCATCTGTTTCAAAGTCTACCCTGTGTCTAGGGTTGCTTTTTCTCTGGGGGTGGATGCCACCCCTTCTTGGGATTGAAATTTTTTTAATTGAAAATAAGTACAGAAATCAATGAACTGACTAATTCTAAGCAACTTTTGTTCTATGAAGTTTTTTCTGAAAGTCGATACTTTTCGACTTATTCGCGAGTGAAATTGTCGTTTTTCAGGCAAAAAAACCACGTCTTCAGATTCTTTTTCGGGAATAACTGGAAAAATATGCATTTAATCGAAAAATCTATAGAGAGCAAAATTATAGCTTATAAAAAAAAAGAAAATCGTGTATTTCTAATGTATTCTGACTCAATACAAATGGAATTATTGCTTGTTGAAAGTTGATTGGTATTTACCACTATGTGTATTCATCAATAAACTAATGAACATATATTCTAATTTCTACAAAAATGTGCTTTTGGTTTTATCCCCATAACTCGCTTAGTTTTTGAGCAATCAAGTCTTTCAAAAAAGCATGTAGGATTTTATTTTTAAAAAGATTCATGCCGAAAGGGGTCAAAAAAGGTATTTTGCGCGAACACATGCAAGCTTTAAATGGCCATATCTTACTCAATATTCATCCTATAAAAAAAAAAATGAAAGGCCAAAATTCTTTAATAAGATAAACCTACAATTTCGTACTCCACAAAATCTTGCGTATCATGGGCAGTTTTTGAGTTATTTTGAAGAAAAGGCAGTTTTTCGCTAAATTAAGAAAAAATTTTTCTCTCTTCAAACTCAATTTTTTTGAAAAAGAAGTACTTTAAACTCGTCAAACACTCAGAACGTATTATAAAAACATAAATGAAGTGAATTGTAAAGTGGTAACAATTTTTTTCTTATGGGGTGAAAGAGAGGGTGAGATTTTCACTATTTTTTTCCAACGAATAAATAGGAATCGACATTTTTCTCTTCATAACTCGCTTAGTTTTGATGCTAGGAACTTTCATAAGAAATAAAAATAAAGGTTTTCTAAAGGACTTTAAAAAAAGTTTCATGCGTTTTCCCCGAAAAATGCATTGATTTTTGGTTATTGTATGTAGAAACTTTCCACTTTGGCGATTGAAAATACCAATCAACTTTCTAAAAGCAATAATTCCGTTTTTATTGGGTCTGCATACATCATAAATACACGATTTCCTTTGTTTTTTTATAGGCTTTAAATTTGCTTTTCATATTATTTTCGATAGGATGCAAATTTTTTCAGTTATTCGCGAGAAAGAATCTGCAAACGTGTTTTTTGCCTGAAATCCGACAATTTCACTCGCGCATGAGTGGAAAAGAATTGACTTTCAGAAAAAACTTCATGGAACAAAAGTTGATAAGAATTAGTCAATGTATCTATTTCCGTACTTATTTTCAATAAAAAATTTCATACCCAAGAAGGAGTGGCATCTACGCCCAGGGAAAAAGGAACCCCTGGCAAAGGGTAGACTTTGAAATAGATGGTTGGTAGAACCTAAATCCAATTTTTTATGAAAATCGGTGCTGTATGGGATAAATACACGGGAAAATAGTCATTGACTGGACTATTAAGCTTTTTATGTCTCTTAAATTTCGAGCTCAAATTTCGGAAATTTAATTTATACTTCACGACGGGGGGTGATTCAAACTTCGGACTCCTATCAAATTATTCAGAACTCGTGAATTCATTACGGTCAAAGTTGCTGAAATAATATGATGGGGTATTAATAAAATCTATCATGAAGTTGATAAATTAATTCTCAATTAATCCCTTCGTTGAATACTTTCCAGCAGTTTTCCATGCCAATACATCGAGAGAAGTGAAAAAATTGTTTCTTCACTGATCGGAAAAATTATTGATATCATTTATCACAAACTTTTCGAGATTGAAAAAAATTGTCTATTATGTTAATAATAATGGTAGCTATAATTTCCTTCTATTAGTCAGTGATGCCAATTATGAAATAGCGAAAATGTGCTTTCGAAATTAAATTTTCACAAATCAATATTAGATGTTTAGATAAAAATTAGGACTGTATATAAACATCTGTTACTATAAAACTTAACTATAATTTGGTCAGCATCTGACGAAGAAGTAATACTTCGGAAAGTACATCAAACATTATAATTTAAAAAAATGTTATCAATAGTATTTCATTATCGATAATACCATTTCCAAATGCAAAAACAGTAATAATAATTCAATATTCATTGCAACACTTCGGATTTTTTATATTATTATTCAGTTCTTCAACTTCTGTATTTCTGGTTCAGTTCATAAAATTTGGGTTTGATAAGTTTATTGTGAATTGAAATTTGCCAGTACAATTTTTAACCGGTTTTAAATTTAAAATTTATGATGTTTGGCACCACAAACTCAATTACATATATCTCTATGTATATATACATGCATATATATACCGGGTAGCGAGAAAGACTGGCAACAAGGTATCTTCTTTGAGACAATTGAACTTATAATTATCAAATTTTAGGGTTATGCACAGAATTGTATTTTCCGTTTTTCAGAGGTCCTGTCAAAGTTGAGGAACGTCAGAATTCAATGTACCTCCACCATCATGAATTTTTTTTAATACCAACGTAAGTTGAGCGATATATCGCAGAAAAGCTAATTTCGTGTTCCGTTCAATAACACAGAATAAGTACCACATTACTAAAAAATGAGAGGAACAATTTTCAAAGACATGCAATGTGTAATTTTTTAATTCATACCTACTGAATTACAAAAATATTGACCGTTCTTGTTATAACAGAAGCTCGAAATGGTAGCCACCTGTTTTTTCGCAATAATTCAATTTCTTGAATGTCGAAATTTTGTGGCAATAGTGTTGAAAGTTTGAAAGTGAGTAGTTTCGTTTAATATCTTGGATGGGATTGCTTTTGGTACGAATTGGTTGGGGCGTTGAGCGACAGAGTAGGAATTAATAGGCGAGCGGCGTACCCCAAAAAAAGAGCTCTCGTTAATGAAGAACCCATAACTTTTTGGTAACCGACAAATTTTGGTACCAAAATGTTCGTTGCAAAAATATGCACAACTTTTCTCAATGAAATTTTTCGATTGGAGTTGGGGAACATTGTGTTTTTTGAGAAAAACTGGTTTTTTTTTCGAAAGTAATACGCGCGCGGATTACGAATCAACTCGCTGTCAATTTTTTCCACTTTTATATATTGAAATGAAACTTTCACGATTTGATCGTGATATTAAGCACTTTGAAAAAATGTTCACATTGTTAACCAAACTTGACCTGTTTTGATGTTACGTAGCTATATATAATTATTTAACGAATAATCGGGTTTTTATCTTCGTCGAATAAAAAAGTCGAAGAAATTTTCAAAATGATGCTTAAAATTAATAAGGTTTTAATTAGTATAGTTTTAAGAAGTTTTTGGCAAAAATCTATAACACTTCGAATATACTGCGCGCGATTATCGTTTGAACGTACAATCGCCATTAATTATCCTCTCACTATCTATCGCTATTAATAAATCAAATTTTTATGTAACTATCTTCTTTAAAAAGTGGATGAATGTTTTAAACATATTTTACATACCTTAATTATCATAAATTTTTATTATTTTTTTACATTTTTTTATATTTTTTGTATAATAAAGTTATAGAAAAGTAATATATACAAAGGTTAAGAAAAATAATATCATTTATTTGTTAACAAAGTTCATTATTTAGCTCTGGATCATCACATGCATTTTCATCGCATTGGTTTTTACTCATATTGCAACATGATTCAGAACAAGAGCATATATCACAACAGTCTAATTCAGGTGCAAAACATGGGCACACAATGTTTGTACAGGGTTTATTTCTGCTCTTGCACGAACAAAAATATTTTAGCAGATATTCCATCGTAGTAATACCTTCGAAATAATTTGGAAGTAATACTTCATCTTGTTGAATCCAACCATAGTTCGTTACTTCAAAAGATATCATTTCTGATAAAGTAGCTTGATTCCACTCATTAATTTGCAACATAGATCTTAAAATATGTTGTTTTAATGCTGATTTCAACGGGGGCAGTTTATCTATAGGAGTATTTTTTCAATGGCTAAACAAGATCTAAGAGAATGTAGACAATACCTATCAGCTTTTGATTTTTTGAGGGGTCATATGCTGAAGCTAGGAAATTACTAACAATCTTTATAGCTTGCAGTATCTGTAAATTTGTCAAATTTGAAAAAGTTCGTAAATCATTCTCACTCGTTTTTTGCAAAGCAGCATACGCTTTTTTCTTTTCAATGGAGAAGAAACTGGAAGTAGTATCACATCCACTTATACCGTGAAGAGGCAGAAGTGAATCAGTGATGCTCGAACCAAGTTTGTTAGCCAAAATATGTATTGGTATGTATCATCGTTGATTTAATAAAGAAGTTACAGTCCCCGTATAAAACCATATTGAATGATGAAGTGCTACTTCCAAATTATTTCGAAGGAAATACCGTGATGGAATATCTGCTAAAATATTTTTGTTCATACAAGAGCAGAAATAAACCCTGTACAAACATTGTGTGCCCATGTTTTGCACCTGAATTAGACTGTTGTGATATATGCTCTTGTTCTGAATCATGTTGCAATATGAGTAAAAACCAATGCTCTTGTTCTGAATCATGTTGCAATATGAGTAAAAACCAATGCGATGAAAATGCATGTGATGATCCAGAGCTAAATAATAAATTTTGTTAAAAAATAAATGATATTATTTTTCTTTACCTTTGTATATATTACTTTTCTATAACTTTATTATACAAAAAATATAAAAAAATGTAAAAAAAATAATAATAATTTATGTTAATAAAGGTCTGTAAAATTTGTTTAAAACATTCATCCACTTTTTAAAGAAGATAGTTACATAAAAATTAGGTTTATTAATAGCGATAGATAGTGAGAGGATAATTAATAGCGAGTGTACGTTCAAACGATAATCGCGCGCAGTATATTCGAAGTGCTATAGATTTCGTTCTTTGCAACACAAGTTCTTGCAATTTTGCCAAAAACTTCTTAAAAATATATTAATCAAAACCTTATTAATTGTAAGCATCATTTTGAAAATTTCTTCGACTCTTTTATTCGACGAAGATAAAAACCCGATTATTCGTTAAATAATTATATATAAATACGTAATATCAAAACAGGTCAACTTTGGTTAACAATCTAAACATTTTTTCAAAGTGCTCAACATCATGATCAAACCGTAAAAGTTTCATTTCGATATATAAAAGTGTAAAAAATTGACAGCGAGTTGAATCGTAATCCGCGCGCGTATTACTTCAATGTTCCCCCACTCCAATCGAAAAATTTTATCAAGAAAAGTTGTGCATATTTTCACGAACATTTTGGTACCAAAATTTGTCGGTTACCAAAAAGTTATGGGTAGGTGTCATAATTTTGGGGGTACGCCGCTCGTCTATGAATCTCGCTTACACGTAAGAAGGAGCAATTTTTGAACAATAGAGTTGACAGTTGGTAGTTAGATAGTTTTGTATGTCGTCTTGGATGGGTTTGGTTTTGGTAGGAATCGGTGAGGGAGTTTTGCCACAGGGGAGGAAGTAAATCTTGTACACACGATAAAGGGCGCAATATTGAAGCAAAAGGGTTTAGACTTGATAATCTGATTAGATGGAAAACTACCTTTCTAATACAGCTTGCTACGACAGAGATTTTTCTGGTATATTAGTCTTTTCGTTACTTTGTTTTATTATTGAGTGAAGAAACTTAAAAAGTAAATTTACTTAGCTCACCTTCCCTCCTGAACATTGGTGCTGTCGGTATTATCCAAGTTCTTCCTCGGCGAAGCCATTATTCTGGAAGCTGCTTCTAATCCTCTAGAGAGTCTCAGCATTTCTGCTCCAAAAGCTCCCAATGCTGACATAGTACAGGGTGCTGGGTCTGTCTCCTGGATCCATAGTTCGTGAGTATCTATGGTGGTTACTTCAGTATCTGTCGAACCGGCAGAGTACGCATGTTGAGGTGTTGAGTTTCTACTAGTTGTGCAGTTTTCATTAGCGTGTTTTGCTTTGGTTGCATTGAGGAGTTTTCTCCAAGTACAACGTCGTTCTGAAATTAATGAAAAAATCGGTAAAAGATTGGGGTACACCATATTTGATCATTTTTTTCAATGTCTAATAAGTTCATAATATCCTCAGATGCTGAAGATCAGAAAAGCTCGAATGGGTTGAACAATACACAGACAGGTATATCTTTCATCGAGAAAGCAGAGTTAAATCCTAAACTGATAGAATCATCTATAAAGCCTTGATTTCAGGATGATTTTGAGTTTGTTGAAGAAAATGAATTCTTGGGTCAACTGAGCAGAATATCGCACTGGTGATTTTGAATAGATTTTCAATATTTTTATAATAATATATAATATAAAATCACTTCCACTTCATTTCATTCAGCTGAACAACTGGTACAAAAATTAGAGAAATATAATTTCATTTATCTGTAATTAGTAGTATGAAGAATACTCTCCAGAATGAATGTTCATATATTTGACCCTTTTTAAATAAAACTTGAACAGAAATTGAAAGAATATATTCAATCTGTTTTTGGAAATATTTTTAGACTGAGAAAAATTGACCAGAAAAATTGGTCCCAACAACAAGTTTTTCCGGTTACTTTTGAGATGAAGTTATGATATTGTAGTGTATTTTACTATTATATGGAGGTGGATATTCAATAAATATATTCACCAAATTCAATCATCATATCATAACCACTTGTATTTCCTCTCGGCAGGTATCTCAAAAAATAATCGTGAAAAATTAAATTCATTATTGAATCGACAACGAGTAAAGCTTTAAAACTATGAGTTACTCAAACTTTTTTGATATTTGAATTTTTTGAAGGGGTGGCTCTTGGCTCTAGGGAGATGCTGATAGAAATTGACCAATTCATTGCATTTTTTCAAATTTGGAAGAAACGGTGTAAATTATAGTTGCGGCAACCCTAGTATATACAGTATATATAAATAGAATAAGAAAAATTTGTCATCCCACATCACGTCTGAGATCCAATTTGTAGCACAATGGGTTCCTTGGCTGGTATCTCAATAAGAGTTCTTAGACTTCGAGACATGAAATTCTAATCTCAAGAGGGGAGGTTCGGTCGCAACCTGTTACATCTTTAACTCGTGTTTCAGTTGAAATTGCAGTATGTAATTAATTTTTTATTTCTATCCTTCGTTGTCTCTATCACCACTTAGTTGAAGAAGATCATCTGTGAGGTTCCTGATTTAAAGTATTAAAGACAGAGATAATTTACATTGTAAAATTAAATTCGTTTATTAACTTGTTTGTTGAGATTATGGGGGCTCGTATGTGGGACATATGTCGCAACCATTGAAACAACGAATATCACTGTACACGAGTGACATCAAGATTAAGTCTAATAGATGTGCTTTGGCTAGAAATGTTGATGAGGCAGGTCATTCTGTCAGCTTCAGAGAACCGAGCGTTCTGGAGACTGAGATTAACTACAGGAAGAAAATCTTTCCTGAGTTGTGTTTCATAGGTGACTTACGTGAAAGAATTAATTTTAGAGATGACATTGGGAACCACAGCACTTTTTTGTATATGTTTAGTTTGGACAGATCATTGTTGAGTAAGATTTAGTTGAATCTGTTTCTACCATGCCATGTATTCTCATTAGTTCTCCTTCTTGTATCAGAGTAACAATTCTAAATATGTTTCAATTTAAATTTCTAGGCATTTGAGGTATCGTGATCAGCTGTTCGATGACATTTTCTTTGTCACATCCGCATTTTTGGTTTATGTTCGTTGTCGACTTTGAATTTAATGTTGATTTCAAAACTTTTTTCTTTTAATGATTTATTTGGGCCATGTTCCACATTGCGTTGTGTTTTTCTGCATTGTGGGCCTACATATAATCTTTGTTTCATGCCTAATGGCTGTGAGTATATAATTTGTAAATTTTTGATTATTTTGTATATTTTATTACTTTTTTGATGCGTTTTTCACATTTTTCTCTGAATATATATAATTTTTTTAATATTTAGACGAATTATTCTATTTCTTGACAATGCAATTGTGATTATTGCATAATTATTGCAGCTGTTCTAATGAAGAATCAACAAACGATGCCGTATAACCAGCTATTTCGAGTTTCTCTATCTATCTCCCTATCTATACATATATAAATACATAAATATATATATATATATATATATATATATATATATATATATATATATATATATATATATATATAATATATATATACATACAAACGATGCCGTATAACCAGCTATTTCGAGTTTCTCTATTTATCTCCCTATCTATACAGTATAATAAATACATAAATATATATAATATAATTATAATATTATATATATATAATATATTATATATGTTGTATATATATATATATGTATGTATGTATAATATATATATAATAAAATAATATTATATAGATTTATATATATATATATATATTAATATATATATATATATATATATATATATATATATATATATAGGGTATATCACATGAAAGTAACAAGAAGAATTGGTATCAATTCTTGGGATAATCGCGCAGATTAAATAAAACTCTTATCCTTCAACTCTTGGTGTGATAATTTATTCCTAATATTCTTTGATAAAAATAAAGATCACCACATTAACTAAGTCTACTCAGTGTCCGGTAAGTTTGTTTCATTGGTGGTGTATTTTGATGTCACTTACGTGCGATACCTTTCCAGTACACTCGATAAGTAAATCATGAGAACTCGATATTTAAATTTTACCTGCCCGCGTTTTATTGTCATTTACTTGCTTCTTGATTGCAATAATAGTCCATTTGTGGTAGAAAAACGACATTATTGAATAGTTTATATTTCGTCATCATGAAATTTATAATTCTCTCAAAAATTCTGAAAATTTCATGACCTAAACCTAAACTGGTTAATAGCAGAATATATACAATAATAAATACTATACATATATTTATATGTGTATATATATATATACATATATATATATATATATATATATATATATATATATATATATATATATATATAAGTATATATACTTTTATACCTACTAAGATCAGTTTCCTTCAATTGTAGAAGGATAACATTTATGCAATAACAATCGAAGTTACATAGATATTTAATGATTGAGAAGCATTTGATAAATATTCTATATTCATTATTTCATACATACAAATAATCTACTCAGAAACTAGAACAAATTTTCGGTATACTGAAAGTTTTGCGGAAAGAGGCCACTTTCAGCGAAACAGGGGGAACTTCTAAGTGTAACGTTCAGTTGTCAAAATTTCCGAAAGCTATTTACTTATGTATAGTTCGGATTTAGAGAAAAGGAATGTACTCTTCAGGGAATGATTCGAAGTAATCAATATCTATGACCGCCTTTGAATCTTCCTGTTATCTGCAAAGTTTTTCATTAAAACTGAGAGTTTGAGAGAACGCTTAGAATGTTTTGGCGAATGAACGTTTAGATTGCATTAGTATTTCCATTCACTTTATTGGGGTATTGGAAAGTGTAATTCATTCCGAAACCTCGGTTTCGGATATTCCATATGAACCTCTTGAAGCTCACAAATTGAACAAGTATCTATTAATACTTCAGGAAACTTTGCCATACTTGTATCATGTATAATGCTAATTTTTTCACGTTTTCAGTAAAACATTTCGTAATTTATATTAGTATCAAAATATGATATTTATCTAATAATAAAATGGGAGAAAATTGCAATCGTTATATCAGTGCTTATCAGATTGGAAGAGCTACTTTGAAAAGTGTTGAATAATGATTATACATTGCCATTGGGCATTATGTACATTTTCATAATTGAAAAAACTCGGAAGTATTTGAATAAAGATAGTGATAAAGAGAAAAGTATATTAATTCTCACTTATAGATAAAATGTTTTATCACAAAGTAACGGACAAATGCATTCAAATTTAAGTAATGTAGTAGTATATTAACAAATACTTCTCTTCAATTTTTACTCTCAAGGGCACTGCTCCGGGATCGCAGCTTCCTATAGATCTCGCATATTCAATAAATGTCTAAGTTTTAGTCTTTCCTTGTCAAGTGAAGATGAGGTGAGGAGTATAATCCTGAGTCTTAATTCGGCTGCTTGTGGTTATAATGATAGCCTAGGATGCTACAGTATAGCCTGCCCTTCACTTCCATACAACAGTCATATAATTAACTGTTGCCTTGAGTTTCCGAATTCATGGAAGATTTCTTTAATTAAGCCAATACCTAAAAAACCCAATCCTTTCTCGTTGTATGATTTGCAACCTATAAGCTTACTACGTGTTATTTCGAAGATCCTGGAGAAGGTCATTGCGAAACAGGTTTCTTCTTACATTTTTGTTAATAAGATTATACCTGATACCCAGTCTGGGTTTCGCAAAGGTTTTAGTACTACCTTTCTTCTTTTAGATATCACTGATCACATTATACGTTCAATTGATAAAGGTCTGATAACTTCTGTGGAGCTTCTAGATTTTTCAAAAGCATTTTACACACTCGATCATGAACTTCAATGTGCAAAGTTGGAATATTTTGGTTTTGACGGTAAGTCAGTTGCATTTTTTGCTGACTATTTGAATGATCGCACCCAGTACGTTATGATGGAAGATGTGTTGTCTGAGCGAGCAATGGTATCTTCAGGAGTACCCCAAGGCTCTGTATTGGGCCCGCTTCTGTACCTCATTTATGTGGCGGATATTTCTAGTGCCATTATGCACTCTGAGATCCATCTCTTTGCTGATGATACCTAGCTTTACTACTCCTTCAGTCCCAGTCAGATTATTGATGCTTCCCAGCTAATTAATGAGGATTTATCCAGTTTGAAATGTTTCTGTGATAGTCATAACCGTCGTTTAAATCCTTCTAAATGTACTAACCTTGTGTTTTCTTCGAATCTTCACACTGGACTCAACATGAAATTATCCATTGGAGCGGAGTCTCTAAATGGGGCAACTAGTGCTAGGAACTTGGGAATAATATTCGACTGCCGCCTTCGCTTCGACGAGCACGTTTGGATGTTGATAAGGAAATCATATTTGGTACTTAGACAGCTTTATAGATCACGTCACTACCTAAGCTTAGCTTTGAGGAAAAAGCTTTGTGAAAGTCTTGTTTTATCAGTTTTAAACTATGGTTTGATCCTTTATTACACGTGCTTGTATTCAACTACTAGGCGAAGATTACAAAAGATTATTGATTCATGCTGTCTTGTATCAGGGAGCTTGCTTGATTGAGATTGGACAATCTGTTTCGTTTTTACTTGGGGTCGGCAGTTTTTCGTATTCTGACGTCTTCTTCTCCGCCTTATCTCAAACACAAATTAGTCAAAAGAGGCGCAATGCATAGCCGGGATTGAGACATCCGCAAACCCTTTCATTGTCCGGTTTTCATCGGTCAAGTTTCCATAAATGTTTCTCGTTTAATGCTGTTTGTGTTTACAATTCCATTCCTCTGGAGGTAAAGACGGGCAGTGTGACTAGATTTAAGCGTATGTATAAGGCACTACTATTATGCAACCAGATTTGATTGATTGATCTTAACGTATTCTGAGATTCTTTTATTTATTTTGTACTTGTATTATCATGAATCTTGTCCTCTCCAGCTTTTTGCTTATTTGTATGAATTCCTTTTTATTTTTATTTTTCATTTAGTATTTTGTTAGTATTTTGTTGTATATTTACTTGTTTCTAACTTAAAGGTTAAGTGGAGTAGCTTCAGCTAGACTTCGCCTCTATCAATTTTTTCTGGCAATAAAGACAATTTATTATTATTATTATTATTATATATTATCATACTGTCGTGAAAAAATAATATTAGACCGGAAGATAAGAACAGTATTCAAATACTCTCAGTGCAAAATACCTACTTGGCATTCGTTTAAATTGAGTATTGATTTGTTTAGAATATTTTAGTGTGAAGATAGTATAGGACACCTGTAGGCTGAACCTATTCCAACCTGAATTATTATTGCCCTTATGGATAAGGTTGATCGAACGTATTCTCCACCGTCTGAACTGGGCGACCTAAGGCTGTGACTTATTAGATTATGTATGTATATAGAGAGAAATTCCATATATAGCTCCAAGAAAGTTTCATCTGTGTAATTCCGGTATAATGGCTAATTGAAATAGATTGGGGTTTATATTTACGAGACATAGTTTTCAGACTTCTCGTCAAATAAAGTACATTTGAAAGAATAAAAAAATCAATGCTTTCATTAAAAATAAAAAAACAATCAAATTTAATATAAAAATGAATTAAAGTAATTAATTTGGACACATTGCATGATTTTAGTTTTTTACATACAAATTCTGCCCCTGAATCCATTTTAGGGGATGAAGTGATACACAAAGCTTGAACACCTGAAAACCGCACTAAACTTCTACGAGAAATTTGCGGTGATCATAGTACCTATAGTTTTCGATAGAATATCAATACAAACCTGCTCAATTTTCTATTGTTTGATGAACGTTGTGAATTTTCATTTTAACTCTAATTTGGCAAGTATTTTATAATCTATCAAAGTATCATATGATTGAACCTTGTTTACCTTTTCAGATGTTTTGGAAAAGGAAATAAACATTTCTGGAAGCTTGACGATATAAGAGAAAGTACTCTTCCATCCAGTTCACTTTTTTGATTTCAGTAAATTATCATCATAGTTTTTTCTTAGAAATTCTTTTCATATATATATATATATATATATATATATATATTATAGCGGGGAATGATAACCTATTGTGCTGAGATTTTCGAAGCTGTCTCTTGATGGTGATTATAAAACTGTGTAGAATGTAGTTCAGGTGATACATTTTCGGGAAACGTGTTACACGGTTCTTTGGCTATCTCAAATTTCCTAGAGAAGCTGATAATGTATCCTAATGTTTCTGATGGGGTTCAGATAAGAACTTCAACTAATTACTGTTGCTGATATCACAAATCTTCATTGTTATATAATTAATAAGCATCTAATTGAATATTTCAGAAAGAATGGCAAGTAAGATATCATTTTGAAATTGGAAAAAGCAATATATTATATAGAGTTTCTGATATGCTGTTGGAATAATTCGGTATTTAAGCGGCATATAATTTGATGAAGACGAGAGGTGTCGTGGATGGAACGAAGTTCCTTTCGCTATATATTATGTATGAAATAGCAGGCACAATTGAATAAAATGATAAAGTTTGAAAGTAACTAAAATAAAAATTATATACAGGACTTATTTCTATTAAGAATTACATAATACTTCGTTATTAAATGGAAACTATTGGAAATAATGATTTTTTTGGAGAGCAAAGATTATTCAGAATTAAGTAGCAGTATTCTCAATAGGGCGAAGTTCAATGTTAGATATTTGCA
The DNA here is from genome assembly GCA_030704885.1 of Cynegetis impunctata. Lineage (NCBI taxonomy): Eukaryota > Metazoa > Arthropoda > Insecta > Coleoptera > Coccinellidae > Cynegetis > Cynegetis impunctata. The sequence goes on along the minus strand of JARQZK010003028.1, from coordinate 53,386 downwards.
AATATCAACATAAAAACATATAATTGGAACAATAAATAGCAATGCTATCACCAGTTTCTGAAATACATGTATTTTGTATCATGCATCTAGTAATTCTCTAATAGTCATTCTGATTTTTGATTATCGTTAGGTATACGAATAGGTAGTAGATTCTTTGAAAAACTCGTAATCAATTATCCACTTCAAATTCATACGTTATCCATTATAAATAACCAATTCTAACTTCAACATAAAATAATCACGAATATTTCTATATTCCAAAGAAAAACTATTACATTAAAAAAATTAAATAATAAGAAAATAACTTGTCTAAAAACCACAAAATGAAAATAACTTTTTATTCGACTAGTTTCGCCTGTTACAGCATTATCAAGACTGAATACATAATTGCAAAGACATCGCTTGAAAATATATAAGTATTTCGGTTCGGTACCTGGGGGTGGTAAAATGTAATCGATGGGTCCAAGTTATCAGAGATTTAACAGTGGGGAGTGGTTTAAGTCTAACTGGTCATTAAGAAGAATGTAATTATGGGATTTTTGGATCTTGTTTATTTCCATGGCTTCCAGGAAGTTCATTATCATGCCTTTATCACAGTAATGAAGAATTTTTGGTTTGAAAGAGGATGAGATGTTATGTTTTTTTGACTCTAGATGTTCCCTAAATGCTGATTGTCCGTTTTTTAGATGTTCTTTTAGCCTGGTTTCAAAACATCTCCCGGTCTGACCTATATATGTTGAATCACATTCTTCACAGTCCATTCTATAAATTCCTGTTCTCTTCATTGGATCGACTTTTGACATTTTGTTATTAAAAATCATTCTATCTAATCTGCTGTGACTCGAAAAAGCAGTATTCAAATTATTATTTTTAAAGAATTGAATGA
>JARQZK010003028.1:45000-47500 GCA_030704885.1 Cynegetis impunctata | reverse complement strand
CCGTCACAACAACAATACACGATATTTCAAAAGGCGTGCAAGCTCAGTTTAAGAGTGATTTGGAAGTATGTGTTCGCATTACAATTTGAGGGGTCTACAGATATAACAGGCATAGCACAGTTAGCAGTTATGAAGAGAATAGTATTTAGTGGCTTTACTGTAAAAGAAGATCTACTGAAAATATTACCCATGGAAGGACGACCGACAGCGAAGGATATCGATAACATATTTAGAATATATGCAAAGACAGAGCTAACGGGCATAACCATAGCCGCGAACGAGATTACTCGTAGGAACATAACGAACAAAACCATTAAAATCTACACAGATAGTAGACAATCGTTACTGGCCCTGAAGAATCATAAAATAACTTCACAGTCACTATGGGAATGCCATCAAGCACTTGCGGGTGCAACCCATACAAACCAAATTATGGTGTGCTGGGTTAAAGGCCACTCGAGATGCAATGGCAACAAAAAAGCTGACGAATTGGCTAGAAAAGCAGCCGGCCTGAACATATTCGGTCCTGGCCCTTCCAGCCTACTACCGCTGACAGCAAAGTCACAAATGATGAAAGAGAACACCCATCAAAAATTCAAAATCCTATGGGATGAAACAACCACCTGCAGACTAGCCAGGGAACTTTTAAATTATCCCAATAAACATGCAGCAGTGACTTACCTGGCGATGCCCAGAGGAAAACTACGCAATGTCGTAGGAATTTTAACGGGACACTGCCAACTTCGGAAGCCCTTATTTAATATGGGATTAAGCGACACACCTCTCTGCAGAGGCTGTGAACAGGAAGACGAGACGGTGCAACATGTTCTCTGTGAATGCCCCGCTGCCTTGTCACTCCGAGAATCCATTCTGGGTGAACGGTGGCCAATTCAAGCCACCTTGAGGGAAATTCCCCTAGGTGCAATCACCCTCTTTTTCAAACGACTGGGATGGTTGGGAGCCTAGGCTGGTGATGTTCCCGGGGAGGATGCACAAAGGGCCCAATGGGGCCTAAGTGCTGTGGTCTCGACTGCACTCCCAAAAATACAGAATACAGAATATGCAAAGACAATTGATATCAATTGATAACATATACTTAAAGAGCATATGCGAAGTCAATTGATATCAATTAATATCGAAGGATTGATTGCCTTCTACAAGAAAGATGAATCATTTCCAAACTTCATGTCGTAGGAAGTTTTGTGTAGTAGAATACTACACTTTGGGCACGTCATGAAAATAGTTACAAAATAGTCTAATTTATTCGAGCAGCCCCCATGCAACACCACCTTTTCAAGGCATTATTACATGAAATCTAAACAACAATGTTATGTTTTTGGTATTAAATATTTTTTGTACATCCTGTGTTTTATTGAAAACTATAAATTTACCTTGAATATTTAAATTTTAAATGGTGCTCGCCCCTAACCGGAAAGCTAGAATGTGCTCTTAGGTGAGAAAAGGTTGGGAATCCCCTAACATATTAAAATTTTGTGATCAGAGGTACGGTTTTCTTGAATAAGATAACACAATTAGGGTCAGTTTTCAGCTCAATTGGTGTTCGTGTATTTGAGTTTTGAAATTTCTAATAGTACGTCCTATATAAAATTTTTCACAATCGTTACAGTAGAGTCTATAAACACCAGTATGTCCATCTCTTTGAATTTTAGATTTGTTGTTTTTAATCAATTTTCCAATGCTATTGTTGGTTTTATATGACACTTTCAAATTTTGTTTCGTATTAAGAAACAATTTCAAGTTTGCGGAAGGTTTGCCAAAGTATGTTAAACTGTTAATACTGTACTCTTCTCAGATATAAGTGGGTAAACTTCTGAAATTTCCATTTTGTATTTTTTTTTCTGAATGAGACTGTCAATCATATTGGGTGTGTTTAATTATTACAGAATATGTTGGGTAGTAGAAAAACACTGAATCAATATAAATAGTTAGGTACATAATGCATCCTTAGTAATTTGAGATATTTTATTGCTCTGCGTACTTCAAATCTATGAGTTTATACATCAGTACTGAAAATATAAAATTCATGATTATCTCCAGGATCCCGATAATATTTGAAAACTCCAGCATAACCTTTAACGCAATGCAAATAAAGAGAGTGGAAGAAGTTCACGTACCACGTCACCTGCCTCTTCGAATACTGGACATCGGATAACGAAGTAAAACGTAGCATTCAACAAGATCGACTATTATTCTTGTGGTCTAGAGTGGTGCTCATGAATTTGACCTTGATTTAATACTTAGGTTCTTGAAATCATAAGTTTAGTCGGTCCTCGTTAATGGCATGAAGGGATGAACACTGAACGTGAGTGCAATTGATAAATTAGAAGACTTTGAGATGTGGAAGAATCCTCAAGGTATCTTCGACGGCGAAATTAACGAACTCATTCGTTAATTTCGTGACGTGGTACGTGAACTTCTTCCACTCTCTTTATTTGCATTGCGTTAAAGGTTATGCTGGAGTTTTCAAATATTATCGGGA
>JARQZK010003028.1:0-40000 GCA_030704885.1 Cynegetis impunctata | reverse complement strand
TCCCTGATGATGTTATTACTACATAATGGTTAGTTTGGGATATTCGAAACATATTATATTCATGCTTATCGATCTGAAAATATTCTAATGAAATATTCATTAAGTGGTAATTTATTCGATATAATTTTTGGTTTCGACAACTATATATTTTGAGTCATACAGTAAATTTACTTGAATATATGGAGATTTTAAAGAAATACAGGATATTTTCGGTTACAAAACTCATGTAACTAACAAAATACTAAAATACAGTGTATCGATGATTCCATCCTCTCGACTCCTAACATTCTCCCACCTTTTGTAATGATGAATTACAAAACTCATTACAATCCATAACGATGGGGAATCTTGACCAAGCGTCCGGATCTGGATGTTACTGGAATAACTTCTTTTTCTTCCTTTTCTTTGTTTTTCGACGATGTGGCTTCTTTTCTCCTCTCATTCAGTACTGTCACTTCATTATCTTCATCCATTGACGATGTTGCTCCATCTCTCATGTCAACTGCCTCTGCCAACTGGTTCTCTTTCGAAGTTTCGCTTTGATTTGAAATGAGTCTGTCTTTTGTGAGTCTGTCCTGTACTATATCTGATTCTTCATCTGAATTCGAAATTTCCAGGGGGTATATTCTTTGGAACGGACGCAATATTTCTCCAGATGCTGTTTATATTCGTGCCACTCTTGCAACTTTGTCTTTTCCAGGGTAAATTTCTACTATTCTTCCTATTGACCAACTTATCCTTTTTGTAGGTATTATTTGATCCTATCAAAACTATATCACCGATACCTCATTTGTCGCTGCGTCTTTGACCAAAGTGAACCAGATATGCTAGGTATTCATTCCTAAATCTTGCTCGAAGATATTCCCTTATTTTCTGTATATATCTGAATCTCTTCTTTATGTTTATTCTGCTGATCATGTCCAAATCTGGCACTTCAGAGCTATGTATGCTCTGCAAAAACGATGAAGGTGTTATGGGAAATAACTCTTCAGAATCGTCTGATATGTATGTTAATGGCCGAGAATTTATAATTGCTTCGCAGTCACAAAGTATTGTCGAAAGCTCTTCGTAATCGATTTCTTACCAAGATTTCTCCTCAAAAGTTCTTTGATCATTCTCACTATACGCTCCCACCATCCTCCCCACCAAGGTGCTGTTGGGACGTTGAACTTCCATGTGATACGTTGATTGATGAGTATTTCAAAATTTCGTTCCAATCCAAGTTCTTCAAATGATTATTTTCTCCAACATAATTTGTACCATTATCGGAATATATGACTGATGCCCGTCCTCTTCTGGCAATAAAACTCCTGAGAGCTTGAAGGAATGCATCAGTTGAGAGAGATTTCACCAACTCGAAATGGCATGCCCTATAAACAGCACAGGTAAAAATAACTATCCATGCCTTTTCTCCATTTTTAAAATATAATGGACCTGCAAAAGCTGTACCGGTTATTTGGAATACCGCAGAACTTTTCAGTCTATCATTTGGAAGTGGGGCAAATGTCATCTCTAATGCTTTTATCTTGAACCTCTTGCATACCGTACACTTTGAAATAACTTCTCTCGCCAATCTTCTTGCTTTTATTATCCAAAATCTCTCACGAAGTATTTTCAAAAGTGTTTGCACTCCCGCATGATATGTAATGTTATGTTGTTCCTCTACTAATCTTCTCACGATAACGTGTTTGTAGGGCAATATAATTGGAAATTTGAAAGAATGTGCATCTTCTGCAAGAACAAGTTTTGTTTTGACCCTTATCAAGCCACATTCATCCTTGAAAATATTAATGTTTGAAATGTCCACTGCTGATGTACCACCAAAGCTCTCACTCTGTATAATTTTCATCACACATACTTCTGCTCTATCCACTTCTTCATTAGTCAACGCATTCTCATGAATTTTCCTTCCACGACACCTATCAGGAAAACGATACATCCATGCGATCATTCTGATTATTCTTGAGTATTTTGAAAAATAAGTAAATGTAACAGAAGTGAAATCCCCTTGGAACTAGATTAGAAATTGTATTTCTCCAAGACTCATCGAATGCCTTTTCCTCTGAGAACTCTTCAGACAACGATGGCCAGAATTCTTTACTCTTATTGAGCCAACCGGGTCCCTCCCACCATCTTAATTACAACAGACGTTTACAACTACATCCACGTGATGATGGACTTGAGGGTATACCAAAAACTACTCTGGTGTGTCTATAAATTTTGATCTTTGAATTTTGATTTTAGAAGACAAATCATCCCACCAAAGGAACCTGTGAATATCCCTATCTTCTACTGCTATTCCTATTTGTAGAAAAGCTTTCTTGATATCGGAAGTTACCCCGATCATGCCAAGTCTGAATTTGAGAAGGATAATAGGAATGAGTTTTATCAAGTTTGGTCCTTTCATTAGGCAACTATTCAAAGAAATACCATTTTTATCTTTTGCTGATACATCAAAGTCTTATTTTCGTAGTGAAACTCGTTTCTTTTATGACTGGATGTGGTATATAATGTTCTTCACTATTTTGTGATATTGAAGTTATTTGTTCGATTATGCCAAGTTTTTCCCACTCATTGAAAACTTTGTTATAGTCTTAATATTTTCCTAAACTAATCAACTTTTTAGTTGTTGATGAAAGTCTACTTTCTGCTATTTCTCTATTATTCAATAATACAGGGTGACCTTCAATCGATGGAAATTTTATTTCATATCTATTTTCTCTATTGAATTTTACTGTCTTATTAAAAAGTTCAACTGCTTCGGCTTCTAAAGTATCCCGTATTTTGATAGAAACTGGATCCGAAATCCCCAGAACATCTTAGCTCCACAAATCAGATATTGTTGAGTCATTGAAAGAACAAAGGGTTGTGAATGTGTTTCTCAATTTGTTTTTCTGATGGAATGATCCCATTATTGTCCATCCAAAATATGTTTCTACTGCTATAAGATCATCAATCTGTTCTACTCTACCAGTTAAAAGTTTACCGTGAATATCGGCTCCCAAAAGTAAATCTACTTAATCTATTTCTATTTCAACATCAGACACTATTATGTTTTTCTCTTTCAGAATATTGATGATATGGACATTTTCTGATCAAGGGACAAAACTGCATAACTTTTCCTGTTCTAAAGCCATTAATTCAAGTTGAAAAGAGCAATTCAAGTCTTCGATTGCAATTTTATATAAAGCGTGAGAGACTCAGGAGCTGATTGTCTTCCGCCAAAAACACATTGTACAATGATTTCGTCCCTGAACTCTTTCAATTTCATATTTCTTGCGTAATCAGAGAGAATATATAAACGCTGAGATGCGAAATCAAGTAATGCCCTGAAAATTTTAGAACATGAATCGCTTACAAGTTTGACGACAACGGTTTGTAAAAGAGTTCCTGTGGTATTGTTGCTCATCATTACATTCTCCACGTTATTTGCTTCTCGAGATTTTGGAACATCTTTAGACTGGGATATCAATAAATCATTGCATAATATTGGAAAATGCCTTTTACCACATAAAATACATTTTTATGAAAGCTTTGCATCTTTTGATACTATGATTGGGTTTCAAACAACCAAAGCAAGCATTCTTTTTCGTGACAATTTCCTTTCTTTCTGTTATAGAAAGTGCTCGTGCTTTAATGCAATCCTGACTCAGATGTGATTTTCCTTCGCAAAATATACACAATGGAGTTTTCTTACCATATTTCTCCGCAGAAAAAATTGTCGCAGCTGTATATAAATTGGTTTCACCTCTTTCCTCCTCATATCTTTCTGAAGATAGTTTACCTCTTGTATAGCTTTTCTTTTCTTTCTCAGCAGTGAAACTTGTTTTGGCCAGACTAATGCGCTCCTCGCTTTCCACTTCAGATCGTAGAAAATCTAGTAAAATATTCAAATAATTAATGGATTTGTCTTTATCAGTTGCTTTCAAATCTTTGGCATGGATATTACTACGATGTCTCTCCCAAGCCTTCAAAATTTCTTCAGGAAGTGCGGACTCAGCTAACGGGTACAGCATGGCAGCATATTGGTCACTGGTAACACCTAATGATTCTAAGGCTCTAAGATGTGTCTCTAATTTGTCAAATAGAAATGTCAATGACATACCTGTTTTATTTGTGGCCTGTTTCAACACCAGGTTTAGATGTTCCCTTACGTAGACTTCGATGAGGAATTAAACCCTCGCGAATCTTGCCTTCAGTTGTTCAATAGCTCTTTCATAGTTTGATGCAGACGGTGGAAAACTATCAACTAAATATTTCGCCGCGCTACCTGTCTCCATGGACTGCAGTAGATATTGAAATTTGTCCTCCGCTTCAAGCTCCTTATCCTCGTGAATCTTTCGGAATTGACACCAAAATCCTATCCAGTTTCGAACATCTCCATCAAATTTCTTCAATTCAAATTTGACATTCAAAATCCTGACATTAGATGTTCCTGTCCCGAAAGCCACACTGGAACTTGTTTCATCTTGATTTCTTTCGTTTACTAAGACAGACTCACATTTCGACCTACACATTATCAAATACTCACGAAACTTCTCGACTTCCATTTCTTCATCATCAACATCGTTAATCTACGGATCTGCTCATCAAACACGAATAACCGGAACCCTTTATCTTCAATTTGTGCCAATCGGGCTATGATATTGTCCTTTTTCAATGGCCGGATCTCCAATTCCATTTCCAAATCATGGCATGACTTGGTAAAAATTTTTCTCAATATATCCCGTTCTTTCTTTACCTTGGATAGATTCTCCATAATAACTTGTCCTGTCACGGTCGGTTGAAAAAAATTACTTTTATTTGACGCTTTTTAAAACAATTGTCTCAAGTCCCTCTTATTATAAACAAAACTCATGTAACTAACAAAATACTAAAACACAGTGTGTCGATGATTCCATCCTTTCGACTCCTAACATTTACATATTTCATGTTTGTTAATGAATCGTCGCTTGATGGCAAATAGAACGTAATGATGAATAATGAACTTTTTTATTGGGTTCTTCAAGTTAATGACTACACTTCTTCGAATAAAAATTATCACTCATTTCATTGTTTTCATGAATTGGAAACCTTTATCATTAATCTTAAGAAAGAGTTATGTGAAATCAATACTCTGCTATTGTTAACTGCAGGCTCCTAACATGTGTACTTTTTGCAGTTTACAATTTGCGTTGCCACGATCCCCCTTGTATAGTATGAAAAGTTATGTTTGTTCTAATTGAGCGGTTCTAGTTTTTTGCTAATAACTCTAAAACCGCTAGAGATAGGTGTTGAGAATAGAATGGTAAAATAGGGGTTTCTATGAATATTGTTAGATTTAATATAGTTGAAAAACAGTTGTTAAAGAGAAAAGTAGGCAATGCTTGTCAGAAAAATAAAAATTTGTTAGAAAAGTCAGATTTATTTGTAATTATAATTCAGATAGGTTTCTTGAACCTTATATAAGTTAATTCAGGTTAATTTTACAATAGGGATTATATCCTATTTGATTTTAGTTAAGGAATTTGTTCATCTTTTGAATGCTGCTATAAAATAAAGGAGGTCCCATTTGAAATTAATGCATACTTTTCAATTTTATGTTCTACCAAAAGAACATTATTTTGTGTACAAAGTATGAGATACCTTGATTCATTATGTTAAACTAACCTAATATTCTCTAACAAAATTTTAGGGCTCTAGCTGTGATAGTTATGAAAACATATATTTTCAATTCGAAGATGTTTGTTGCCAAATTTTTCAAAAAATAGGTATGGCAACGTTACAATGATGATATATATAATATTTTCCAAGTGTAGATCATGATCTCCTATACGCGTAGCCCGAATTTCAAGTCGCTAACATTTTTCCTTCTCTAGATACTTCTAATACGCCATCGAGTTTGAGGAACTCTGTGTATATATATATATATATATATATATATATATATATATATATATATATATATATATATATATATATATGATAATTATTAGAAATAACAGGCTTGTTCAATCTCAAAAAACTTGATTTTATTAAAAAGTTGACGTTTCGCCACGACATCCGTGTCTTTATCAAAACTTTTGAAAAATTTGAAATTTCTTTGACATTTATTGATTTGAAAAAATTTGAATAGAAAAAGACTACTATGTTTCACTAAAATTTTTTCGGCTGTGGCCGTTCTTTGTTATTTATTACGTGCTATTCAGTCCAATATTAACATTCAAATCTGTTATTATTAGATGGTAATAATGGAAAGCACAGAAACCTTTACCCACGTAATGTTCGAAATAGGTTCAAATTATTTTGATATTGAAAAGTCAAAGAATAGGGTACTATTTATCTTTTTTTCAAAAATTTCCCATTTCAATTTTTTCAAAGTTTTGATAAAGCCACGAATGTCGTGGCGAAACGTCAACTTTTTAATAAAATCGAGTTTTTTGAGATTGAACAAGCCTGTTATTGCTAATAATTATCAAGAGATTAGAAATAGTTCACAGGCAACAACAATTCGAATATATATATATATATATATATATATATATATATATATATATATATATATATATATATATATATATATATATATATATATATATATATATATATATATATATATATATATATATAACAGTCTTGATAATGAGTTCATAGCTCGAAACATGTCGACTTTTTATTACTGCTAAGTACAGTATCTAAAGATTTTTTATATTGTGAAACATAAGCCAAGTGTTTTTATTTTAAAGTTTATACTTTATTATATATATATATATATATATATATATATATATATATATTTATATATATATTTATATATATATATATATATATATATATATGTATATCGGGTGTAGGCGACCTCTCTACAACTATTCGTGTTGTGCGTGATACAGTGATACACGAATAGCAGAGACCTATAGTTTATGGAGAGGCTTTACTAGAAAGAATACTTCTCCGCATTAATTCGTTGGTTCGGCTGGGATTCGATTCACCGACCTTCTGTTCATATATATATATATATATATATATATATATATATATATATATTTATACATATTAGAAATTCATTTGAAAAATTGATAATTAATCACATGAACCTTCCAACGGAGCTAGTTTATTGAGATCTGAAGACATGGAATTCCCATTCATCCTTCAAGGGAAAATGTAAGAAAATTCGACATTGGTGCAACACACGATAGAAACACCATACAGTCTGTTTCGCTCTTCAAGGAGCCCATCAGTAAAGTTTTTCATCCAATGATCGAGTGGGTAACGATATCAAATCCAAATAACTAATATTTTTTTGAAAGAGCTCAAATGACATGAGGACACATCACAGTGCCATCCATCGGAAACCGATAGGTATCTCAATTTAGGCAAAGCAGAAACACCAAACCTTATATTTCAATTGAGGTGAAACAGAAACGTCAAATCTAACAGGTTCCGATAAATGGTACTGTGATGTATACGCATGTCATTAGTGCTACTGCGAAGTGCTCCGCATGTTGAAGGTGAATATGTTCGATATATGATTCGAGTGGAAAATAGTCGTCGTCTAGGTGAGATGAGAAATGATGAAAAATGTCTAGAGCTGGCATCACTCAAGTGAAGAATGACGGTGGTGAAGAAAACAAATTAAAACCTCCCAAGGATAATTTCTTAACATAAATTCAATCCACGTACCGAATTTCGAATTTCAATACTCTTACGCAATTTATGGAGGTGAACAAAACATCAGAAACCACGAAAAAACAAGAACAAGAAATCTCTCCATAAAAATAGCGGTAATTAGAGAAAAAATTAAATAATACTAAGATGCAGTTTCCTACCATAGACCTGATCCACGTACAAATTTCCAACCCTCTGTCTAAATTTGAGGCGGGTTTGACGGTGCAAAAACAATTTTTCCAGCTCCATGCCCTAGTGTTTAACGGCTGAGTATGGTTTATGTTGTTCATAATCACATTAATTTTTAGGACCAGACCGAAAAATGTTCGCTCATGCACCTCTCTGTCACCTCTTTTCCTAATGCGAATAAACGAATCTTTCAATGCTTTCCATAGTATATACATTAACTACTTCTATCTTCATTTTCCTCTTAAAAAATTTCATATTAGCAAAGTAAAGCAGTGGGTTAATAAGGAGGTTAGATTATCCAGTATTCATTTAAAGAATCTTTTTGAGTTATCTAGGGGGTTTCCTGAACTCAGGGACACATACAAAAAATATAAGCATCAACATTCATTACTGATCAGGGACACTAAAAGATCATTTTATCAGAATCGAATAAGGATGTCTGATAATACGACAAAACATTTATGGAGTATTGTTAATAAAATTTTTAATAAAAACCAATACTCCCGAAATATAAAAATCAAAAATGGTAATTGCACTATATCCAATCCCGAAAAGGTTGCCGAGTTATTTAACGTTTTTTTTTCATCGACTCAGTTAGGGATACCTTGAATGGTATACCAAAAATTCCTTATCAAGACAAAATTCGATACCATGAACAATCAATGTTTTTATTTCCTTTTACTGAGGAAGATTTCCGTTCACTGATTAATAATAGACTAAAACCCAGGAAATCCAGTGGGGTAGATGACATTCCGAGGTTTCTGGTTAAAACAAGCCTTGATTATATATGTGAACCCCTGTTACATTTAGTTAATAATTCATTTTCACAAGCAGCTTTAATGGATGTGCTGAAAGTGAGCAAAGTTATTCCTCTTTTTAAAAAAGGTGATTTCGATCAATTAGTAAACTATAGACCCGTTGCGTTGTCTGCCACTTTCTCCAAGGTATTTGAGTATTGTTTTCTAGTAAGATTGTTAAGTTTTCTAGATAAGTTCAAAATTTTAAGCAAGAACCAATTTGGGTTTAGACCTAATCATAGTACCATTGATGCTGTCTTCGCTTTCTTGGGGGGTGTGGTTGATCACGTTGAGTCGGGCGGATGCCCTGCTGGGATCTTTTGCGATTTGAGTAGGGCGTTCGACTGTGTGGTTCACGGCATTCTCTTGGACAAGCTAAGAAAATATGGGATCAGAGGGAATCCACTCAAGTGGATAGCTAGCTTTTTGCAAGGTAGGAGTCAGTTTGTTGCAATAAGATTTTCTGATGGCAGCATACGGAAAGAGGTCCATTTGGATCTTCTTAAAAATTGTATAGGGGTTCCACAGGGCTCAATACTGGGCCCTGTGTTATTTATTCTATACATTAACGATATAGTCATGGATTTGGGGGACGGCATATATTTATACGCGAATGACGCAACAGTGGTAGTTTCGAGCACAGGAGAGGAATCTCTGAGGAGAGATGTTCAAAATAATTTAGACAAATTACAACATTGGTTTAACAGGAACCTCCTTCATGTCAATGAATCCAAAACGTCGTATATTGTATTTCATAATTTTAATAAAAATATCTTGGATATTAATGTTACGTTGTATAACACTGCTTTGAAAAGAACAGATAATGTGAGGTTTTTGGGAATTGAGGTAGATGAATGTCTCACATGGAAAGCGCATTGCCAAACCATGTGTTCGCGATTGAATTCTGCTTGTTTTCTACTCCGAAATCTGAGAGACATATTGACCTCAGATCAGCTCATGTCTGTTTATTACGCGCATGCGCATTCAAAAGTTTCTTATGGTATTGTTTTCTGGGGCTCATCGTCTGCGGCTAGTGATATATTCTTGTGTCAGAAGAAGATTGTCAGGAGCATGGTTGGCGCGCCTTATACTGCTTCATGTAGGCCTTTGTTTAGATCTCTCGAAATTTTAACTTTACCTTCACTCTGTATTTTGGAACTGGTTACTTTAATTTATAAAATGCGGAAGCAGCTCTTGAGGCGTGGCGACCGGCACTATTATGATACCCGTGATAGAAACGCTTTTGTATTACCTGATTTTAAGTTCAGAATAGGTAGAAGATCTCCATTATAATGGGTGATTCATTTAGAGGTACTTTTTGTGGTGGGGATTTAATTGCAGATTGCGCATGCCTCGTGTCAACTGAAGTAACATGATTGTTCAGTAGTGTTTGACAATTCATAATGGAAAGACTTAGCCCAACACAGTGTCTACAAATTGTTCAACTGTTTTACGAAAATGAGCGTTCTACGAGGAATGTGTTTCGGGCGCTTAGAGCATCTTATGGTCCACATAATCGGCCTACCGAACGCACAATTCGCTCTACTATCAATAAGTTTGAGACCCAATTTTCATTACTGAATAATACTCGACCTAATAGACCTCATCCAGCACGTAGTGGAGCAAATATAGGGGCGGTAGCAGTGAGTGTACACGAAGACCGTGAATTGTCAATTCGTCGCCGTTCTCAACAACTTGGCCTGTCATATTCAACAACTTGGCGTATTTTACGTAAGGATCTTTCTTTAAAAGCTCACAAAATTCAATAAGTGCAAGAACTGAAGCCGGCTGACCTTCCGAATCGTTTCCGTTTTAGTCGCTGGGCTCTTGACAAGCTTGCAGAAGATCCACTGTTTTCGACAAAAATATTGTTCACCGATGAGGCCCATTTTTGGCTTAATGGGTTCGTGAATAAACAAAATGCCCGTATTTGGGGTGATGAACAACCCGAAGAGGTTCAAGAGCTACCATTAAACCCAGACAAAACAACTGTTTGGTGTGGTTTATGGGCCGGTGGAATAATCGGTCCATATTTCTTCAAAACAGAGGCCGGCCGGAACATTACTGTGAATGGTGACCGTTATCGCGCCATGATAACAGACTATTTGATACCAGAAATTGAAGCCCGTGGTCTCGACGAAATTTGGTTCCAACAAGATGGCGCCACTTGCCATATAGCCCGTGAAACCATGGCTTTACTACGAGAGCGATTCGGCGAACAGCTCATTTCACGCTTTGGACCAGTGAATTGGCCGGCTAGATCATGTGACATCACACCTCTTGACTTTTTCCTTTGGGGCTATGTGAAGTCCAAAGTCTACGTGGATAAGCCGGTTACGATTGAGGCATTGGAGGCCAATATTACTCGAGTCATTGGCCAAATACCACTCGAAATACTCATACGCGTCATTGAAAATTGGAATTACAGAATGGACGTTGTTAACCGTAGTCGCGGACAACATTTGAAAGAAATTATCTTTAAAAACTAATTGTAAAGAATGGTTCTTTTGTTTGATAATAAAGATTATAAAATAAAATTGTTTTTATTCATTTTTTGTTATTAAAAAAAAAATACCTCTAAATGAATCACCCGTTATTTGGGGTTGGAAGTTTTCAATAGATTGGACTGTAGTATTGTAAATGCCCAATCTATTTCCATTTTTAGGGCTAAGTTGAAAGAGTTTCTAATTGATAAGTGTTACTATATTATAAGTGAATTTTTGTCCTGACTTTTTCCATAATATAACTATTCATTCAACAGAAATAAAAAAAATATTATTATTATTATTATTATTATGCTTGGAGATGACCAAATAAATGACAACTGAATTTACCCAAATTAAGATAGTTTTGGTCAGCCTCAAAAACAACCCCAGATACTAAATTTCAACTTATTTTGGTCAGATATTGACGATAGAGATGCAAACTGGAAAAAAAGTATAATTTGTGGAACTCGTATATGGTATTTATAATATAATTATAACTTCTTGTTTTCAAATAAGTATGGTTTTCAAATGCATATACCTACTGATATTCAACTATTGTTATTAACGGTTTCTTAGAAGAAGTGCAATAAATATTCACTTGAAATTTAAACTTTAAAATAAAACACACTTGGCTCAAGTTTCACTATATACAAATACTAGCGGGACCCGTCGCGGCTTCTCCCGCGTATCCACATATGTATACGTATGAATTTATTAAGATATAGTTCATATTCGTAATTCGTAAGTCGTAATAATACCAAAAATTTATTCCACCCCCGTTCAACCCCTGAATGATCGAATTTTAAAAAATGGAGAAAGTGGTTTTTCAAGATAATTATGAGGAACATTTTAGTGGCCGAATGAAATCGCTAAGTCGATTATTTTGCCAGAAATAGCCAATAAAAAAAACAGACTCACTCCCTTTTCACCCCTAAATGATGGGATTTCAAAAAACTGAGAAACTACTTTCTAAAGTTAATTTTACTTAATATTTTCGTGAAAGAGCGTTATCACTAAGTCCATTATTTTGCGAGATTCAGCCAAAAATAGCCAATATACGAAAAACACATTTCACCCTCTTTCAACCCCTAAATGATACAACATCAAAAAATGCAGAAAATGGTTTTTTAATAAAATTATAAGGAACATTGTAGTGGAAGAACGGAATCGCTAAGTCGATTATTTTGCCGGAAATAGCCAATATAAAAAAAACAGACTTACCCCTTTTGCACCCCTAAATGATGGAATTTAAAAAAACTGAGAAACTACTTTCTAGAGTTAATTTTACTTAACATTTTCGTGAAAGAGCGGGATCGCTAAGTCCATTATTTTGCGAAAATCAGCCAAAAGTAGCCAATATACGAAAAACACATTTCACCCTCTTTCAACCCCGGCGGAATTTTAAAAAACCCCGTCTTAGTGGGAATCTACATGATTAGACTTACCTTCCCACCAAATTTCAGAAATTTAAAAAATATGGTTTTTGCTGTAGACTGGATTCAATTTTTCGGCTTGTATTATATATATATAATATATAATATATATATATATATATATATATATATATATATATATATATATATATATATATATATATATATATATATATATATATATATATATATATATATATATATATATATATATAGATTTAGATACAGATTTCGCAGTAAAGGGAAGTCGACATGTTTCGAGTTATGAACTCATTATCAAGACTGACTACAGAAGAGTATTACTTATTAAATTATAAAACAGGCAAAAGCAAAGGTGATCACCTTGTAAGGTGATACAAGAGGTAATTTACTATTATAGGCAGAACTTATTTCGAGAATTGCAAGAACGTCGAGTCGCTTTCCTTTGTTACCTGAATGCAACAATTGTGTTTTGTTTAAATCCAGGAAATGATAAAATTTTATACAATGTTCGGTGAAGCCAGTGGTATTTTTATTTTGTAAAATTGACTTTTTATGTTTTTCAACACGAATGTTTATAGACCTGCCTGTTTGTCCAATATAGAAAGCAGGACATTCGTTTCAAAATATTCTGTAAACACCTCTGTTTTCTCCGATGTCAGATTTTTCTTTATTATTGACCAAGAATGACTTCAAGTTTCTTTTATTTGTACAAATTGTTTTATCGTTATTTTTCGATAGTCTGTTACAAATCTTGCTACTCAAAAATACAAAAAAGTATTTTTGTTCTTCATTAATAGTTTGCGTGGGGTATATTGAATGCAACAAATTCTTTATTCGTTTTTGCCTTATGGCCCATGAGCTTATCGATAAGATTTTCATTGTAACCGTTATTGGTGGCTAATAATTTAATTGTATTAACTTCGGTTTGAAAATTTGTTTCCGATAATGGAATAGGAAACAACCTACGTATGAACGTATGAAAAGCACTAAGTTTTATTTTGTGTTGGTTACCGTCACTGTGAATTAAAGTATCTGTGAAGATTGGTTTTTTATAAATGTTGAAAGTAAGAGAATTGAAATTCCTAGCAATCTGAAAGTCTAAGAAATTCAAGGTACCGTTTTCGTTTTCTACTTCTTTTGTAAATCGAATCAAGTTCTAGAAAGTATTTATATATTTAAGGAAATTATTTAACTGCCTATCTGTACCGATCCAAATACAAAAAATATCATTTACATAACGCCTTCATAATGAAACGTTAGTAATTAAATTATTATCAGAATTGAATATGTTTTCTTCTAAGTTATTCATGAAAATTTCACTCAACAAAGGCGATAACGGTGATACCATGGACAATCCGTCTTCTTGTTTGTATAATAATAATTAATATATATTAGTAATATATTATCGAAGAAAATGCTGATATTCTTGTCTGACCGAAGCTTGAACCTGAAAAGAAGAGATAAATCGAAATCGCAAATGAACAAGCATTAAGCTCTAAACGCGTAATTTCTCTATATCAAAAGATGAAACAATATATATGTTAATCTTCTCATTCGGAGAGGCCTTATAGATCGTATACTATGATTGAAGTATTATAATCTTATTTTATGAAACAAGATTGTAATACTCTCCTGTAGTTAGTCTTGATAATGACTTCATAACTCGAAATATTTCGACTATCCTTTACTGCTTAATACAGTAGCAAATATTTTTATATAGTGTAACTTGAGCCAAGTGTGCTTTATTTTAAATTTTAAACTTATTCGTTATGATGTTTCACCAAGTGATGTGCGAGAATTCAATCTCAAATATTCCCTCATTATGCAATTCTTCATAATTTGCATCACTTACCTTCGAATACATTAGACTCAATGGCAGGCTCATAGCAATTGACAGTAACCACACGAAGACAATTTTTAGGGTCACTCTCCGCCTGGACTTGTTCCTTCCGAACTTCATGGGATATCTGAGGGACAGAAATCGATCCACGCTTATTGTACACAAATGCATTATGGAAGCTGTGCAGAATAACACATCTAGACATATCCAAGCCAGGCAATATATCGAGGGCAATGGAAAATATCCTGGAACGATAAAACATAATTTCAGTAAAGTGACAGGATACAATATATCAGATCCAATATTGCCAAAATCAAACTTATATATTATTCCTATAACTTATCCCCGTATTCTCTTTACAGCGATAGTTGCTCTTCATATATTATACGAATTCTAATACAGAGATCATATAATAGCAAGCTGGCAGTATTTGATCGAAATATATGATGTATTTATTAGTCTGTAGTTATATATACAGTTCAATAATTCCAAATAGGTAAATAAATTTCTGTAAAAATAAATCTATCAATATTTCGATCTTTCAATTAATTCCAACTAATTTACAATTTTAAATGATTTTGAACGTGTTAATGGCTTTTCATAATATTATTATTAATGTTATGAATGACGATCATACATACGAGCTCGTGCGATATTTGATTTTGAGAAATTGAATAAATTGAAAATTTCAATGTATTGACACATTATATGTATGTTCTCAACATGTAACTGTCAATGCGGGTGTTTTATTATTCCCGGCCCTGAGAATGGTATGAGTTAATACTGAAAGGAAGGTTTGTTTCTCAAAAGATCCTTCTTATCCCCTCCCCTACAACCCTTCGAATAACATAATTATAATAGCCGCAATGATCAAATGTTTTACTTATATATATATATATATATATATATATATATATATATATATATATATATATATATATATATATATATATATATATATATATATACCGAGTGTAAATGAGTGATGGGCCACCCCTATAACTTTTTATTGGATTCTTCGATTTTATTGAAATTTGGGTGGTTTATCTCAGACATAATTTTGAATTTTTTCACATACAAAATCAGTATGGCAGACTTCCGGTTTCACAGAAAACGATATAAAAATTAAAAATTTGAATGGAACACCCTATATATTTTTACATATTTTAATTTTGAGGCTTCAAATACATACATTCCATCTGTCAAATGTCAATTCTAGCGCCGTTTCAATTTTGTTTTTCATTTTGTTTTCTTTATCGTAGATGGCTGCGACGTCGTCTAAATCATAGATAATTGATTTAAAATATCGCCTAAAGTAATAATTTTTCAATAAATTCATTTTCGTGAAGTTTGTTAACGATTAAATTCTTTTTCGAACCAAAACTCAGTTTTTTAAATAGAAACATACATGGGCCACCATGTATATCAAGAAGCTCATTCAAATTCCTTGAAAATGATTTACACATAAGTTTTCTCAATTCCTAAATAACGAAGTAATTATTAAAAAACTTATTCTTATTAGTTCCATTTGCTCCTGAGACCGACACTGTTTACGAAATATGAAAAAAAAATTTGACAGATTGAATGTATGTATTTGAAGCCTTAGAATCAAAATATGTAAAAATATAGAGGGTGTTCCATTTGAATTTTTATATCGTTTTCTGTGAAACCAGAAGTCAGCTATATTGATTTTGTATGTGAAAAAACTCAAAATTTTGTATGAGATAAACCACTCAAATTTCAATAAAATCAAAGAATCCATTAAAAAGTTATAGGGGTGGCCTATCACTCATTTACACCCGGTATATATATATATATATATATATATATATATATATATATATATATATATATATATATATATATATATATATATATATATATATATATATATATATATATATAGAAATGATCTAGTCCTTGACACTGGCACGATAAAAGGAGTAAGATGTAGTAAATATCTTGGAATCATATTTAATAAGAAGGGCAACAGCGAAAATGAAATCCAAGAAAGAATCAATAAGGGTAGAACAGTAACCAGAACACTAAACTCTCTTCTATGAAATAAAAGAATTAAAAGAGATACAAAGAAGCGCATCTATAGCAGCTTAGTACAAAGTGTAACCCTCTATGGTTCGGAACTGTGGTATGTTACAAACGTCAACAAAAGTAAACTTATGGCAACTGAAATGGATTTCCTAAGAAGAAGTTGCGGACGATCGAAACTCGAAAGAGTCAGGAATGACGACATCCGAATGCAGATGCAAATGGAAAGAAATATACACGAAGACATAGAAAAGAGACAACTAACTTGGTTTGGGCATATAAAGCGAATGAACGCTGACAGGTGGCCCAGAAAGGTACTAGAATGGACGCCACCGGAAAGGAGAAAGAGGGGACGGCCAAGAAGGAGCTGGCGGGATGACATAAATCAAGCTATGACCACCAGAAACTTAGAGGAAGATGAGGTTTTTGACAGAAAAGGATGGAAATTGGGGACGGAGAAGCGGCAACAGCTGTAGAAATCCGTTATATATATATATATATATATATATATATATATATATATATATATATATAATATATATATATATATATATATATATATATATATTCATATATATATATATATATATATATATTTATATATATATATATATATATATATATATATATATATATATATATATATATATATATATATATATATATGTATTTATATATATATATATATATATATAAATATATAAATAAAATATATATATATATATATATATATATATATATATATATATATATATAATATATATATATATATATATATATATATATATATATAAATATATATATATATATATATATATATATATATATATAAATATATAAATATATATATATATATATATATATAGTATATACATATGTATATTGAAAACAAAAATTTATTTGTTCTAAACAGACGTTGTTCATTTGAAAAATCGAATCATCCGTCCAACGGAGATACTTTCATGAAATCTGTCGACATGGAATTCGTTCCAAGGGAGAATGTTAGAATATTCTACTTCGTCACACACACGATGGACATAGTTTCGCTCAGCAACGAGTTCATCTGTAGTGTCCCCTCCATCGACCGTGGGAAACTACCCTGAATGTACAGGATGGCCAGATAAGAATGCAAAGTGCTGTATCTCGTAAACTATTCGTCGTAGAGACTCACGGTAAAAAATTTTATGACTAAAGTGGCCAAAAAAAAATACTGGAAATTATTTTTATGTTTCCAAGATGGCCGCGAGGGGGCGTAACCGCCATCTGAAACTTTTAAAGTGATTTTTCTCTGAAATTCACATAGTAAATGTATCACAAAAACACATACATTTTCAAAGTAAGCTCTATTCGGGTAATTTTTGTTTCATACTTTTTGACGTATCTATTGAAATTAAGTGGTGGGGGTTGATTCAATGTTTTTTGAATAAACAGCTGCAACTTCTAAACTACTGAATGGATTTTAACAAAGTTGATGTCGTTTGGAAAAGCATTTATTGGACCATCAAATCCATCTTATCTGTCATATGTCAAATTTTTAGTGATGGCGCTTGAGCGCGTTTTTTGATATAATGATAGAAAATTCTCTGAAAAATTAAATGCAATAATATTAATTTTTTTCAATAAAAATGATACCAAAATAGGCAAGTGAAAACCGCATCTCCGTATGTTATTATAAGCTTAAGATATCGAAGAAAGGAAATTTAGTCATCATGAAATTCCAAAAAGGCGCCATTACACCTGTATTTATCTAAATTATTTATCTCCTTTCGAAACTCAATAATGAAATGTCATAATTTTATGATTCTTAAATAAAAGTATTCCTTGTTCAAAAAGGTTTTGAAAAAACGTGTAGGCATAGTAAGCAATATAATAAAAGTTATTTAGAAATTGAACTAATGCCTCCTTAAATGCTCGAATTGTCTTCCATCACACTCAATGCATTCTTCGAACCGCTTATTCGTGAACATCGCAGCAGCTTGAATTTCTGCTACTGACAGGCTACGAATGGCCTCTCCTATTCGTATTTTCATGTCAACCCTCGTTGTTGGAGGAATTTGGTACACAATGTATTTTATCCGACCCCATAGATAAAAGTCTAAAAAGGCTAAGTAAGGGGATCTGGGTGGCCAAAGAAATAGGGTTCCTCGTCCAATCCACCTATGGTGATATACATAATCTGAATGTTCTCGCACATTTCTTGAAAAATGTGCTGGACAGCCATCAAGTTGTAGAAAAATATTTTGCCGTAATTGCAAGGGCACATCTTCTAACAAAATAGGCAAATGGTTCACCAGAAAATCAAGAAACACGGTACCATTTAGCGGTTGATCAAAGAAATAGGGACCTATAATACTTCCGCCCAGGATGGCACACTACACATGGAGACTCCAATGGTCTGGATATTGGACCACGCGGAACCATTTAGGATTTTTGTCAGACCAATAATGCATATTATGTAAATTAACCTTTCCATCACTTCTAAAAATGGCCTCATCTGTGCAAAGGATTTCGGATAAAAATTCTCTATTTTCGGTAATCATGCCTGACATCCAATGACAATAATCCATTCGTCGGTTAAAGTCTTCGTCATTTAAGGCCTGATGTAAAACTATATGATATGGGTGCAGTCTAAAAATTGTGAAAAATATTATAAAATAGTATTTTTAGTGAAATTAAAACTTGCGCCTATGATCCCTTAAAATGTTTAGAATAGTAGAACGTGATATACCCAAAGCTACAGACAGATATCGAGCTCTGTATACCTACTCTTTGTGCCAATGCCGCATTTTGAAGACATTCAAAATATACCGCAATCATATCAACAGCTTCCACGTTTGTAAAGGGCATTTTAATAATTTTCAGTCTTTACTTTTATGTACCACAAAAACTCTTTACACTGTCACTATAAGAATAATTTCAATACTATATATATATATATATTTTTTTTTTTTTTTTTTCACAATGTAATATTTCTTGGTGTAAGTCACATTAATATATACAATTTAGGTGTCATGCAAATTACTGTTTATTGACGTTTCGATCATTTTATGGCCTTTTTCAAAATCCTACTTACAACACATATCATCACAGACAAAGGCGTTGGTGGGTCAATGAATTCTGCACATAAGAATTGTCCCACCATTACGGTGCCTTTGTCAGTGATAATATGTGTTGTAAGTATGTTTTACTATTTGTTTTTATTTTCATTTTCGTGTGTTGATCATCTACGTTTGAAAAACTTGAAAAAGGCCACAAAATGGTTGAAACGTCAATAAACAATTATTCGCTTTACATCTAAATTGTATTTATTAATTAATGTGATCTGACACCAAGAAATATTACATTGTGAAAAAACATATATGATAGGTCCAAAAAATGAAAAAAACAATATATATATATATATATCTATATATATATATATATATATATATATATATATATATATATATATATATATATATATATATATATATATATATATATAGGTATATATCTTTTTATAGTCAAGAATTCGCTACATGCGATTGTTCCATTTTGAAAATTTCTGAACATTTTAGATAATTTGGTACACATATTCTACCGAAATAGGTCAGGTAATCTATGTATATTTTCAATATGTGCTTAATTAGTTTTGCAAATAATGGCAATAACACAAAGGAGGGTAGATGATCCATAATATGAATCATAGTGAGACAGATTCTCGCAAACATATTGACTGAAAGATTTCATTGAATCACATAAATTATATATTCTATGATGAACAAAAAATAAATTTGGATTTACTACGTTTATTATCACAAAAATACTTTGAAAAATATTACACTGCGATTGCAATTTCGGTCACTAGACCATCATTGGACAGATTGAGTTAAGAACTTAACTCAATTTGCCCGATGATGGTCTAGTGACCGAAATTGCAATCGGAGTATTATATTTTTCAAAGTATTTTTGTGATAATAAACGTAGTAAATTCAAATTTTTTTTTTCATCATGTTAAATTATCACGTAGTAATGATGGATTCCATCAACTATATATTCTATATAACAAATAAAATAGATTCCTCATCACGTATAACATCAATCGTTCAGAACAGCGAACTTAAAGTTACAATTCGTTTTATTCTGTGGTTGATCTGACATTCTAATAAACCCCAGAAACCAAATCGGGCGTGACTTTTCCTAATGAAAGAGTTGTAACGCTTTCCACTTCCTCGATGAAAACTGCTCAATTAAGTCTAAAGCATTGGCTGTCAGCTGTCGAGTAATTAAGTATTGGAGGAAACCTTTGGCCTTGGACGATTCATCAAGTGGGATTCATTAGTCTTCACTTTTTTGAATGGGATTCTGTAGGCGCAAGTAGATTAAGTCTTCTTCATGTATCTTTTTCATGAAAATTTCAAGAAGAGAAATGTTAATCACTCTCAATTCGAAAATATATCATCACCTTGAACCAGTGGCGTAGATAGGGGGGATCAAGGGGATCAATCCCCTCCCATGAGCCTACGAAAATTATAATAGAATTGAATAGAAGTCTTCGTATCTACGTATTTAAGTATACATAAAATTTATTAAGCACTAGCACTTCTTTTGCCATTATGTATGCAATTATATAAAAATTATCTAGATACACTTTTGTGACTTCTGTGCAATAGAGTATTCTATAATTTCCGAGCTTCGAGCAGGACTACCAATCAGAAGCCACGAAAAGTACGCTCGCTATAATTATGGACACATCGAGCACATGTAAAGTAAATACCTACTCATAATAATTTTAACATTATAATAAACCAATAAATCGAATCGTTTTTCTTATTTTTGGTGAAGTAAGTAGTAGCTTTGAGCATATTTTATTCAATGTTTTATTAGTAAGTTTAATCAGTCACTATGAGCAACAAAACTTGTTTGAAAAAGTTCAAAAGGCTCCAATGAAAAATTTTTATTTCGAAAGGAAGAAGTCAACCAAAATCTCCTCTGACGTCTTTTCTTTCTAAGTTGTATACTATACCTACTATTAAACAAAACTACTCGGGCTTTTGTTGAATAGTGTAGTGTTATATCTAAAGCACGAGCAGTTTTGTTTAATAAAGTAGTATAAAATTGAAAAAGATAAGAGGTGCGAGGAGATATTGGTTGGCTTCTTCCTTCCTAAATAAAATTTTCAATTTCAGCCATTTGCGCCCATTTAAACACGTTTTTTGGTCCTAGTGAACAATTAAATTCCTGTTTACATTCGAGGAGCGTAACTTCTGCTCATAGAAGATTAAAAATCAATATTTGATATTTTGAATATTTTTGAATCTAGAGTAGATATCAAAATATGAGCTTCTTGAAAATTAGGACTAGCTCTTGGCTTCGATTGTCAATTTAATCACTCCTTAATATTTTGAAGTTAATAAAAATTGTCGAGTCAGTAAAAATTTCGTGTGATGGTGTTCAATCCATTTCTGGACTTCTACATTATGGATCTTGGAGAAAGATTTACTAATCAGGAGAATATATTAGCAGGATTTTCGGTGCTTTCGAAGCATGATTTATACAAAATTGACAAAGCAGCTGATAAATTCATCAAATCTGAGGAGTTTTATTTCTCACTACCACACCTGCTGTCTCGGAAAAATTTTTCCGAATATCAATATGTTGGTCAGAATATTAGCTACGTTGCCGGTATCGACGTTTGAAGCGAATAAAAACGATTCGAAGGCGCACGATGAAAAGAAGTGAGTTTGTAATGACCCTTCTGCCTATATTAAATTCATTGCAAATTAGAAACTCATGTTTGTCTAATTTTTTGTTATTGAATGGTTTGGCTGCTTTGGCAATTCATCGTGACATTGAAATCACAACTGATGAAGTCAAATGAATTGTCAAAAAAACGCCAAAAACTTTAAATTTATTTTTTCAATTTAATTAATTCGAATTTTTTGCAAATTGAATAAATTTTTCTGCTTATTCTGTACTACATGAAAGATTATGTTCATCAACAAAATTTGAACTATAGAAGAAAAACTCATCATATCATATCCCCCCATCGCAAAAAGCTATCTACGCCACTGCCTTGAACTTAAAGGTGTTAATTCAACGGAAACCTAACTGTGAGAATTGAGTAACATGAAATGGCTGTTCCCCTTTTCGTTTCTCAGAATACTCTGATTGTGAAAGCAAAATATGATTACATTATAGTAGGAGTTCTTTCGACAAAAATGACTGAATAAAATTAGACATTTCTCTTCCTGGTTTTTATTGAAAGAAGTTTCTTTCACAAAGTGAATTCCGAGGTTTAATTTGCCACGACAGGTCTGATGCCTGAAAATCAATTCATGAAAAATATACTAGTTAACCATAGTCAATTTCATATAAAAGTGATTGAGGAAAATTCTTCAATAATTCTAATTTAAAAATTATCAAAAAATCTTCCGAGAGAGCTTGTTATATGTATTCCGAGACACAAAATCTTAATTCACAAAGCAACAGTGAATTATAGAAATCTATCAACAGATTTCGCGTCGCGCAATAAATATAATTAGCTCCTTTGGAAGATTGTTCAATAATTTTCAAATGACTGAAGAATTTTCCTTGTTCACTGTATGTGACTAATGCTCAAAATTTTCAGTAGTAATACTATAAGTACTTCAAAATAATCAGGTTATACATCGATAACTTGTTGCATAATTATAAAATGTCAGTTTGACAGTTTAAATATTATTATAATTATTTCTGTCAAACTGACACGGTTAGTGATTATGCAGGAAGTTTGAGATGTATAACCGTATTTATTTTGAAGTACGCATTGTATTTGGTACGATTATTTGTTGAGTATATTAAGTAAAAATCTCCGAATCGACTCATTTTTGAACAGTTATTGATAAACGTCAAAATTTGACGGTCCTGTTAGTTTTCGATTGGTAGAGCTACTCTATGTATAATCAGGTATTATCGAAATTATACAAGGTAACTTAACTAAATTGATCGTTCTGATTGGTTGAAAATCATACGAAAAAAATAATCAGTAGTAATACTATAAGTACTTCAAAATAATCAGGTTATACATCGATAACTTGTTGCATAATTACAAAGAGTGTCAGTTTGACAGTTTAAATAATCCGACCGCGAAGCGGGAGGATTATTCTGTCAAACTGACACGATTTGTGATTATGCAGGAAGTTTGAGATATATAACCCTATTTATTCTGAAGTACGCATTGTATTTGATACGATTATTTGTTGAGTATATTAAGTAAACATCTCCGAATCGACTCATTTTTGAAAAGTTATTGATAAACGTCGAAATTTGACGGTCCTGTTAGTTTTCGATTGGTAGAGATACTCTATGTATAATCAGGTATTATCGAAATTATACAACTTAACTGAATTGATCGTTCTGATTGGTTGAAAATTATACGAAAAAAATAATCCATATTATTATTGATTTTGTTAGATGCATATGCATAATACATATATACGTGGACATTTATTTAATTATCAAAGAAAACAAACAGGCAAAGCTCAGTACAGTATCTACATAGTATAATAAATAAAGCGTCTAGTGATGACAAAGATCATAAAAAATTAAAATAATTGTTAGAGGAGACTATTTTGTTTAAATATTTTGAGGTCAAATGCCCATAATAAGGCGATGAAAAAATTCAATGATATTATTAATATAGACAGTAAATATTGGGGGATCCTGGTGGGATCCTCGAGGAACATCCGATATGGTAGGTAGACAATGACATAATGCCAGTTTTTGGAAGTATAAGGCGGTCGAGTGAATGGAACTGATAGGAATATTGCTTAATCCTTTTAATTTTAAATTTTTTAAGAAAAAAACGTCAAATTTTGGAATCTTATCATCAGCGTAGATAAGGGGGTGGTTCAGAAGGGTCGGTACCCCTCATGGAGGATTGAAAGACTTCAAAATAGTTAAACTCGTAGAAACTAGAACCAAAAATATACATCAATAAAATAATATTTTAACTCCCAAAAATATATTCAGAAATATGGATTAATAAATAAAATAAACCTGCTGCAATTTGAAAATAATTCTTTAGAATTTTCGTCAGATTTGTTGCGATCGGAAATAGATCTTTAGATAAATAAATGGAAAGAAACAAAAAATAAAACAAATGTTTTACCAGCAACGGCGATACCTTAGAGCTCTGCAATAACTAATTATCCCCACACACATATATATATATATATATATATATATATATATATATATATATATATATATATATATATATATATATATATATATACATTGCTTCGAATAATTTCTGTTATGCCGGTGTGTTGCAAGTGCTGAATGGTAATTTCCCACACTCAAGAGGCTTAAATCGTGGTTTAGGTCTACTAGTGGCCAGGAAATATTATAGGTTTAACTGTATTTAATAATATACACAAAGATTTTGAAATGGATATTGATGCTTTTATTGATAGATTTTTCAAGCAACGTACAAGAAAACTTGATTTTGATTTATAATATGTTTACAGGTTAGGCTTACAGCTGTTTATTTCAAGATATAGAATAATAGGTTCGTGGCATTACTATGTATAATATCTATTCTACTAGTTAAATTGGCTGATGAAGGGATTATTTTTTATTCATTTTTACCTATAATATTTCATAGAAAAAACGTGATTGTGTTATGTTTTTGTAGAAAAATTTGTTATTTTTTCAATTAGATATTATCTGATAGGTGGTTGATGATTTTTCATTTTGTTTCATATTTATTTTCTACTGTGAAATGTTTTTGTTGATATGATGCATTTTTTAAATATGAATTAGATCAAAAGTATATTATTGCATTTATTTTTTAAGTTCACCAGTTAGTTGACTCAATTTGGGTTAGTTAGTAACTAACGTAAACGAAAGAAAGCTCCAAAGAGATGCAAAAAATTATTTGGTGGCAAAATGATAGGTACCAAAATAGTACACTAAAAAGTTTCACCTGCGTCATTTTATTTAACCATCAGAAATTGTCGACCAGGCGATTTTCTTTGTCGCACAGTACCCCAACCTCCCTAAGACACAAACCTATCTACGCCTCTGAACTCCATAAAGGAACACATTCATTTACAATCTGATCACAATTATCAGAAGAAATAATTCGTCGGAGGTTCCTGAAAAGTACCTACATATCTTGAAACACCAAATCCCTAAAATGGAACTAAAATGAATGAATAAAGTTACTGGAATTCCAAGAGAATTCATATCACAACCAATAATAAAATGTCAGGTCGAATAGGATTTTTGATTGAATAAGTTTGATTTTCATTTCGAATGGAAGAAACGGTCCCTCAATGCGAATCGATGTCAGGATAAAATCGGCCTTGAGAAAGTTATTATCTCGAAGGATTTAAGTGAAAAGGAAGGAAAACGGCGAAAAGTTAATTAACTCTAGGATTTTCGATGATTTCGGTGTTTTATTTCAATTGTTATTTCTGTTACTCGAACAGGCCTCCAAAAGAGATGCGCGAAATGTTTGAAATGCAAATAAACTCTTGTACTGTGAACTTTGGAGAGAGTAGTTTGCATAATGATTCATTCATTTGTTCGTATCATGCCATATAAATCGGAAGAGTGAACAATTCCGGAGTAAAATAGCTCAAGCATCTTTTTAAAGAAGTCTCGTGGGTTACAAACAAGTTAGACTAAGAATTTTTATATCAACAATCAATTCATGAAAAATATACAACTTGAACATAGTCGATTTCATATATCAGATAGAGTGAAAGGAAAATTTTTCAATAATTTAAAAATTATCGAACAATTTTCCAAGAGGGCAGGTTATATGTATTCTACGACACGAAATCTGCATTCACAATGCAATAGTGATTTACAGAAAACTTCGAGTGACCCCCTCCACTCTAAATCTGTATACAGCGGTTCGATCTCGTTTGACTCGGAGTGAATTAACATATCTCTGATTGTATATACAAATAACCAGCTCCCGTGGAAAATTGTTTGATAGTTTTTCAATTATTGGAGAATTCACCTTGATCATTCTGATATTTTATATTACTTGTTTCTATTCTTTTACTATAAATATACATATATATATATATATATATATATATATATATATATATATATATATATATATATATATATATATATATATATATATATATATATATATATTGTAACCACTCTCCCTTTTGAGATATATTTATGCCCGAGCTAGCAGGGAGATTGGTTAAACATATATGGGTTCTAGTTTGTTCTCAGTAATAACAACAAGATAAAATGAAGGTATTTACTATTTTCTTATTACATAGAATGAGACTTATCTGTTCTTTCTTTATTATTTAATTTTCTATCGACGTTTTAGATTTTTTTTCTAGGTGGATTGTACTCTTGACTTCTGCCCTATCTTTGTCCCTAGTTTCTTGGTAGCTCCAGATGTGGTTTCATAGTAGCTTCAGTTAAATGTTCCAGCCAAGCTGAATTTTAGCTCCAGACAAGGTGAATGTTAGCTCCAGACAAGGTGGTTTTCAGCTCCAGATAAGGTGGTTTTTAAACTCCAGCCACGGTGAATTTTAGCTCCAGACAAGGTGAATGTTAGCTCCAGACAAGGTGATTTTTAGCTCCAGATAAGGTGGTTTTTAACTCCAGATAAGGTGGTTTTTAACTCCAGATAAGGTGGTTTTTAAACTCCAGCCAAGGTGACTAAAATAATTCGGGGCAAATCAATATACAATCTCAAACTTAATATTTTCCAAGAATATCTGTAAGGTATCGATGGCCAATTCAAATTAACATTTAGATTTATCTCAAGCAAAAATGCTAAGAAAGACAGTATATGTTCCAACATTAAACTGAACATAAGACATGACCACGTGAAATTTGCCATCGTTAGCCTACAAAAATCTTGTGTCAAACTGAGAGAATGAAATAAGCAAATAAAGTAAAAATATTTTAAATTAAGAAATGTAAGATGATTATCTCAATATTGAAAGATGAATAATTTAATATAGATAAATAAAAATATGAAGTGGCGGAAAATGAAACAAGGAATCAATTCAGATTTTCAAGATAATGCATTTATACGAAATAATTATATTTCTTCTCATAACTTACCGTCTATCAGACGCCACAGATACTTAATAAATTTTAATTAACTTTAATAAAATATTCGGTTAATAGATATGAATATAATTTTAATATCTAACGATGTGGTATCTTCAACCGATGCTTGGGAAAAGAGAGATGTTATACGTGCACGTGCATATTCAACGCTATCTCAATACTCTCATTGTACGCAAGTCATTAATCATAGAGGAAACAAAAGTTACAATATGTATATATATATATATATATATATATATATATATATATATATATATATATATATATATATATATATATATATATATATAGATATATATATATATATATATATATATATATATATATATATATAAAGATATATATATATATTAAAAAATTAAATAATAAGAAAACAACTTGTCTAAAAACCACAAAATGAAAATAACTTTTTATTCGACTAGTTTCGCCTGTTACAGCATTATCAAGACTGAATACATAATTGCAAAGACATCGCTTGAAAATATATAAGCCTTTTCTATGTCGAGTGTTAATATTGATGTTACTTTTTTGATGTTATAATTTATTGTTATTTTATTAATTAATCTTGCTAGTTGTAGTGTCGTACTTTTACATTTTTGAAACCCGAATTGTTCATCTATTATTTTAATATCTATTTGTCTTTCGTATTTTTGCATTCTAAGGTGGATAATTTTCTCAAGGACTTTTGACATAGTTGGCAAAAGGCTGATGGGTCTGTAGTTTTGTGGGAATGTTGGGTTTTTCCCCGGTTTTTTGAAAGGTAAAATATGTGCGTTTTTCCATTGTTTTGGGAAATATTGATGTTTTAGACAGGCGTTGAATATATTCTTTAGATGATTTATCGCTATTTTCGGTAGTTTTTTGAGCATTTCGTTAGTTATTTTATCTGAGCCGGGCGCTTTTTTCGATGGTTGGTGTTTTATTATGTTATATAATTCGTAGTAATTGGTAAAATCTGTGTTGGGTGTTTCAGTGTTTTTTGATAGGGCATTTTTTATCGTTTTATTGACTAATTTTTCAGTGTGTGTGTCTGACATATTTCTTGTTAGTTCATGTGTTTTTTCGAAACTTTTAGCTATGGCATTTGCCTTTTCTTCGGTTGATGTTTTTATGCCGTTTGTGTCGTGTATTGGTGGAATGATGTTGTGGGGGTGGTAAAATGTAATCGATGGGTCCAAGTTATCAGAGATTTAACAGTGGGGAGTGGTTTAAGTCTAACTGGTCATTAAGAAGAATGTAATTATGGGATTTTTGGATCTTGTTTATTTCCATGGCTTCCAGGAAGTTCATTATCATACCTTTATCACAGTAATGAAGAATTTTTGGTTTGAAAGAGGATGAGATGTTATGTTTTTTTGACTCTAGATGTTCCCTAAATGCTGATTGTCCGTTTTTTAGATGTTCTTTTAGCCTGGTTTCAAAACATCTCCCGGTCTGACCTATATATGTTGAATTACATTCTTCACAGTCCATTCTATAAATTCCTGTTCTCTTCATTGGATCGACTTTTGACATTTTGTTATTTGTGAGCATCCCTTATACGCACATCCCCTCTTCAAAGATCATTCAATTCTTTAAAAATAATAATTTGAATACTGCTTTTTCGAGTCACAGCAGATTAGATAGAATGATTTTTAATAACAAAATGTCAAAAGTCGATCCAATGAAGAGAACAGGAATTTATAGAATGTAATTCAACATATATAGGTCAGACCGGGAGATGTTTTGAAACCAGGCTAAAAGAACATCTAAAAAACGGACAATCAGCATTTAGGGAACATCTAGAGTCAAAAAAACATAACATCTCATCCTCTTTCAAACCAAAAATTCTTCATTACTGTGATAAAGGTATGATAATGAACTTCCTGGAAGCCATGGAAATAAACAAGATCCAAAAATCCCATAATTACATTCTTCTTAATGACCAGTTAGACTTAAACCACTCCCCACTGTTAAATCTCTGATAACTTGGACCCATCGATTACATTTTACCACCCCCAGGTACCGAACCGAAATACTTATATATTTTCAAGCGATGTCTTTGCAATTATGTATTCAGTCTTGATAATGCTGTAACAGGCGAAACTAGTCGAATAAAAAGTTATTTTCATTTTGTGGTTTTTAGACAAGTTGTTTTCTTATTATTTAATTTTTTAATATAAATATGAACTACCACAGAGTTGATTCATCGTCCATCGAATTTTTTATATATATATATAAACAGAATTCTACAGCCTTGGCTGCTTTCTGTTGTAGCACATATTCTCTTCTAGTTTTCGTGCCTCCATAGCCTCGTCCACATCGTCCCTCCAACTTCTTCTAGGTCTTCCCCTTTTTCTCTTTCCGTGGGTACCCATTCTAGCATCCTTCATGGCCATTTATTGCTGTTCATTCTTTTCGTGTGTCCAAACCAACTGAATTGTTTCTTTTCCATTTCTACTTTCGTCGTTGTCATATTCATTCTTTCCCTGATATCTTTGTTTCGAATTCTTTCCAACCTCGATTTCTTACAACTTCGTCTGAGATCATCTATTTCTGTCGTCAAAAGCTTTCTTCTATTCTTTTTTGTCATATCCCATGTATGTGATTGTAAAGTCTTTTTTTTGTCTGTTTCGTGATGGTTTTGTCCCATAAGATGGAGTTCAGTGATCTTATTGTTTTCCTTCATTTATTTATTCTTTCTTTAATTTCTTCATTGCTAATCCCTTGTTTGCTTAGTATAACTCCTAAATATTTGCATGCTGGTACCCAGTTTATTTTTGCATTTTCCAAGATTGAGTCCTCTTGAGTATCGTTTCCCACTATCAAATATTCTGATTTGTCTATATTTATGGTGAGCCCTGCTACTAGATATTCGTCCTGAAGCTTCCTTATCATGTAATTGAGATCATCCTGATATTCCGCTACTACTATCTGGTAGTCTGTAAAATACAAGCTGAAAAGCTTTTCGTTACCCACTCGCAACCCCATTTCTCTAACCTTCTTCGTCTAGTTTTTAAGAGCTTTGTCCAGATATATTTTAAAAAGTGTGGCAGATAGGCAACAGCCTTGTCTCAGTACTTTCGTGATAGAAAACTTCTTCGTAAATACTTTCCCATTTTTAATTTAAGTCCTATCTCTTCTAGTGTTTGGCATAGGTTCGAAGTTGGCAAACTGTCATAGGACTTTTCCAAATCAATTAGAGCAATATGCAGTTCTCTACTCCGTTGAACCCTTTCTTCACATGATATTTTGATGGTAAAGATATTGTCTACGGTGGAGCGTCCTGGCGTTAACCCTGCTTGTTCTTCCGGCTAGTTTTTCTCAATTTCTGTTTCTACCCGATTTTTTAATATTTTTGAGTATATTCTTCTTCTTTATTGCTACTATTAATACGGTTCTGATATAACTCCTCGAACAAATTGAAATAGTTTCAAATATTTGCAGTTTTTCTGTTTATATATATATATATATATATATATATATATATATATATATATATATATATATATATATATATATATATATATATTTTTATATATATATATTTTTATATATAATTATATTTTTATATATATATATATATATCTACAGGGTGATTTCATTTAATACGTGTAAATATTTTAACGGGAGAAATTTTGAGCCCAAATATGAAGATCTAACCCAATTTGCTCATATAAAATATTTCTCCTTACTTGAGTTACAGGTGTTTTATTTCGATTATTAAAAATGAATTTTTGTTCATTACTTCAATGCTGCTTGATATTTCTTGATGATATTTGGCAGTAAGTTAAAGTTGTTTGGGACACATCAAATAATAGTAAAGAAGACTTTCTCGCTATCACCAGTGGCGTACGGCAGGGGCACGGGAAGAGTTCTCGTTTCCTAAATTCTACGCCACTGGCAGAATTGTCATTTTAGTATAATTTTTTCGATTCTCCTATATTTTCTCTGTAAATAAGGTATTCGTTTTTCGTAACGCTAGAGCCACTATTTTTCGAGATATTTAACGTTGAACATATGGCTGCACATTCCTTTGATTTTTATGTACGAGTCATATCGGGTTTTTGTGTCATACGATTGCATGTATTTAAATGAAAAAAAAAAATATTAAGGTATTTTTTTAAAATTTATAATAATATTAACAAACAATTTAAAAACATAACAACTACAAAAAATATCCAGCGCTACATAAAAAAAGTTCAAAATAAATACTTAATTATGAAGATCTTCTTTACAAATTTTGGAAGAATATCAAATTTATGAACAAAACTTGAAAACAATTTTACAAAACATGTTCAATATGCTCTCCGTTTACCTCAATAAGTTTTTTCATTCTTTCGTGAAACGATCTTCTAACTTTAAAAAATATGGTTTGGCTGATTCGCAAAAAAATTAGCGGAATTTACAATTTGCTGCCATAGTTCCTGGCTAGTAATTCTCGTTTGGGAGTATAGCCACTATTTTTCGAGATATTTAACGTTGAACATATGGCTGCATAATTACTTTGATTTTAATTATGTATCAATCATGTTGGTGTTTTTGTAATAGAATTGTTAATTAAGTAATTATTATGCATGTGTCTAATGTCATAATAGATGCAAGTTCACATTTATTTGGAAATAGATATGAGGAAGTCTTAAATAATTATTTTGATCTAGTAGGATGGTGTCACAACTGACAGTTGTTGACAATATTATCTATGAAGATTGTGACTGTTATAAATTTTTTAAAAGCAGATTAAGTGAAGATGCAGCGCCCTAATGTTTTTTGTAATACTGAAATGCGCGATATGCTTTTTTGTTTATGCACAGAAAAATTATTCCTGTCTTGCTGCTACTCAAAGATATGGAGAAATGTATCCAGATAGAGTTCAGCCCAATCATCAAACCTTTCGCAATATTGTTTAGAAGATCTAGGAGAGACTGGACAATTCAAGCCAAAAACGTGATGTGGGCCGACCTAAACATATTTCTGTAGATCAGGAAGATGACATATTAGTGAGAATTGCAGAAAAATCCACAACTTAGCACTCGTCGCTTACTGGGGTAAGCCAATCTACAGTTTTTAGAATACTGAAAAAGAGAAATTTGAAACCTACCATTTTACTCCAGTACAAAACTTATTACCAACGAGATCTTCCTGCAAGATTGAATTTCGCTCAGTCGATGGCAAATAAAAAAAATGAAATCTGAACTTTTATGAAAATGTTATCTTTAGCGACGAAGCTACTTGTACACGGAGAGGAATATTTAACTGGAGGAATAGCCACAGTTGGGATACTGAAAATCCTCATATTATATTGGAGTCACATTTTCAACGCGAGTTTAAAAATTAATGTTTGGTGCGGTATACTCGGAGACCGTTTGTTAGGTCCATATGAACTACCTGAAAATTTAATATGGTAATTCGTATTTGGAGTTTTTCTACAAACTAAACTTTTCGATGAGCTAGAACAATTGCCACTTAACCAAAGGAGAGACATGTGGTTCATGCACGATGGAGCACCACCCATTATACATCAATAGTGCGGAATTATCTAGATAATAAATTTCCTCATCGTTGGATTGGCAGAGGTTAGTGAATTTCCGTGGCCGCCTCGAAGTCCCGATTGTAATCCATTTAGATTTCTATTTCTGGGGCATATGAAATCACTGGTATACTCCCAAACAATAAATACTCGCCAGGAACTATGGCAGCAAATTGTAAATTCCGCTATTTATTGCGAATCAGCCAAATTATATTTTTAAAGTTAGAAGATCGTTCAACGAAAGAATGAATACACTTTATTGAGGTAAACGGAGATCACATTGAACATTTGTTGTAAATTGTTTTTAAGTTTTTGTTCATAAATTTGATATTCTTCCAAAATTTGTAAAGAAGATCTTCATATTTAAGTATTTATTTTTGAACTTTTTTTTATGTAGCGCTGGATATTTTTGTAGTTGTTATGTTTTAAATTGTTTGTTAATTATTATTATAAATTTAAAAAAAAATACCTAATAATTTTTTTTTTCATTTAAATACATGCAATCGTATGACAAAAAACCCGATATGACTCGTACATAAAAATCAAAGAATTGTGCAGCCATATGTTCAACGTCGTTAAATATCTCGAAAAATAGTGGCTCTAGCATTACGAAAAACGAATACCTTATTTACAGAGAAAATATTGGAGAATCGAAAAATTATACCAAAATGACAATTCTGCCAGTGGCGTAGAATTTAGGAAACGAGAACTTCTTCCCGAAAGTCTTCTTTACTATTATTTGATGTGTCCCAAACTACTTTAACTTTACGGCCAAATATCATGAAGAAATATCAAGCAGCATTTAAGTAATGAACAAAATTCATTTTTAATAATCTAACTAAAACACCCTGTAAATCAGTAAGGAGAAATATTTTGTATGAGCAAATTGGGTTAGATCTTTATATTTTGAGCTCAAAATTCTCCCGTTAAAATATTTACACGTATTAATGAATCACCCTGTATATATAATATCTAATATATATATATATATAATTATATATATATATATATATATATATATATATATATATATATATATATATATATATATATATATAATATATATATATATATCTATATATATATATATCAGAGAAAGATTCCGGGGTTCAATCCGATTTCGGAAGTTTTGTTGGCGCTGAGAAGCACCGTTTGTTTTACGACGTTTCCCAAAATCTCATTTGGCATTTTCAAGTGCTGCTGTACGTCTGGTGACTCGACGGCAACTACTGTTCGCCTCTGCTTGTGTCTGGGTTTTATTGGCATTGGCTGGTCTCGTTTCCTGATTGACCAGCCAATGCCAATAAAACCCAGACACAAGCAGAGGCGAACAGTAGTTGCAGTCGAGTCACCAGACGTACAGCAGCACTTGAAAATGCCAAATGAGATTTTGGCGAAACGTCGTGAAACAAACGGTGCTTCTCAGCGCCAACAAAACTTCCGAAATCGGATTGAACCCCGGAATCTTTCTCTGATTCATTCCACCATCCGAGAAAACATACGATATAACATCATCAGTGAATAGTCATTCAGAAAAGAATTTCTATGAAACTTCATTACGCTGGATATATAAATACAACAATCGAACAAAGCAGAGTGAGTGAGTATAAACCAATATCGACATTGAAACATAATATTGGTATAACTTCAACAATTATAGAATATTCATACAATTATAGAATATCATACAAATTATTTCTATAGACAATTCACATATTAGAGATTTTTATATACCCTTGTGTAGAAATATATTGATTGAAAGATATCCTCAGGGTTCCTATATATTGAATATATCTATGAGTTCTTTGTGAGAGTTTGGAGCACTTGGATCAACATAATTCTTATCCTTGAGCAATGTGGATTTTCCGGACCACCTCGACTCACTTGTTTCTGTGGAATATATAAATAACATTTATCTCGAAATGACCTTGCAAAGGGACTATTCCAATAGCGATGTGGACAACCATTCCGTATAAAAACTCCGAACATTGATGGAGTAATATTTATGGAGAAAATAATAAAAATCTTACGATTTAGAATAGTCGAGCTTAATGGATTCATACATTTGTAACTTTCAATTCTTACATTACAATTGTAATTCTAATCGGTTGAATGATATCAATCGAATGTAACATTTGGTTAAAATGAGAAAAACAGGGTTTGGTAGACTTTACTCTTGAAAAGAACGAGAGCTATTGCTTGTTTTAATTGTCTTCGTTATTTTATTTCAGTATGTTCAGTATGATACCCAATTCACAATTTATATATATATATATATATATATATATATATATATATATAATATATATATATATATATATATATATATATATATAATATATATATATATATATATATATATATATATATATATATATATATATATACATATATATATATATATATATATATATATATATATATATATATAATATATATATATATATATATATATATATATATATAGTCATTTTCATTATATTCTTGAACCATTTTATTTATATTTAAAGAACAAAGTTAGCAGGATTTTTGGTTCAGTTAAACAATCTTACGATTATATATATTTCTATTTTCATTAACGTTTCGGTCTGTTACTTTGACCTTTATCAAAATGATTGCATCAATATGTTACCATCACTAAAATAAAAAGACTCATAATAACTTATCGTAAATATCAAAACAGGCTTAACTCACCAGAATTAAAAACTTTTCACATAAATCACATAAATACATTAACAATTTATAAATATTACGTAAAAAAAAACTTGACAATGATCCACAGTAACAAATTTTCAAAAATTTTCGTCTACATAGACACGTCAGCCTTCGCACCTGAAACACCTGTTTTAATTTCAGTTGATCCTCCCTGTTTATCATTTGCTCAAGATGTTGTTATATATTTTGCTAAGGCTCTTGATATCTGTTTTGTCATTAATGGCATCCGGGGTTTGTTTTATAAAAATCATCTCATGAAATGAAATATATATATTAATGAATATATATATATATTATATATATATATAAATGAATATATATATTATTTCTATAAATATATAATAACTTTTCGATAATTATTAGCAATAACAGGCTTGGTGAATCTCAAAAAACTCGATTTCATTAAAAAGTTGACGTTTCGCCACGACATTCGTGGCCTTTTCAAAACTTTTGAAAAATTGAAATTTCTTTGACATTTATTGATTTGAAAAAATTTGAATATATAATAAAATCGAGTTTTTTGAGATTCACCAGCCTGTTATTGCTAGTAATTATCAAAAGTTTAAAATAGTTCACAGGCAACAACAATATCAAAATGAATAATTATATATATATTATATATATATATATATATATATATATATATATATATATATATATAATATATATATATATATATATATATATATATATATATATAAGTTTTGAAAGGCAACGAATGTCGTGGCGAAACGTCAACTTTTTAATAAAATCGAGTTTTTTGAGACTCACCAAGCCTGTTAATTATATATATATATATATTATATATATATATATATATATATATATATTATATATATATATATAATCATTATATATATATATATATATATATATATATATATATATATATATATATATTCGAGAAAAGATAACTATATACTAAAAACATGGTTATTCTGGAAATCAAAAAACATATTGTTATGCCAAATTATGTAGACTAATGACTATGATAGGTAGTTATATGAAACATTCAATTTAAGTTGGTTGAGTTAAATGTGTGTATATTTTTGTGATTTTTATTTGTGAATGTTGATTAATTTTTTTCAAATTATTTCTCGTTTTGTTTTAAAGAACCTTTTTCAACGGTAATAGTATAATATATATATATATATATATATATATATATATATATATATATATATATATATATATATATATATATATATATATATATATATATATATATATATATTCAATCTGTATGAAGAACTTCAAATCCTCAAGAGTGGGTAACGATCTCGAATTCACATTACCTCATATAGCCCAGTCAATCTAGGTAAAATAAAAATAAAAAATCTTATAGTTCTGAAAATTGGCCACAATGTTCTCTGGGCCTCCCTCTTAAACATATCCAAAAACCCCATATGTAGGGGGTGCGCAACATGCCGCCATTTTTAATTTCAAGTCCTTTTTTTCGTTTTTTCTCAATATCTCGCAAACTATTAACTTTCTCACAATCTCTTATCGTTGCAAAATTATAGCTTCTTGAATTTCCTACAAAAAAGCTATGGAAAGTTTTTTTCTAGCATTAACCGTTTTCGAGATATATAGATGTATAAGTAGATGAAGTCCAGAAAGTCTAGTTTCAAAGGGGAGAGAATGGCTTCTGGAAGTTTTTTTTTAATTCTAGTGTATAATCAGTGTGTATTAGGTTGATAATCATTTACTACCTACAATATGCTTTGTAAGTTGAGGGGGGGTAAGAAAATGGTGTGTACAAGTAGATCAATATATTGTTTCATGAGACACACCAATCGAAAGTACTGCACCCATAATGTAGCCGTGGGACCATTTTGAAGTATTCTGTTCAACTCTTGGCTGAATGCAGACGCAAGTTGTTCAACTTCTGATTCTTCATCCATGTTTGATATGGTGAGTGGGGGGGTTCAGCAGAAAACTGATAGAAAGCACTTAATGTTCTCCTGCGGTCTTCGCTACGCCCGAAGCGTCATTCACCTTCGATCACCTTGCTTCAATGATGTGAGTTTTCATCTCCATTGTCCGAACTTTATAAACTTGACGCCGCTTACGAGGTCTCTCTCTTTCGCTGTTTTTTCGAGAAAAGCATCATCAATTGTTTCAGCAACAATAAAGGCATTTGTGCTTGAAGTCAAATGACTGCTGACTTCCGTGACGCTCAACAGGGAGCCCGATGTCGATAGGCTCATCTGTTTTCTTTCAGGTATGGCCTCAATAGAGGTTCTTTCTTATATAGTTTTTTTTTGCAAGAGTCGTAAGGCATAAACTAAAGTAGTCAGCCCTGCTAGCTTTTTTGCTTCTCCATCTTTCCTTTGCAAGCTAGCCTCTTTCAAACCTTGCAGCCCCTTTGCACCAACATTCACTTCATTTCCTCCACCCTTCTGAACCTCCCCGTCACAAACAAAACACTTTAAACAACTTGTCTCTTCCATTTTACTACTTAATAAAATAAAATAGCAAATTAGGATAAAAATATTAAGCAGTCAGTTAAAAAAACAATGAAAAAGCCAGAGACAATCCAAACGTAACAAAGATATTTTCAAATCAGTAACAAATAAATCCGAAAACGAGCCTAGGTCGAAACAAATAATATAATCAAGAAAACAGTCAGTTAAAGTGAGAATCCAGGGACAGTCCAAATGTATAATATCTTGAGATCAATAGAACAAAGAATCGTCAGTAAACGAGCCGAGGTCACTTCAAATAAGTAAATAAATTTATGTCAAAATCCAAGTATGTAAATCCAAAAAACAATACAAAATATTAATCCAATTATCCGTTAAAGTTATTTTGTTGGTAGTGTTGAGAGCGTGATATGCAAAACAAGAATGGACAGAGGAGAGACCGAAATACGTTAGTAAGGTTGGGTGGGGGAGTAGTGATGACGAAATGCGGAACCTACGGAGCCTATACGAAGTTTACGAATGGGGTGCATGAATCCTCATCATTTGACCCCTTTTTCAGAAACTACGCTCTTATTTAGATTTACTTTTAAAAGAATTGAATCAATTTGTAAATACTGATTTATTATATCTCGTGTGAAGAATGACTAATGAATAAACAAGTTGAAAAACAAAAAAATGTGTCTGTACTACATTTTTTACTCCTTTCTCAGCATAACTTAGGGACCTGACTTACTACCAAGTATCCTTAGGGCACTAATTCATCCCTAGCTTATGATTGAATAGTAGTAAATGTGTGAACAAAATGTGATTAAACGGACATGAGGAATGAGTATGATATAGACAGCACACATGTGATTTTTCCCTATTCCGCCCATTGTTGAACCCCCCTTCCCTCTCTTGCGACCCTCCCCCGCCCCCTTCTTACTTAATCTATGCGGCGTACTTAAGGTAGGTAGTAAATGATCAGTTTCCAGTAAAAATACTGGAATTTAAAAAAAAATTCTTTCAGAAGCGATTTTCTCCCCTCGGAAACTAGGCTTTCTGGACTCATTTACTTATACATTTGAATATCTCGCAAACGGTTAAAGCTAGAAAAAAACTTTACGAACGTTTTTTGTAGGAAATTTAATGAGCTTTAATTTTGTATAGTGGTCGCGAAAAAGTTGATAGTTTGCGAGATATTGAGGAAAAAACGAAAACAGGGATTTAAAATCCAAAACGGCGGCATGTTGCGCAACTCCCACATATGGGGTTTTTGGATATGTTCAAGAGGAAGGTCCAAAGAACATTGTGGCCAATTTTCAGAACTATAGGATTTTTTATTTTTTTTGGTGATTT
Organism: Cynegetis impunctata; assembly: GCA_030704885.1. NCBI lineage: Eukaryota > Metazoa > Arthropoda > Insecta > Coleoptera > Coccinellidae > Cynegetis > Cynegetis impunctata. The sequence goes on along the minus strand of JARQZK010003028.1, from coordinate 501 downwards.
TGGTAGTAGATTGACTAGGCTAATAATAGTTTTTAAGAAAAGCACCAATGATATGCAAACAAATCGTTGAGCCGTCTATAAGAGTATATATATATATATATATATATATATAACTATAATGTAATAAGTTAGACTGCTATATTATATTATATAGATAGTATATATATTATATATAGATATATGAATAGTATATAATATGAAGTGAGGTAGTAGTGATGAGTAAGTAATAGTGATTATGATAATATGATGTATATATATATATATTATATATATAGTATATATCTATATACATATATATAAGTATATATATAAATATATATATATATATATATTATATATATATGATATTAATTGCGTATTATATATATATATATAATAGTATAGTATTGACTAGGATGATTCGGGCAAACCTTTTGGGTTTGCTTGCCCATAGTAAGATTATTTTTTTCATCTATTCTGATACTTTTATCTATCTATCTATCTATCTTTCTATCTATCTAT
>JARQZK010003027.1:100000-186181 GCA_030704885.1 Cynegetis impunctata | reverse complement strand
CGACTCATTAGATAGGGAAATCGATGATAATTTAGTTTAATAACCCCTTTAATTACTTACATATTCGCATTCCTTAACAAATCATATTTTTTATTTAATTAATAGACAAATTCCGGCCCCCGTCTTCCAGACTCAGTAGCGTAACAAGCGAAAATTCAAGGGGTCGCTCGAAATGGATAGTTTGGGGCAACAGTCTCATATCTATACTACTATTGTATTGTACCAATTTGTGAAATTCACTCGATTAGCCCTTCTTGAAATATGTTCCTCTTGTCTATTTAGGTACCTGCAATAATCCTTTCCCACCCGTAAGCGCAAATCTTTAATTATTTTGTTTTCAGTTCTTAATTCAATCTGCCCGATGATGGTCTAGTGACCGAAATTGCAATCACAGTGTTATATTTTTCAAAATATTTTGTGATAATAAACGTAGTAAAATCAAATTTAGTTTTGTTAATCATGTTAAATTATCACGTTTTAACGACGGATTCCATAAACTATTTATTATATTATAAATTAAATAACAATGAAAGTCGATTTTACGACTGAAATGAAGGAAAATTGCAATAAATATATTAATAAGTCGATATTACGAATTAAATCCGTGAAAATTTAGCAAAATCCGGGTATTGGAGATTGAAGATTTTCTTTAATTCTTGTTCTTTTTCTCTCTGTTTTAAATCACTCAGAGAATTATATATTTCGACAAATAAATTCATTGATTGACTGTCGAATTTGAATAGTTAATTATTGAGAAGGCCAGTATTTGATGAAAATTTATATTTTCTTTGAAACAGTATTTCTAACAATTTCCGCAAATATTCGTTAAAAATACCTCTTCTTCCTCAGATGCTGACTAAAAACTAAGTGTTCATGTGAAAATTGATATCAATATTATTTCATTATGAATATGAACTTTCTACAATATTGTTTCGTTAAGGTATTGTAAGTTCATTTATTTACAGTTTCTCAACTACTGAATCTGAAAATAGCTAAAACTATGAGAATATAGTGTAAGAATATTCTTACATAACCAATAAGAAAAACATACTCTGCAATACATTATCTTTAATGAAATTCTTTCTAGAAAATATACTTCACTAAGTTTTACTACATAGCTCATTTAGAATGTATAATGAAATAATAATATTTTATAGCTGAGTGTACCAAGTTTATTACATAGTTGAGTTTAAATGAGATTCGTTTGTCTTCTAATTAGCGTAATTAGCGTAAAGCAAGAATAAAAACTTTGTTTTACTGAAAACAATTTAAAAAGAAAATAGTGATCATTACAGGTCCGAAACAAAAGTTGGTTGTATTTTCAATTTTTCGAACATACAGATTTTAAATCAATTTAGAGCTTTTATTAATTTTTTTTTTAAATTTTGATTAAGTCAATTTAGAGCGGCTGTAGAAATAACAAAAATCTTGGATACCTTGAAACATCATAATTTCTCAATGTTAAAACGGCGACAGTTCATGAAAATCGTTAAAACGAACATATATATATATATATATATATATATATATATATATATATATATATATATATATATAAGTAAAAAATATGTAATATATATATATATATATATATATCACATATATATATATATTTTATTTATTTATCGTATGGCTGCACATGATATAAAAAGAAGAAAAAAGAAAAAAAAACACATAAGTGTATAACACGAAAACAAAACAGTTCAGGTCTACAAACGCACATTTAGATTAGAAACATAGTCAATTGAAGCATCTGTTGCCATCAGAAAGTCATCGAGGTTACCCTCATATGCCGTATTCGGACATTCCATCACCATATGTTGAACGGTTTGCTTTTCTGCCCCGCAATCGCACCTTGTAGATTGCGCCCTACCCCACTTGTATAGTGAGTCCGCGCATATGCCGTGATTAGTGCGGATTCTGTTGAGTGATGTCCATATTTTACGGGGCTGTTCGAAGCCGGGTGGTTTCGTCCTTATGCAGGGAAGATCTTTGCATTGAGGGGGGCAGTAATCGATCTATTTTTGCTCCCAGTAGTCTATGGGATCAAACTGTGAGGTGAGCAGTTCTTTAGCAGTTCTTATGATTGGTCTTCTGGATCGTAGTCTGTTTTTGCATGATTTATCCGTATCCTGGTGTATGGGAAGTCGGGGGTTGCCTTGTATACGTTTATATTCTCGTAGAAGGGCTGCTTTGCGTCGGAGATCTGGAGGGGGCATATGGCTCAGTATTGGTAGCCATTCGGTGGGGGTCGATCTTAGGGTTCCGCTGACTATCCTCATGGTCTCGTTCAGCTGTACGTCCACTTTTTGGGTGTGCGCGCTGTTGTATATATATATATATATATATATATATATATATATATATATATATTATAATATATATATGTAATATATATATAGTAATATATATATATATATATATATATATATATATATATATATATATATATATATATATATATATATATATATATATGTATATATATATGTAATATATATATATGTAATATATATATATATGTATATATATATATATATATATATATATATATAATATATATATATATATATATATATTACCATATATATATATTAATATATATAAATATATATATATATATATATATAATATATATATAATATATATTATATATATATATAAATTCGATGGACGATGAATCAACTCTGTGGTAGTTCATATTTATATTAAAGATTAAATAATAAGAAAACAACTTGTCTAAAAAACCACAAAATGAAAATAACTTTTTATTCGACTAGTTTCGCCTGTTACAGGCATTATCAAGACTGAATACATAATTGCAAAAGACATCGCTTGAAAATATAAGTAATTTCGGTTCGGTACCTGGGGGTGGTAAAATGTAATCGATGGGTCCAAAGTTAACAGAGATTTAACAGTGGGGAGTGGTTTAAGTCTAAACTGGTCATTGAGAAGAATGTAATTATGGGATTTTTGGATTTTGTTTATTTCCATGGCTTCCAGGAAGTTCATTATCATACCTTTATCACAGTAATGGAGAATTTTTGGTTTGAAAGAGGATGAGATGTTTACGTTTTTTTGACTCTAGATGTTCCCCTAAATGCTGATTGTCCGTTTTTTAGATGTTCTTTTAGCCTGGTTTTTCAAAACATCTCCCGGTCTGACCTATATATGTTGAATTACATTCTTCACAGTCCATTCTATAAATTCCTGTTCTCTTCATTGGATCGACTTTTGACAATTTGTTATTAAAAATCATTCTATCCAATCTGCTGTGACTCGAAAAAGCAGTATTCAAATTATTATTTTTAAAGAATTGAATGATCTTCGAAGAGGGGATGTGCGGTATAAGGGATGCTCACAAACTTTTGTAACATTTTTGTTATTGCAGTATGGTCCATATAATTTCAAATTGATAAAATGTTCTCTTTTTTCGAAATTAAACTATTATTATTTTTAGTGGAAAATCATTGTTAATACTATCGCGCGAATCACGTCAAGTTCTACCATAAGGTCTTGTTTTGATAAAGGAACCGAAAAAGCCCTATGAATCATTGAATTAAGAGCCGCGAGTCGATGGCTAATTGGACTGAAAGAATTATAACTTATGATGGCGTCTGAGAAAGTAGGTTTCCTGAATATTCTATATGAAAATTTATCCTGTTGTTTCGATATTGTTAGGTCGAGAAAATTTAACGAATTATTTTGTTCCGTTTCTACTGTGAACTTGATCTTATCATGTATTGAATTTAGATATGTTAGGTATAATTTAATATGTCGGTCTGTCCCATTGAATCCAACCAAGATATCATCCACTTAGCGTACCAAAAAATAATATGTTTTTTAGATAGATCTGATTCTAATATTGTGGTTTCCATGTTGATCATGAATATGTCTGCTAATAACGGGCTGAGGGGAGAACCCATAGGAAGACCTGAATTCTGTAAATATATTTTGTTCTGGAATCTAAAAAAGTTCTGTCTCAAAACAACATTAAATAATGTTGAGAATTCTGTTTTTGTTGCTGGAAGTGTTTTCTGTTTTTCTAAGATGTTTTCAATTAGAGGTATACACTCTTCCGTAGGTATGTTAGGGAACATGTTGGAGACGTCGAAGGACACTATCCTTCTCATGTTTTTTTATGAAATTGGGTGAAAATTTCACAAAAAAAAAAACATGAGAAGGAATCCTTGGGAGTGCACTTGGAAGTTGCAATCCAACAAAATATAAAAATAATTGCACAGCCTCACACAGGTAAACATATTCTGGCAAGTACCATAAGAAATGAAGCAACTGGAGAAAGGAAACAACGTGAATATAAAATCATCAAAAACATAAAAGAGAAAGTCAAAAATAACAACCTAGTACTAACCAAAGCCGACAAAGGAAACACTTTAGTATGTTTGAAGCAAGAAGAGTACATTGAAAAAATGGAAGAGGTCTTATCCAAATTAGATATTTCCCTTTTACAAAAAGATCCCACGACGTCCTTTTTAACTCAAATTAAATCTAACGTACAACAAGCGTCAGAATTGTTGGATTCCTTTTACCTAAAGAAAAAAATTATTCCAATTAGTTCTGAACCTCCCGAATTATTCGGTCTTGTTAAAGTACACAAAGACGGCCTACCCATTAGACCAGTTACCTCGTTTTCGAAAGCTCCTTCTTGTAAACTTTCAAAATTTCTCAACACAGCCTTCAAAGAACATACTCACGTCTCTCCAAAATATAGTGTGAAAAACTCATTAGACCTCATACAAAAATTAGAAAAAATTGATTTTGATAAAAATTTTAAATTAGTGTCCTTCGACGTCTCCAACATGTTCCCTAACATACCTACGGAAGAGTGTATACCTCTAATTGAAAACATCTTAGAAAAACAAAAAACACTTCCAGCAACAAAAACAGAATTCTCAACATTATTTAATGTTGTTTTGAGACAGAACTTTATTAGATTCCAGAACAAAATATATTCACAGAATTCAGGTCTTCCTATGGGTTCTCCCCTCAGCCCGTTATTAGCAGAAAATTTGAAGATGAAAATAGTACAACAAACAAAATCCTCTGATACGGAAGATTGTGTGATTGTCTTCCGTATCAGAGGATTTTGTTTGTTGTACTATTTTCATCTTCAAATTTTCAATCCAATGCTTGGCTACGCCGTTCTGATGAGGACCAAAGAGTCCGAAACACGTGTCAACGGCTGCTTCCATATAAGCGTGCTATACCGATAATTCTACTCCACTTCTTTAATGTTTTCCCATGACTAATTTCTTTGTTGTTAGATAAATAGTACCCTATTATTATTATTTTCAAACATTAAGTAGGTAAAGGTTTCTGTGGTTTCCCTTACCATCTAATGATAACAAATTTAAACGTTAATATTAGACTGAATAGCATACAATAGATAACAAAGAACAGCCACATCCGAAAAAAATTTTGGCAGGACAAAGCAGCTTTGTCTATTCAATTTTTTCAAATCAATAAATGTCAAAGAAATTTCAATTACGAATATCGTAGTGAAACGTCAACTTTTTAATAAAATCGAGTTTTTTAAGATTCAACCAGCCTGTTATCGCTAATAATTATCAAAAGATTAAAAATAGATCACAGGCAAAAACAATTCGAATAAATAATTATACATATCATATATATATATATATATATATATATATATATATATATATATATATATATATATATATATATATATATATATATATATATATATATATATAATATATAAATATATCAATGAGAACGTTCGATTCCAACACCGGTTGACCGGTTATTACTAAACTTGGCATGTATAAAAGTGAAGAAATATGAAAATCAGCTTTGTAGTTTCTATAAAAATGGACTTTGTAGAACCCGTGATTGGGTAGCTGAACGGGCGCATCCGCCGTTTCGTATTTGAAATGTTTGAACTGAGTATCTAGTATAGTAAAAAAGAATGAATCACTTTAAAATATGCACGTGAATTTACATTTCAAAACACGATCCACCATAATTATATCTTTGAAATTACTGATTGGATATCAAATTATTATATATCAAAGAAATGATTTCATATAATTGAAAAAATATAAAAAAGCATTTGTAACAATGCTTTGTAACTAGGGTGGTATTTCCACATTCTTTGAAAACCTCAAAAAAAATTATGAAGTTTTTAAGCTAAGGTGGCTAAATAGGCATATTCTTGAAAATCAACTCTATTTACTTACATCACATACAATTTTTTCCCTTAATTCAGAGAGGCAGTATAGATGCGCCGAATCTTCGAAGTCGTAAATATGCATGAAAACTTCATATGAAAATTGTGGCTTTAACAGAAGATTTAAAATCCTCAAAGGGTTTCTACATCTCTATCATCAACTCAATTCAGACTTTTAATATTTCAACTGAATTTGGAGAGGCAATAGAGATGCATTTCAACATAAAAATGGCAGCAGCTTGGGAAAAAAATAGAACCACTGAAAAACACTGTTTAAAAACTCTCTGTACTCATGTTAAAATATTTAACTCTCTTAAGAAATTTGAATGGACTGAAGAGGAGCAAAAGTCCTTCAGAACCTGATCTTTTCCCCCCATGCCTCTTCCAAAATGAACTAAAAATCTGAATTTCTGGTATATTTTGCCTTATTCTTTATCACAGGTTTGAAAAATTTTCTCTATTGCACTTCTCAATCTTTTCCTTGCTTAAAATTTGGGAATACTGATATTTTGATAGTTTTTTCTGCATCAAATGTAACAATATTTTCTCACTTAAGTTATAGTGAAGTTTTCATTGGTAATCTAAACCACTGATTTCCACGGAATACATGAACTGAATACATGTTCGCAAACTGATAAATTTTAGTCAAATTAAACAGAATATTTAAGAGCAATTACAACGTGGAATATTGATAGCTGCATGAAAATATTCAAAGTAATTAGAAAATAAATATCAATCCAATCATGAAAACTATTCTTATTTTGGAATTAAGGATTAAACAAAATATATGTTTGATAAAGACCGTATATATATATATAAATATATATATATGAAAAACTTGGTTCTCGGGATGAACCGCGTAAAAGATTTGAAAAATCTCGACGTTTCGGCTCCTTTTGTTCCGATTCCTCCTAATTCGATTCGTGGAGTAGGCAGATTGAGGCCACGTATCTGAATTATTTTCCCTTCTAATTCTCCTGAAGATGGCTTCGCAAAAGGAGCCGAAACGTCAAGACTTTTCAAATCTTTTACGCGGTTCATCCCGAGAACCAAGTTTTTCAAATACTTCCGACCGCGGAAATCTTTCTGAACATATATATATATATATATATATATATATATATATATATATATATATATATATATATATATATATATATATATATATATATATATATATATATATACTTAGTAGATCGTTTGGAGAAATGAAAAACCAGAGCAAACAAAGAACATAAATGATTTTATTGAGATAATTATAGTGAATTCTTCAAGCATACAATATAGAGTTTAGAAATAAAATAATTATTTAAGTGATCTTGAATTTTCCTCGAAGCATTATTTATTTTCATTGATGCTTCCATATTACTCTCCAATCATCTGAAAATGAAAATATTCGATACAGTAATTCAGTGAAATATTCAATTCAATTTTTAGCACTGTTTCCAAAAATACGCAATAAATAAATTGATGAAAATAATTTTAAAATATTAACAACAAATATTCTTAGTTTATTTTTATTCATTTTAAATTATGCTTGTCCACATTCATTTATTTGTGCTGGTATAATGTCTTTCTTGGCAGAACGAAGGTATATCATCTTGTCTTCACGTTAGTGTATTCATCAAAATTAATTGGAGACAAAATAAGGTAAAATTGGAAATACATTATCATTTTCGGAAAAAAATTATGTGATGGTGAAACGTAGTTCACGTTCACAAATGTAGAAGGTAAATAAAATTTGTTTTCGAATATTTACCGTTAAAAAACGATTCATTTTCTCAAAACTGAGTATTATGTCTTATTATTGATTCCTATTTGTTGGTTGACATATTATAAGTTTGTTTTCGTGAGTGAAATTGCTCCTTGAAAAAATATTTCCGAATGATGTTTCCAGGTTTATTTATGTAATACTTACTCACGAGTGTATTTTTCTATATTCACAACTAAAACCTGCAGAGTACATTTGACACTTTTTGGAGATCATTTTGAGAGAAGCAAACATAATAATTATAGATACATCATTGTTCCTAAGAAGATTATTACTAGAAAGGTTCAACGCATCCAAATTTTATGTCATACACCTCTCCATCTTTACATCTTCAAGAAACGACGATTACCACTTAAAAGAAAAAGGAGATTCCAAGGAAAATATTCACTTTGAAATTCATGATGAACTATAACTTAATTGAACAAACTGATTTCGGCCAAGAAACAGAATTGCTCAAGAGGAAAACCACGTGAAACTAGCAAATTCATAATTTTCTAACGCATTTATCCGCTTCGAGTATCTAGATTTCGTAAATGGACAGAGTAAAATGAATAATGCTTTTATGTCCAGTTGAAGCGAGAAGTTATTTGTTCTCGAGAAAAACAAAACTAATCGGTCCCATGTGGGTCTTAGGAGCAGCCATAATGGTATACTCATCGTTGGATATGTCTTGGCAAGAACTTCTGGTGGTCCGCCAGTTCCCTGGGACAGGAGAATCCTCCATAGGGTATTTTTTTTGTGTCGCCCGATTTGTTTCCTGTTTTGGATGGAATTCGTTACGATAATGACACTTTGTCATGAAGTGTTTGAAAGCAATTAGTTGGCTTGACCGGTAGGTCACTTGGGTCGACCCTAAGATCCAGAAACCTTCATATCATGGTACTATTCAGGGAAGTGTGGGGCATTTTGTCAGGGGACAATTTAAAGCATTGAAACTTGGCCCTATAAATTCCTTATATCTTACTTTACAATCCCGCTCACCTAAAATGACCCCATATTGGTCAAACGGACCGTTGCGAAATTTCCTTTTTTTCCATATATAAAACGATTTTCGGTAGAGTAAGAGGGCTTATGGATCAGAGAAAAGGTACGACTAACTTCTTCAGGAATATCAAGAGGCATGCAACAACATCAATGGGTATGCAAATATTTCAAGGGGTGTGTAACTTGAAGCATAGCTTCATGGATGTCCATGAAGACGTGGTTGAAAGTCGACAATAATCAAACACATCCGGATGTCATCTGGATCTTTTTTTGTCATTAATTACTTAAAATATCGATTTAAGAAATCCTTTGATAGATTACAATTCATACATAAAATATTAAAGAATGGCTTAATATCCGCTCGAGTTCATATATGTGATATTATACAATATATAACAAATTATTTATGTAAAATGTACGTTTCAGGCTCTAAATGGTTCTTTACTTAGAATATACTCACAGACGATGCAACCAAAAACACCTAAACCTTCCAGCTACACTGTATATTCACGAAATACGAATATTCAGTTTCCCTTCATATAAAATAAAAGAGCCAAGAAATGTTTAACCTTCATTTAAGTTCAAAGAAAACCCAAGTGGAATCCAACTGGTCGTACTTTCTTTTATTTTTGTTTAATTACATTAACTAATAATTGAGATATGCTAAATTTTCACTTGATTTGATAATTTAATCATTATTATCATTTATTCATTTATGTGTTACATACTTACGATCTAAAGAGCATTTCCGTACTCAATATTCAACAACAAAGATAATTTTAGAATAATGAGTAGTAAACCTAAATATTAATATTGCAAAACTTTAATTATTCTAAATTAGCGAGGGAATAATCAATAGATTTTATGAATCTGAAATTGTCAATTTTCATTTTTCAATCACACTACAACAAATGAGTTTGTAACGTGTAAATTCTCCGCTTAATCGCCGCCACTGAATTGCTGATCGAAATACCGTGATTCACGCTATCAAACTCGTTCAGTTAGGAATGACTTGCGTACGACGAGAATATCGAGATAGCGTCGAATTTGCACGTGAAACATCGTTCTCTTTTGGCAGGTATCCGTTGGAGATACAACATCGTTAAGAGTCAAATAATATTCAATATCTATTAAGCGAATATTCAGTTTATTAAAATTATTAAGTATCTGTGGCGTCTGACAGACAGTAAGTTATGAGAAGAAAACTAATTATTTCGTATGAATGCATTATCTTGAAAATCTGAATTGATTCCTTGTTTCAAATTCCGCCATTTCATTTTTTTTATTTATCTATATTAAATTATTTATCTTTCGATATTGAAGTAATCATCTTACATTTCTTAATTTAAAATATTTTTAATTTATTTGCTTATTTCACTCTCTCAATTTGACACAAGATTTTTGTAGGCTAACGATGGCAAATTTCACGTGGTCATATCTTATGTTCAGTTTAATGTTGGAACATATACTGTCTTTCTTAGCATCTTTGCTTGAGATAAATCTAAATGTTAATTTGAATTGGCCATCGATACCCTACAGAGATTCTTGGGAGATTTTAAGTTTGAGATTGTATGTTGATTTGCCCCGAATTATTTTAGTCACCTTGGCTGGAGCTAGGAAGCCTTTTGATTGGAATTAAAAACCACTTTGGCAGAAATATTTAACAGAAGCCACGATATAACCGCATCTAGAACTACCAAGCAACTAGGGACGAAGATTTCCAAGCGTGGGGAAAAGATTGGGCAATCACAAGAATAAAATCCACCTATAATATAATCAATAAAACGTCGATAGAAAAATAAATAGAAAAACAGATAAGTCTCTTTGTATATATAATGAGAAAGTAGTGAATACCTTCATTTTATATCTTGTTGTTATTTCTGAAAACTAACTAGAATCTATATATGTATAACCTATCTCTCAGCTAGCTCGGGTATATATAAAAAAGGGAGAGTGGTTATTCAATTAAAACGGTAAAAACCTATAATTCATGTTTTACATTATAATTAGCTATTGAGAATGGTGAAAAAATATCTTCAAGATAAAAATTACCGCTTTTACGTGAAATTATATTCTATTTGAAAGGAAAAATTCAGTTTCGCCCACCTTCTTCACCAAAATCTTTATATACACAAATTTTGAAAATATTTAGAATCATTCCATCGCGACATCTTGTTGGCAACTTCAACAAATAACTGCACTCAGCGATAACGAAAACGTATAGAACAATGTAAAGAAAGATATTTTTTCGAAGACATATTTGGAGATGTATGAGGAATGATATTTTCTACTCAAATAAATTGTGAAATACGCAAATATTGTTCCGCAAATTGTATGAGTAAAAGGAAACCCGTACATTGAGCTGGGAGTGTTCAGATGAAAATAAATTTATGACAAAAAGTAATATGTCTACTATTTATATGAACTCATATCTTATATATCTTTTTTTCCTCAAATTATATTCTAAAAGAGAGAGTTAATATTTCGTGAAAATAATTTGGTTTGGCTTACCTTCTCCCACGTACTTCCCTACACATCTGCCGTAATAATCACGAACCATTCCATCTTGGTGGTTGTCCAAATGCATTACGCCATTCAACGGCAAATGCATGACGGCATTCAATGGCAACGAAAACGTATAGAATGAAGTAAAGGAAGATTTATATTATCAAAGATATGTCTGGAGATGTGCGAGGAATGATCTTTTCTACTTAAATGAATTGTAAAGTAGGTACGCAAATTTTGTTCTACAGTTTGCATGAGTAAGGGGAAATGAAAACGAATTTATTACTTGAGGTTATATGTCTAATAATTATATATATATATATATATATATATATATATATATATATATATATATATATACAAAATTGAAATACCAGTATGTATATATTAGAAAAATGGAAATTAATTAATAGCTATATTAGTCTCAACACCACTCCGATCCTTCCGAGATAGTTATCACGAACGATAGAAACAATAGACAGATGTTTTAGTCTTATTGAGCCCACTTCAGTATTATCAATCTACCGAATGTGATAACCATCCAGATTAGTCTCCTACCATATACCTTGTTTCGAAAGGCAACAGGGTTTCATTGACCACAATTTTTAAGGTGTTTTTGATGTCTATGTATATATATATATATATAAAATATATACTATATTATATATATATATATATATATATATATATATATATATATATATATATATATATATATATATATATAGTTATGTAGTCAAAGTACAGCTTATCCATTTTAATGACGTCAATAGTAACCTTGTGCTGATTCATCGCTGCTTTGCCTATATAAGCCCTCACTAACATAGAACCGTAAGATTAATTAAGTAACTTCCATCTTGTAAACTTCACATCGAATAAATTGTTTTTTTTAAAAAGTAATTCTTAGTGTTGAAAACCAAAATTGGCGACGAGGATGGGATTGTTGCATTAAAACCCTTCCGAATAAAATAAGTTCAACAAACAAGATAAATCTTCCGAATCTTGTAAGAAGATTAATCAATGCGTTAACTTGAAAAGTAAGAAGAAAAGTTTAAGTGAATTTTAATTCTTGAGCACAATCCGAACTACAACACAAGCTCAGTTTAATCTCATAGTGATTGCGAATTTGGTAGTACCAGTCCCGAGAGTTCTACTGACCAGACAAGAATTCCAACCTGGTGCAATGCTAGGGTAGCGCTGACTACACCCCCTTGGAATAAACAATCAATGTAAGTTGAAAGTGTTAATTACCTTCCTGTTTTTCCTACGGTCTCCTGCCACAATACCTATACTACCTATAGCTTACCGGTATAGCAGGTCATTTTACATTAAGTCAAGAGTTATACATATAATATATATTTTCCCAAAGAAATTTTTCATAAAATTGAAAATTTTTCAATATTGATTCCCTGATAGAATCAATCGAAAATTTGAATTTTAGATTCTCAACGACGAACTAAATCAAATAAAATAATTAATATGGCAGAGAGAACCATAATTTAATGTTAGCTCGTGAATTTGGAGCATTATTACCGAAATTTTCCGGTATACAAGCAGAGTTAAATTCATTTTTAAGTGCTTGCGAAGAATATATATCGCACAATTCTCAGCGACGGAAGCAATCGTAAAGACGTATTGCGTTGCTGTAATTAAAAGCAAATTAATAGATAAAGCGAACGCGGAATATCGTTCCTCTAACGTACCAAATACATGGCACGCGTTTAGACATTTTTTATTGCAGAAATTTGGTGATCATGCGAATTTAGATGTATTAAAGAATAAATTACAATTCTTACGCAGAAAACCAAATCAAGATATTTTAGATTTCATTGAAGAAATCAAAACTCATAAAATTAGAATTAATTACAGAATAGATGCGGAACCTACATTAGATGCTGCATTGAAATTGTTACACAAACAATTGGTTTCGGACTTAGCCAAAAATGTTTTAATCAGTAATGTTGCAATAGAATTGCAAACCTCCTTACTAACGACACCGAATATAACATTCGATTTAGCTATTACAATGGTCGAAAATTATATTTCCCAAAAATCTCAGTTAGATTTAATGCGAACTTGGAAGCATACTAGTGATAGCCAACAAAAGGTATTTCCTTCTCGACCAATTAATGTACAACCTAAAATAATTACGCAAAGACAATTTCCCACTAACAGACAAGTTTTTGGAAATAATCAACCTGAAACATCAAAAACAAATGTGTTTAAACCTAATAGTAATTATATACCAAAATATAGACCATCCCCTATGTCTACGACAACGGCTAACCCGATTGCACAACAAAGGCAAGTGCAAAATAATAATCAAATACCCAACAGAGCGCCATATAATAGAAATGCGCAAGGATATAATCATTTCCAAAATACAAGACAAATAACTCCTAATTATATATCGGAAGAAATTACTAATTTCGACATAGAGAATAACGATGAAAATCAATTCGAAGAAAATACTGATTTCAATCACGAAGATAATTCAGGTGTTATTGAAGAAATTGAGGAAGTAGATCAGGAAAATTTTCAGATAACTGCCTCAGAAATTCCATCGACTTAAATTCACTGAATAATAAACTTAGAAAAAATCATTTACCATATATTGAAATTGAATACCCAAAATGTAAATTATTATTAGACAGTGGATGTACAGTATGTTTGATCGATCCCAAAATTGCATATAATATTATACCTCATTTGATTTATTCTGAAGATACAGATTTAATTACACCACATGGACATGATGTGAGTCACGAAAAAGTTTCGTTCCCTCTTGATTCTTTTGGATTAAAAAAAAGAGTATCCCTTTGTACTGTATAAATTTCATACACAATACGAAGGAATAGTTGGTTTTGAATTTCTACAACAAAATAATTTTAAAATTGACTTACAAAATAATTTATTAATTGGAGAAAAATGTAGAATTCCTATTCATTTCCAAAAAGTAATTCCAAGACGACATTCTTATCCTGTAGATTTGAAACACTTACCAACAAAAATACAGAATCAACTAATTAAAATTTTCAATAATACAGAAAATGCTTTTCAATTACCAGGACAACCACTTAATTTTACATCAAAAATTAAACATAATATTAGAACGAAAGATGAAATTCCCATTCATGCCAAAATATATAGATATCCGAGAAAACATCGCGAAGAAATCCAAAATCAAATAAAGGATTTATTAGATAAAATATATTATTCGACCTAGCATTTCTCCCTGGTCATTTCCAGTATTCATGGTCAAGAAAAAACAAGACCAATCTGGTAAAGAAAAATGCGTATGGCCATTGATTACAGACAATTAAATGAAAAAACTATCGATGATAAATACCCGATCCCCCAGATAGATGCCATTTTAGATAAGCTAAAAGGAGCTAAATACTTTTCAGCTTTGGACTTAGCATCAGGTTTTCACCAAATTCAGTTAGATGAACAAAGTATAGAAAAATCTGCTTTTACTGTTGACAATGTGCACTATGAGTTCCTCAGGATGCCATTTGGGTTAAAATGCGCCCCAAATACGTTTCAACGCTTAATGAATATCTTATTGCAAATTTGTATAGGAAAACATTGATATGTCTATATGGACGATATAATAATATTCTCAAAATCTATAGAATCCCATTTAGCGGATATACATAATATTTTAGAGACACTTCAAAAAGAGAATCTGAAAATACAGCTAGATAAATCTAGTTTTTTCAAATCAGAAATAGAATTTTTAGGACATGTTATTACTCCAGAAGGTATCAAAACCTAACCCGAAAAAGATCGAAATAATCGAAAAATTCCCATTACCACAAACTTACAAGGAAATAAAATCTTATTTAGGAATGTTAAGTTATTTATCGTAAGTTCATTCCAAATTTTGCTAAAGTTACAAAACCTATGACAAAATATCTTAAGAAAGATGCCAAAATAGATACCACAGATTTAGAGTATAAAGAAGCATTTTTAACTTCGAAAAATTTATTGATAAATCACCCAATATTAATTTATCCTGATTTCTCCAAAACTTTCAATTTAACTACGGATGCGTCAAATTACGCTATTGGAGCAATTTTATCACAAGGTACTGTGCCTAGCTCAGATTTACCTATAGCTTACGCAAGTAAAACATTAACAGATCCCGAAACAAAATATTCAACAATTGAGAAAGAATTACTAGCCATAGTATGGGCAACAAAACATTTCAGACCATATTTATATAGTACAAAATTCATTATTTTTACGGACCATAAACCTTTGGTTTGGTTGAATTCATTAAAAGAGCCTAATTCCCGACTCATGCGATGGAAACTCGAAGAATTTAATTACGAGATCAAATTCAAACCAGGCACGAGAAATAACGCAGATTATTTGTCCCGTTTAAAAATAGATAGAGATAAAGCCTCATCTTCGAAGGACAGCAATAAACAAAAGGAAGCACTTAAGATAAGCGCATTGAATGAGTCAAGCGAAATTAATATGTTAGATGATGAAATAGATTCTTTGTTTCCGAATATAGATATGGACGAGATAGATATGGATATCACTGCTGAAGAATTAGACGAAATTATCAAAGACCTTGAGAACGATCACGAAACGATACATAGTAGTTTCGAAAATCCGATTGTAGAATTGCCATACACTGAGCGACCTTTAAATCATTATAGAAATCAGATAATATTTGTAAAAACCTCAAATGTTTATGTCGTACAAAAATCAAAGTTATTCAAAAATCGTAATAGACTTATGGTCTCAATAAATGAGGAAAATGATTTTACAAAATTTATTAAAGAATATTTAATACACGGAAAATCATATTGTTTATTTTTTAAGCATGACGAACTAAAAATTCCGTTCATACGAATTCTACAAAATAATTTCAAGGCTAAAGCATTCGAATTAAAAATCTCAAATGTTTTTCTAGAAGATATAGAACAAGAAAGCGATCAACTAGAAAAAATAGAACTTTATCACATATCAAAATCTGGACATCGCGGAATTAAGAAAACACTCAAGCTTTGAAAAGAAAATTTTATTGGCCCTCAATTGGACACAGCTGTTCAAAAATATATAAATGCCTGCGAAATATGTCAGAAAAATAAATACGAACGCACACCTACTAAATTGATATCAAGAACACACCAGTGGGCTCAAAAACCCTTTTCTCATTTGTACGTAGATACTTTCAAAGTGGATAATACTACTTGTTTAACAATTATTGATTCATTTTCAAAATTTACACAATGTTACCCTTTGCTGCATAAAACAGCTAACGAAGTATGGATAAATTAATTCTTTTCATGAGTAATAATGGAGTACCTGAACGTATTACCTGCGACAACGGCACCGAATTCAAAAATAAAACAATACAAGATTTTGTGATTACTCACAAAATAATATTACATTATATAACTAACTTAAATCCCAACTCAAATTCTCCAGTCGAGAGATTTCATTCTACGTTAATCGAACAGTTGAGATGTCTCTCTACAGAAAAAAATCCCATTACGTCACGAATCAATAGAGCTATTATGACGTATAATAATTCTATACATTCAAATTTAGAATATACTCCAATGCAAATTATTAAAGGCGATCTTAAATTATTCTATCCCTTTAGAAAAAACAACGCAAGAAATAGTATCAGACTATGTACAGACATATCGTGAAAACATGGAAGAAATATTTAAAGTAGTAAATAATGCCAAAGACAAAAACGAAGCAAATATTGAGAAGTTAAATAAGAACAGACAGGATCAAAAAGATTTACAGGAAAATGAAGATGCTTATTTAAAACAACCATTTCAATCTAAATTGAAAGAACCTTATAAGAAAATACCTATAAATATCATTAGTGATATTATAATCAAAAATCCTCAAAATAAGCATGTTTATCATAAAAATAGAATAAAACAAAGAAAACACTAATTAGTTTTCATAATTTTCAGATGACCCCTGTATCCTTCATCCTTTTATTTATATTGGTTATAGTTCATACATTCTCTGTTCAAGAGATTTCGCATAATTTAATACCTATACATTTAGGCAAAATTTATGTAGTCGCTGAGTTATTCAACGTGGGGTGGGACTGGTCTTTACAAAATCGTGTGATTTTTACCAGGTATTGCCCAATTGATTATTTTGCCGATTTCATCCTTACTGAAAATGCTCGTAATGGATATACAAACTTGTACTGAATTTATAAAATTGAGTTACAATGACTCATCCCCCATATGTATGAATTGCTTATTATTTCACTATTGACAATATTGTGTTAGATAGTATCATATGATAGAGATATTATGTATACTATTAGTAATGTAATTGTATATAAAGGCGATGTTGGTAGAGCTATGTACAAAAATGTACGATATTATATAACAATAAACTTTATGTAAATTATGTATTAAAAATAAAGGTATTCTTGAAAAACATGTTATTTATTAATTATTTCTAGAATTATCTAATCATTTAACATACAATTTTGCGTCTTAATAACAACTACTTGATTTTTTTCTCAAGAAGATGGAATGATGTGTTTTACGAATGTATAAAATGTAGTTGAATAATCATATAGAACAAATATTTTTTAAATCATAACTTTACTAGCTTCTCTTTTAAAATTTGTTTTCTTGAGGGCTGTGTTTGATTAGGAGTAAATAAAACGTAGACGGTAAATGTATACGATTGATGAATATCTTAAAATCATAACATTACTAGAAATAGTGTTTTAGAAAATATAAACATGTATTCGATTAGGAAAGAATAAAATATATTATTAAATCTCGTAAAACATATTTGAAGAATCCATAAATTAATGATTAGGCAGAATACGAAATTTTTTATTATAGATCTCATATTTTCTTTTTCTGTTTAATTTTATGTATTCCACAAGCTTCAATTTGAACCGTAGATAAAAAAATGTCATTTACCTGGAATGCAAAAATATTTTTTCTTTAAATAATCAAAACAAAAGTTTAATTATTCTCTCTCTTAGCTGGAAATATCAAAATATTTCTAAAACTTCATCTATGTAAATGAAACTAAATTCACTTTCCGTTTAAACAACAGGGTTTACACTGTTATGTCGAACGAAATTATTTTCTGGTTCCCCTAATTGAAATAAAGATAACCGATAATTATAAACATACAATAGTACCTAGTCATCCAAAATGAAATTGATGCATTACATATTGCTTTAATCATTTATATTGGACAAACCAATAAACTTATCAATCAAAACTGTTATTCAATCAAATCTTTACAGACGTAATTACGAACAAAGATCAGTAATTTCACAGAACTTATTAGCTAATGAATATAAATAATTAATTGAATTTATGATTCCTGGATACCTTTTACTAATGAGTTGTACGAATATTCAATCTGGTGAGATTGAATAATTTATTGAACTTTTGTCATATAAGATTCACAAATTTTTTTTATGAAAGAACAAAATAACTTAAGTAACTATTTTCCTATAAAATGCATGAAATTCATCAGATCAATCAGATTTTATTTCTTTGATTGGGCAGAATGCGAGATTTTTTATTATAGGTTTTATATTCGATATTAAGTGTGGGAAAGTAACTTTCCAAAACTTTAGGCGACTCTTCTTCTTTTGAAAACTTTTGCAGGTGGAATGAATCTCTTCGTACGGAGGATGAGTGAAAAATTGACAATGACGATGCTATGAACAAGTATTACACAATCGAATATTTAACAGGTTTTATTCTCACTGAAATTTGTAAATGGAGCAATTGGTCGTATTTTAGAACAGCTAGATCCATTACATTGATGGACGATCGTAAAACGCTGGATGTCTGTGACGTTATTCAGCAGAGGGTGCAAATAAATCAGTGGGTGGTGGACCGCACACACCCTGTGTATGGGTATATAAGAATGCTCAATGATAGAGGGAGCATCAGATTCATTCGTAACAACATAAAATGAATATGAGTAATGAAGAGTGCTTGGAGTCCCCAACTTCACCGTTGCCTCATGAGCAGGAGGGTGAAGTTTTTTTACCGTTGCACCCTTCGTGCATCAAGATTGAGGAAATGAACGAAGAAGATAATCCGGCTGAGAATATGGAAGAAGGGAATCCTGTTGAGGAAGGATGGGATTATTATTTTGCTGAGGACTATATGGAATGGGATATGGAGGAGATGGAAGATGGATATTTCTTCGACCAGACGGAGGATGAGGGCTACGTCTCACTCGGAGAAAATTCAGGAATCGATGAGTAAAACGGTATGTAAATCAGGTATTAAAAATAAAATGCATCCATAAAAAACATGTTATTTATTAATTATTTTACATTAACCAGCTATTTCTAGAATTATCTCATCATTTAACAAACAATTTTTTGTTTTAATAACAACTACTTGATTTTTTCTTCTAGCGAATGTACCAACAGTACCATTATCAACTTTCACCTCAACGCATCCTCCCTCACTCGGAGAAGATTCAGGATTCGAGGAGTAAAACGGTATGTAAATCAGGTATTAACATAATTGCATCCATAAAAACATGTTATTTATTAATTATTTCACATTATCCAGCTATTTCTAGAATTATTTCATCATTTAACAAACAATTTTTAATAACAACTACTTGATTTTTCTTTTTAGCGAATGTACCAACAGTTCCATTATCAACCCTCCCCTCACATGTAATGGATATACATGTAATGGATATATACAAGCTTGTACTGAATTTATAAAATCGAGTCACAATGACACACCCATATGTATGAATTGCTTGTAAATATTAGATCAATATTGAGAATATTGGGTTAGATAGTATCATTTGATAGAGACATTATGTATACTATTAGTAATGTAATTGTATATAATACGATGTTGGTAGAGCTATGTACAAAAAAATGTATGATATTATATAACAATAAACTTTATTTTAGAAAATTTATTTATCTAATTACAAACCTTCGGAACCAGCGTCAAAGTTGGATAGTGTGATGAATGTTATATTGAATTGTGATATACTCGATAATAATAATACTGTCTTGAAATTGTATATTGGTTTGAAATATGGAATAAGAGATTGCTTTTCAAATATAAATGATAGTATTTGACTTTAGAACTATGCAAATGAGAAACCCTATATAAATTGCAGCTAAAGAAGAATTTATTAGGTATTAAATGAATAAAAATAATTAATTGGATATATGATTCCGGTATTCGTTATATAAATGATTCGTCCATGCATTCAATTTGGTGAACATTGAAATTAAATAACTTAGGCAATTTTTATAAGATTCATAAAAAATTTCATGGAATTTTTTCCCAGTTACATCCAATGAAATTAATTTCTGGTTTCCCTAACTGAAATAAAGATATCCGATAATTATAATCATACAATAGTACCAAGTCCTTCAAAATGAAATTGATGCATTTATATTGACCAAATCGATAAACTTAAAAATAGAAACTATAAAAACTTATTGAATCAGATCTTCGCAGAACTTATTAGGTATAATATGAATAAAAATAATTAATTGAAAATACGATTCATGCATTTCATGCATTCATTGTATAAATGATTTGTCCATGCATTCAATTTGGTGATATTAAATAACTTATACAATTTAAGTAGTAATAAAGTTAAATTATTAATCCATTCTATTATTCTACATTGAAAATTTAATAATTTTATAATTGTATGCATACTTATAAACAATCACATACCTTGTCATGTCAAAAAAATCCCACACACATCTATACTAAACGGATAAAATTGTTATTGAATATATGAGTCCTACATTCATCGTATAAATGATTTGTCCATGCATTCAATTTGGTGAACATCGAAATTAAATAACTTATGCAATTTTCATAAGATTCATGAAGAACAAAATAACTTAGGGAACTTTATTACAGAAAATTTATTTATCTAATTACAAACCTTTTTATTTGAAACACTAAATTATTAAAAAAATGTCAAATATTAGGAGTAAATAAAACGTAGACGCTAAATGTATACGATTGATGAATATCTTAAAATCATAACATTACTAGAAATACTGTTTTAGAAAATATAAACATGTATTCGATTAGGAAAGAATAAAATATAGAGGATAAACATATCCAACGATAAGTATATTTTTATGAAATAGAAGAATTCTTTTTGAATATAAATAATTTTATTTGAATTTAGAACTCTACATATGAAAAACGCTGTATGAAATGGCGCTCAATGTTTTTTCTGAGAAATTGTTCAATTACTTACGCAATTATTAAATCTGGTAAAACATATGAATTACATAACTTGCTTGTGAAACATAAAACTACTTTTTGAAAGATATGAAACTTTATTACCAAATTTGGCAGAAAGTTCATAAAATATATTTCACAACTTGAAAAGTTGGGTAGGCTATCGAAATTTTCAGGAAGCAGACGTCTTTTATTAAATTGTACCGAATAAATTGTAGATTCTGGTCGCTACACTATATGACTTTTTAGGAAGTTTTAACCGTTGATCGCAAAAACTGTTGAAAAAGATTTTCCGAAATATCATTACATACCTTTGAAAGTACTATTCCATATATTTAGTTTTGATCATTACTACAATTAGATGACCATCAGCTATTTTCTAGTTTTAATTTCAAGAATTGAATTTACGTATTCTGCAAATAACCCGTCCTTTTGTTTCTTGAAAAATCAAAATTGATATGATTGAAACTTTTTTTCGTATACATGAAACGGTTCGAATGCTTAAATAGACTTTATGGAACTTTTTTTCATATAAGATTCACAAAATTTTTTATGGAAAAAACAAAATAACTTTGCATGCCATAAGATGCCTGAAATTTTTTTCATCAGATTTTATTTCTTAAGACTTGCTCAGGGAACGCATTCATAAGTGAAAAAATTTGAATTTGTATTATTTTATCATTGACAGTTTACACGCGATCTAAGTTATATTTGATAAACTCACTAGAACGTATGCTAATCTGTGAAAAATGTTAGTATGTTTCTTTGCTATTATTGGTGGTTTCTGATGATGCCGTCCTCGTTGAATACGCTGATTGTTCACCTGCTTCCAATTTGGTTGAAGTGAAGTGGAGGGAGTCTCTATGAACCAACCTTACCACTTTCGACTAGATATCCACGTTTCTGGTCGATCACAACAATAAAGCACTTGCACTTTTTCGATTAATGTTCACTGGTCCGTATTTATTCGGATTTATTGATCAATATATCTATAAATAAATAAATAAATAAATAAATAAATAAATATCCGTATCGATGGATCAAATGTTAAGCGTTATAGAGTTGTGGACTGTATATGCACGTTTTTTTATAGATAAACACCGTGTTGTATTTAGATATATATTTTATGTTAAAATTGAGATGATATATACCCAAGGGTGACTATTTGCAATAAAATGTTCTTTGTTAATGTCTCTTAGCGTCTCTCGTTCGTATTTTCGCTACCTGCTCCTACCATCGCACACCTTAAAAGCCAGAGCAGGGATAACAATTTTTCGCGTTCTAACTTATTTCTTCGTTCAAAAATATTTTTTAATCATCGCAACAGTTAAACTATGCATATGTTCATTTTTTTTTTGCATCGCTCAGATATCTTTTGCAAAAAAGTGTCGCATATCAGGACAAAAACCTGTTGCAATGATTAAAAAATATTTTTGAACGAAGAAATAAGTTAGAACGCGAAAAATTGTTATCCCTGCTCTGGCTTTTAAGGTGTGCGATGGTAGGAGCAGGTAGCGAAAATACGAACGAGAGACGCTAAAAGACATTAACAAAGAACATTTTATTGCAAATAGTCACCCTTGGGTATATATCATCTCAATTTTAACATAAAATATATATCTAAATACAACACGGTGTTTATCTATAAAAAACGTGCATATACAGTCCACAACTCTATAACGCTTAACATTTGATCCATCGATACGGATATTTATTTATTTATTTATTTATTTATTTATTTATAGATATATTGATCAATAAATCCGAATAAATACGGACCAGTGAACATTAATCGAAAAAGTGCAAGTGCTTTATTGTTGTGATCGACCAGAAACGTGCATATCTAGTCGAAAGTGGTAAGGTTGGTTCATAGAGACTCCCTCCACTTCACTTCAACCAACTTGGAAGCAGGTGAACAATCAGCGTATTCAACGAGGACGGCATCATCAGAAACCACCAATAATAGCAAAGAAACATACTAACATTTTTCACAGATTAGCATACGTTCTAGTGAGTTTATCAAATATAACTTAGATCGCGTGTAAACTGTCAATGATAAAATAATACAAATTCAAATTTTTTCACTTATGAATGCGTTCCCTGAGCAAGTCTTAAGAAATAAAATCTGATGAAAAAAATTTCAGGCATCTTATGGCATGCAAAGTTATTTTGTTTTTTCCATAAAAAATTTTGTGAATCTTATATGAAAAAAAGTTCCATAAAGTCTATTTAAGCATTCGAACCGTTTCATGTATACGAAAAAAAGTTTCAATCATATCAATTTTGATTTTTCAAGAAACAAAAGGACGGGTTATTTGCAGAATACGTAAATTCAATTCTTGAAATTAAAACTAGAAAATAGCTGATGGTCATCTAATTGTAGTAATGATCAAAACTAAATATATGGAATAGTACTTTCAAAGGTATGTAATGATATTTCGGAAAATCTTTTTCAACAGTTTTTGCGATCAACGGTTAAAACTTCCCAAAAAGTCATATAGTGTAGCGACCAGAATCTACAATTTATTCGGTACAATTTAATAAAAGACGTCTGCTTCCTGAAAATTTCGATAGCCTACCCAACTTTTCAAGTTGTGAAATATATTTTATGAACTTTCTGCCAAATTTGGTAATAAAGTTTCATATCTTTCAAAAAGTAGTTTTATGTTTCACAAGCAAGTTATGTAATTCATATGTTTTACCAGATTTAATAATTGCGTAAGTAATTGAACAATTTCTCAGAAAAAACATTGAGCACCATTTTATACAGCGTTTTTCATATGTAGAGTTCTAAATTCAAATAAAATTATTTATATTCAAAAAGAATTCTTCTATTTCATAAAAATATACTTATCGTTGGATATGTTTATCCTCTATATTTTATTCTTTCCTAATCGAATACATGTTTATATTTTCTAAAACAGTATTTCTAGTAATGTTATGATTTTAAGATATTCATCAATCGTATACATTTAGCGTCTACGTTTTATTTACTCCTAATATTTGACATTTTTTTTTTTAATAATTTAGTGTTTCAAATAAAAAGGTTTGTAATGAGATAAATAAATTTTCTGTAATAAAGTTCCCTGAGTTATTTTGTTCTTCATGAATCTTATAAAAATTGCATAAGTTATTTAATTTCGATGTTCACCAAATTGAATGCATGGACAAATCATTTATACGATGAATGTAGGACTCATATATTCAATAACAATTTTATCCGTTTAGTATAGATGTGTGTGGGATTTTTTTGACATGACAAGGTATGTGATTGTTTATAAGTACGCATACAATTATAAAATTATTAAATTTTCAATGTAGAATAATAGAATGGATTAATAATTTAACTTTATTACTACTTAAATTGTATAAGTTATTTAATATCACCAAATTGAATGCATGGACAAATCATTTATACAATGAATGCATGAAATGCATGAATCGTATTTTCAATTAATTATTTTTATTCATATAATACCTACTAAGTTCTGCGAAGATCTGATTCAATAAGTTTTTATAGTTTCTATTGATAAGTTTATCGATTTGGTCAATATAAATGCATCAATTTCATTTTGAAGGACTTGGTACTATTGTATGATTATAATTATCGGATATCTTTATTTCAGTTAGGGAAACCAGAAATTAATTTCATTGGATGTAACTGGGAAAAAATTCCATGAAATTTTTTATGAATCTTATGAAAATTGCCTAAGTTATTTAATTTCAATGTTCACCAAATTGAATGCATGGATGAATCATTTATATAACGAATACCGGAATCATATATCCAATTAATTATTTTTATTCATTTAATACCTAATAAATTCTTCTTTAGCTGCAATTTATATAGGGTTTCTCATTTGCATAGTTCTAAAGTCAAATACTATCATTTATATTTGAAAAGCAATCTCTTATTCCATATTTCAAACCAATATACAATTTCAAGACAGTATTATTATTATCGAGTATATCACAATTCAATATAACATTCATCACACTATCCAACTTTGACGCTGGTTACGAAGGTTTGTAATTAGATAAATAAATTTTATAAAAAAAAGTTTATTGTTATATAATATCATACATTTTTTTGTACATAGCTCTACCAACATCGTATTTATATACAATTACATTACTAATAGTATACATAATGTCTCTATCAAATGATACTATCTAACCCAATATTCTCAATATTGATCTAATATTTACAAGCAATTCATACATATGGGTGTGTCATTGTGACTCGATTTTATAAATTCAGTACAAGCTTGTATATCCATTACATGTATATCCATTACATGTGAGGGGAGGGTTGATAATGGAACTGTTGGTACATTCGCTAAAAGAAAAAAATCAAGTAGTTGTTATTAAAAAAATTGTTTGTTAAATGATGAAATAATTCTAGAAATAGCTGGATAATGTGAAATAATTAATAAATAACATGTTTTTATGGATGCAATTATGTTAATACCTGATTTACATACCGTTTTACTCCTCGAATCCTGAATCTTCTCCGAGTGAGGGAGGATGCGTTGAGGTGAAGGATGATAATGGTACTGTTGGTACATTCGCTAGAAGAAAAAATCAAGTAGTTGTTATTAAAACAAAAAATTGTTTGTTAAATGATGAGATAATTCTAGAAATAGCTGGTTAATGTAAAATAATTAATAAATAACATGTTTTTTATGGATGCATTTTATTTTTAATACCTGATTTACATACCGTTTTACTCATCGATTCCTGAATTTTCTCCGAATGAGACGTAGCCCTCATCCTCCGTCTGGTCGAAGAAATATCCATCTTCCATCTCCTCCATATCCCATTCCATATAGTCCTCAGCAAAATAATAATCCCATCCTTCCTCAACAGGATTCCCTTCTTCCATATCCTCAGCCGGATTATCTTCTTCGTTCATTTCCTCAATCTTGATGCACGAAGGGTGCAACGGTAAAAAAACTTCACCCTCCTGCTCATGAGGCAACGGTGAAATTGGAGACTCCAAGCACTCTTCATTACTCATATTCATTTTATGTTGTTACGAATGAATCTGATGCTCCCTCTATCATTGAGCATTCTTATATACCCATACACAGGGTGTGTGCGGTCCACCACCAACTGATTTATTTGCACTCTCTGCTGAATAACGTCACAGACATCCAGCGTTTTACGATCGTCCATCAATGTAATGGATCTAGCTGTTCTAAAATACGACCAATTGCTCCATTTACAAATTTCAGTGAGAATAAAACCTGTTAAATATTCGATTGTGTAATACTTGTTCATAGCATCGTCATTGTCAATTTTTCACTCATCCTCCGTACAAAGAGATTCATTCCACCTGCAAAAGTTTTCAAAAGAAGAAGAGTCGCCTAAAGTTTTGGAAAGTTACTTTCCCACACTTAATATCGAATATAAAACCTATAATAAAAAATCTCGCATTCTGCCCAATCAAAGAAATAAAATCTGATTGATCTGATGAATTTCATGCATTTTATAGGAAAATAGTTACTTAAGTTATTTTGTTCTTTCATAAAAAAAATTTGTGAATCTTATATGACAAAAGTTCAATAAATTATTCAATCTCACCAGATTGAATATTCGTACAACTCATTAGTAAAAGGTATCCAGGAATCATAAATTCAATTAATTATTTATATTCATTAGCTAATAAGTTCTGTGAAATTACTGATCTTTGTTCGTAATTACGTCTGTAAAGATTTGATTGAATAACAGTTTTGATTGATAAGTTTATTGGTTTGTCCAATATAAATGATTAAAGCAATATGTAATGCATCAATTTCATTTTGGATGACTAGGTACTATTGTATGTTTATAATTATCGGTTATCTTTATTTCAATTAGGGGAACCAGAAAATAATTTCGTTGGACATAACAGTGTAAACCCTGTTGTTAAAACGGAAAGTGAATTTAGTTTCATTTACATAGATGAAGTTTTAGAAATATTTTGATATTTCCAGCTGAGAGAGAATAATTAAACTTTTGTTTTGATTATTTAAAGAAAAAATATTTTTTTCATTCCAGGTAAATGACATTTTTTTATCTACGGTTCAAATTGAAGCTTGTGGTATACATAAAATTAAACAGAAAAAGAAAATATGAGATCTATAATAAAAAATTTCGCATTCTGCCTAATCATTAATTTATGGATTCTTCAAATATGTTTTACGAGATTTAATAATATATTTTATTCTTTCCTAATCGAATACATGTTTATATTTTTTAAAACACTATTTCTAGTAATGTTATCATTTTAAGATATTCATCAATCGTATACATTTACCGTCTACGTTTTATTTACTCCTAATCAAACACAGCCCTCAAGAAAACAAATTTTAAAAGAGAAGCTAGTAAAGTTATGATTTAAAAAATATTTGTTCTATATGATTATTCAACTACATTTTATACATTCGTAAAACACATCATTCCATCTTCTTGAGAAAAAAATCAAGTAGTTGTTATTAAGACGCAAAATTGTATGTTAAATGATTAGATAATTCTAGAAATAATTAATAAATAACATGTTTTTTAAGAATACCTTTATTTTTAATACATAATTGACATAAAGTTTATTGTTATATAATATCGTACATTTTTGTACATAGCTCTACCAACATCGCCTTTATATACAATTACATTACTAATAGTATACATAATATCTCTATCATATGATACTATCTAACACAATATTGTCAATAGTGAAATAATAAGCAATTCATACATATGGGGGATGAGTCATTGTAACTCAATTTTATAAATTCAGTACAAGTTTGTATATCCATTACGAGCATTTTCAGTAAGGATGAAATCGGCAAAATAATCAATTGGGCAATACCTGGTAAAAATCACACGATTTTGTAAAGACCAGTCCCACCCCACGTTGAATAACTCAGCGACGGTTTCTATGAATTCATAAAGGAATACGAATTTTGGTCTAAATTTGTGAAGAGATATTCGCGTCAACCTTTTGTGTGTTTTCTTAGAAATATTAACCCCGTCGAATAAGTAATGCCAGGGTTGGATTTCTTACGATTTACGCATTTTGGTCTAAATTTGTGAAGAAAACTTCTCACGACCCTCAATCATTAGTTAATACGGTCCTGGTCCGAACACCTGCCCAAACAATAGAAACAATAGGAACAAAAGACCTGCCACCCGCTTTTGTGAAGAGATATTCGCATCAACCTTTTGTGTGTGTGTTTTCTTAGAAATACCTGCACCCATATCTAATGTCAGGGGTGGATTTCATACGATTTACGAATTTTGGTCTAAATTTGTAAAAAATATTCAATTCTCACGATCCTCAATCATTAGTTAATACGGTCCTGTCCCGAACACCTGCCCAAACAATAGAAACAATAGGAACAAAAGACCTGGCACCCCCCGTCGTGATTTAATGGCTTTGGGTCAATGACAATAGGAACACCTGTCATGCATAACAATAGACTTGTCATGATTTATGACCTTGAGCTGTCATGTATAACAATAGAATTCCTGGAACTGTCATCATCAATCATTTTTAATGGCTCTGGGTCAAGACCTTCTACTTCTATGTGACATTAGGCGAGTTTTGGCGTTAACCGGGTAAAAAGATTTTTTGGCCGAGTAATCAGTCTATCTCTTTCTCAATATAAAAGAGAGAAAGAGATTAACTGATTTCCCGCTAACATAATTTCGTTACCTAGTTATCGCCAAAACTTGTCTATTAATAAAAAAAACCGTTAAAAAATAATGGGGATTTAGCGGACCTTGGTACCAAAATTGGATTCAGCGCGGTATGCTCCAAAGTCGCATATTTGACAGCTATTTTGAAAGGGATTTAACGGGGTTTGTTCTGAAAGTGAAGTGTTATATTGTAGGTATCATTGAGTAGTATAGGAATCTGTAAAAATGTAAAAAATGTTTGAAAATGGATTTAGCGGTGTTTGCGCGCGAGCTCCACATATATATATATATATATATATATATATATATATATATATATATATATATATATATATATATATATATATATATATATATATATATATATATATATATATATCAATGAGAACGTTGAATTCCAACACCGGTTGACCGGTTATTACCAAACTTGGCATGTATTAAAGTAAAAAAATGGACTTTGTAGAACCCGTGATTGGGTAGCTGATCTGGCGCATCCGCCTTACCGCATTTAAAAAGTTTAAACTGAGCATCTAGTATAGTAAAAAAGAATGAATTACTTTAATATATACAAGTGAATTTACATTTCAAAACAGGATCCACCATAATTATTATATTATATCCCATAGACATGATTTCATATAATTATTGAAAAAATAAAAAAAAACGCATGTCTAACGGTGCTTTGTCACTTAAGTGGTATTACCACATTCTTTGAAAACCACAAAAAAAAATTATTAAGTTTTTAAGTTAAACTGGCCAAATAGCCATATTCTTTAAAATCTACTTCATTCATATAAATTTTTTTTACTGATCTCAGAGAGGCAGTAGAGATGCGCCGAATCTTCCAAGTCGCAAAAATGCATGAAAACTTTATATGAAAATTGTGGTTTTGACAAAAGATTTAAAATCCTCAAAGAGTTTCTACATCTCTATCATCAACTCACTTCAGACTTTCAATATTTCAACTGAATTTGAAGAGGCAATAGAGATGCATTTCAACATAAAAATGGCAACAGCTTAGGAAGAAAATTGAAACGCTGAAAAACACTGTTTAAAAACTCTCTGTAGTCATACAAAATTATTCAACTCTTATGAAATTTGAATGGACTGAAGAGTAGCAAAAGTCCTTCAAAACCTGATTTTTTTCAGCTTCATGCTTCTTCCAAAATAAAAAATCTGAATTTCTGGTATATTTTTATAATTCGTCTTCTAATTCTTTATAACAGATTTAAAAATTTTTCTCTATTGCGCTTCTCAATCTATTCGTTCTTCGAAATTTGGGAATGCTAATATTTTGATAGTTTTTTTTTTAATCAAAAAGAACAATATATTCTCACTTATTCTATAGTGAAATTCTCATTGGTAGTCTCAACCACTGATTTCCTCAAAATACATTCACTTAATAGATGCTCGCAAACTGATAGACTTCAGTCAAATTGAACAGAATATTTGAGAAGCAGTTACAACGTGAAAAATTGATAGCTGCATGTAAATATTCAAAGTAATTAGGAACTGAAAATTAATCCAATCATGCAAAATATTCTTACTTTGGAATTAAGGATCCGAAAATATTTAATTTTAATGAAGACGGTATACATACATATATATATATATATATATATATATATATATATATATAATATATATATATATATATATATATATATATATTAATATAATATATATATATATATATATATATATATATATATATATATATATATATATATATATATATATAATAATATATATATATATATATATATATATATATATATATATATATATATTATATAATATATATATATTATATACTATATATATATATATATATAATTATTTATTCGAATTGTTGTTGCCTGTGATCTATTTTTAATCTCTTGATAATTATTAGCAATAACAGGCTGGTTGAATCTTAAAAAACTCGATTTTATTAAAAAGTTGACGTTTCACTACGATATTCGTAATTGAAATTTCTTTGACATTTATTGATTTGAAAAAATTGAATAGACAGGGTTGCTTTGTATATGCTATTCAGTCTAATATTAATATTCAAAATTGTTATCATTAGATGGTAAGGGAAACCAAAGAAACCCTTACCTACGTAATGTTTGAAAATAATAATAATAATGTACTATTTATCTAACAACAAAGAAATTAGTCATGGGAAAACATTAAAGAAGTGGAGTAGAATTATCGGTATAGCACGCTTATATGGAAGCAGCCGTTGACACGTGTTTCGGACTCTTTGGTCCTCATCAGAACGGCGTAGCCAAGCATTGGATTGAAAATTTGATGATGAAAATAGTACAACAAACAAAAACCTCTGAATACGAATATCGTAGTGAAACGTCAACTTTTTAATAAAATCGAGTTTCTTAAGATTCAACCAGCCTGTTATTGCTAATAATTATCAAGAGATTAAAAATAGATCACAGGCAATAACAATTCGAATAAATAATTAAATATTGCAAGCTGAAAATATGGCAATGATCATAAACTTAAGCTGAGAGTTTTAAACATTGTTCTAAACTGTAAGTAACTTTTTTTAAAAGATTTGAAATTCCAAATAAATATAAATTTTTGTTAAAAACGGCTACTTCCATATAAACGAACTATACCGATAATTTTGTTCTACCTATTTAATATTTTCCCGCAACTAATTTCTTTGTTATTGTTTATTTACTCGTTCTTAGATCTCGCGGATAGCATTAATCGCCTCCGTGGCAAAGTTTGACCAAATCTCCCATACCGGAGAGTTCAAACAATAAACCACAATTGTGTGATTATCTTCCGTATCAGAGGTTTTTGTTTGTTGTACTATTTTCATCTTCAAATTTTCAATCCAATGCTTGGCTACGCCGTTCTGATGAGGACCAAAGAGTCCGAAACACGTGTCAACGGCTGCTTCCATATAAGCGTGCTATACCGATAATTCTACTCCACTTCTTTAATGTTTTCCCATGACTAATTTCTTTGTTGTTAGATAAATAGTACCCTATTATTATTATTTTCAAACATTACGTAAGTAAGGGTTTCTTTGGCTTCCCTTACCATCTAATGATAACAATTTTGAAGATTTAATATTAGACAGAATAGAATATACAAAGAAAGCCTGTCTATTAAATTTTTTCAAATCAATAAATGTCAAAGAAATTTCAATTACGAATAACGTAGTGAAACGTCAACTTTTTAATAAAAACGAGTTTTTTAAGATTCAACCAGCCAGTTATTGCTAATAATTATCAAGAGATTATATATATATATATATATATATATATATACATATATATATATATATATATATATATATATACATATATACATATATATATCTATATATATATATATATATATATATATATATATATATATATATATATATATATATATATTACATAAAGTTAACAAGGAAAATTCTTCAATAATTTTAAAAAATTATCAAACATCTTTCCAAGGAAGCTGGTTATACGTATTCAGCAACGCAAAATCTGCATTCACAATCGAACGGCGAATTATAGAAATTGTCAAGTCACCCCGACTCAAAATCTGCATACAGCTGTTTCGATCTTATTAGATCTCATCAGTGCAGCTTATTTGACTCGGAGTGAATTAACAAATTTCTAATTGTTCCCCAATACAAATCGTGGTCAGTAACAATGGATAAATAACAATCCAGAGCGCCATCCCACCAAAGATATTGGGAAACAACAATTCACCGCTTAGACTGAAAATGCAGAAATTCGTCGCTCAAACACGTACCTCCTGATATGAAGATATCTACTCTACAACAGTGGTGTATATGATATTGCGTTGCTGAATACTTATAACCAGCTTCCTTGGAAAGTTGTTTGATAATTGTTTAAATTATTAAAGAATTTTCATTGTTCACTTTATGTAATGTATGAAATTGACCATGGTCGACTAGTATGTTTTTCATGATTTGATTGTTATATATATATATATATATATATATATATATATATATACATATATATACATATATATATATATATATATATATATATCAAATCAAAATTTATTCAAAACAAATATTCAAATTACATGAGTAAACTCAAAATACCCTTGTCACAAAAAACAAAGGTACTAGTATTTGAAACAAAATCTATTTCGTAATCTATCTTTTTTTTTTAACTCGAGGGACCTACAGTTTAACGCCGGTTCCGAACGGCCAATGGGCTTGTAAACTATGTAGATTACCCAACATTTTTCATCATAAATAACCACTAAATTCCGGACATATACAACACCCAAGAGCGAGGGGGTACTCGAACCCATAATCGGTTTACAAACAGATTAAGGCGGTTCACCTTACCGCTGGTCTACCGAGGACTCTTAATCTATCTTAAATCTAGGAAAATAATCTTCTGAACAATTTTGCAATCATATATCAATATACAGTTTGTCGCCTAAACTAGAAGTTTGTGTGTGAACAAACTTCCCAGATTAAAATAACTCATGTAATATGGCGTTAGCACTAGCTGATACCTGAATATATAATGCTCAACAAAACTAAATATTTTAAAACTATACAATAATTATTATCACCATTGAACTGAAACATAATCCCAATGCAGAAGGGAATCGAGACCAATGGGCCACACAGATACCCACAAACGTTCACTACTACACATTCAAAAAAATTTCAAAATATCATCACCCTTCGTATTGATATATTTTTTCACGTCAATTTTAAATAGTCTCTAAGAAGTCAACTGAATCGTCACCCTGGTCAATGCGTTATAAAACTTCGGAGCATAATACAATATAGTTTTTTGAGTTAAATTCATCGTAATATATATATATATATATATATATATATATATATATATATATATATATATATATATATATATATATATATATATATATATATATATATATATATATATATATATATGTATATATATATATATATAAATATATATAAATATATATAAATATATATATACATATATATATATATATTTATATATATATATATATATATATATATATATATATTTATAGTAGATCGTTTGGAGAAGTGAAAAACTAGAGCAAAGAAAGAACATAAATGATTTTATTGAGAAAATTGTAGTAATTTATTCAAGCATACAATATAAAGTTGAGATTTTAATAGTTATTTAGGTGATCTTGAATTTTTATCAAAGCATTGTTCATTTTCATGGATGCGCCGTCGTTTCCTTTCCAATCAGACTCTGAAAATGAAAATATTTGATAAAGTAATTCAGTAAAATATCCAATTCAATTTTTAGCACTGTTTCAAAAAATACGCAATAAATAAATTGAGGAAAATAGTTCAAAAATGTGTACAACAAATATTCTTAGTTTATTTTTGTTCTTTTCAAATTTTGCTTGTCCACAGACATTTATTTGTACTGGTATACTGAGTTCCTTAGCGAAACGAGGGTATATCATCTTGTTTTTACGTTGGTATCTTTATAAAAATTATTTGGAGAAAAATAATAAAAAATTATGATATGGTGAAACGTAGAGTTCACGTTCACAAATGTAGTGAAGTTAAATAAAAATTTGATTTCGAATATTTGCGATACAACACGATTCAGTTTCTCAAATCTTAGTAGTGAATTCTATTTGTTGGTTGAAATATTAGAAGTTTATTTTCGTGAGTAAAATTGCCTTTCGAAAACATATTTTTGAATGATGTTTCAAGGATTATTTATGTAATACTCACGAGTGCATTTTTTCTATATTCACAACTAAAACCTTTAGAGTACATTTGACACTTTTTGGAGATCATTTTGAGAGAAGCAAATATAATAATTCTTGTAGTTACATCATTGTTCCTAGTTTATTACTAGAAAGGTTCAACGCATCCAAATTTTATGTCATACACCTCTCCATCTTTACATCTTTGGGAAACGATGATTATCACATAAAAGAAAAAGAAGATTTCGAGAATAATATTCACTTTGAAATTCATTACGGACTATGAATTAATGAAAACAATCAGATATGTTTTCCATATGTCGGCCAAGAAACAGAATTGCTCAAGAGGAAAACCACGTGAAACTAGCCAATTTATAATTTAGCTCCGCATTTATCGCTTCCAGTATCTAAGATTTCGTAAATGGACAGAGTAGAATGAATAATGAGTTTAAGAAATTCAGGATTTCCGGTTGAAGCCAGAAGTAATTTTTTCTCGAAAAAGACACAAAAATAACTAATCGATCCCATGTGGCTCTTAGGAGCTGCCAATACTAAAGGTATACCAGTCGTTGGATAAGTCTTGGCAAGAACTTTCAAATGGTTCCACTATTGGTGGTCCTCCAGTTCACTTAGACAGGAGAGCCCTCCAAATGGGTCAATTTTTTTTTGTATTGCAAGATTTATTCCCTGTCTTAGACGAAATTTGCCGCGATAATAACACTTTGTCATGAAGTTTTTGGAATAGTTAGATCGCTCATTGCTTTTCGATGGAAGCAAATCAGTGCGTTTGGCCGTACGTCACTTGGGTCGACCTTAGTTATAGAAATCTACCTTTCATGGTTCTATTCAGGCAAATGCTGAGGATTTTGCCAGGAGACAATCCAAAGAATTGAAACTAGAACACATAAGTTCCTCATACCTTCCTTCACAATCTCGATGGCCTCAAGCGTCGCCATCTTGTTCAAACGGACCGTTGCAAAATGGTAGAATCTCCTCCATATATTGAACGATTTTCGGTAGTTAGAGAGCTTATGGACGAGGGTTAAGTAACTTCGTCAGGAATGTCAAAAGTCATCCAATTACAACGAAGGGTAATCAATTATGTTGAGGGGTGAGTAACTTGAACAGTAGCTTCACGGGTGTTTATGAACTCGTGGTTGAATGCCAAGAACGATGAAACACATACGGATGTCATCTGGATCTTTTTTTTCATTCATCACTTCGATCTTTACAAAAAAAAAAACGCGAAGAAGAAGAAAGAATTTCTAACTGAGAAACTTATTTATTTTAAAATATGGATTAAAATATTATTTTGATCGATTACCCTCCGTACATAGTTGATGAAATATTCAAGAAATGCTTAGTATACACTTGAGTTCGTAATTCTGATATTAATACTTATTTTTATGTACCTCAATGTACAATAAAACAGTACGGCTCAAAATAGTTCAATACCTAGACTATACTCAGAGATAAAACCTGAACGATCTAAACCTGATGAACGTTTACATAGACACCCCTTCATATGAAATAAAAGAACCAAAGCTTAATCTCCAATTAATTTCAAAGAAAATATGTACTCGAGTGGACTCAAACTGGTTGTAATTGGCCTTATCTAATTCAATTTACACTATCTAAGAACAGAGATGTAAGTACTTAATGATCACTTGATATGATAATTTAATCATTATAATTATTTATTTATTTTTATCTCGGCACACAAACAAACTTAAGTGCATTTCCGTACTTCTTTTTCAGAAATAGAGATAATTATAGAATAATTAGTAGTGAAACTACATATGAAAATTGCAAAAATTTAATTATTCTTAATTAGAGAGAAAAGAATTATTCGATTTTATAAATCTCAAATTACCGATTTTCATTTGAACCAAACTATAGCAAATTAGTTATTCAATTTAAATGGTCGAAATGTATAATATTTGTACTTCAGTGACATTTTAAATTCAGATAGTAAGTAATTAATAGACACTTCATAGAAAGTTCATTTTCAATCGTCCAAAAATACTGCTTGTACAAATTTTATGACCGAATAGAGCAAGCTCTGCACTACGTTCAATTATTGTATTAACGCACTTCTTCATTCAAAAACAGCGACTATTATAGAATAATTAGTAGTGAAACTACATATGAAATTGCAAATATTAAATTATTTTTAATTAGTGCGGAAAAATTAATAGTATATTATTCAACGAGCACAAAATGATTGCTATTTTTCACGAGGGTGAAGTTTGCGACACGAGCTGCAAGCGAGTGTCGCAATTCACCCGAGTGAAAAATTGTAATTTTGTGAGAGTAGAATACTATACTTTGTCCACGACTTCCTCGGAAAAATTAGTAATAATCTGCATTTTCAACAATAAAAATAGTTATCAAAAGCGTTGACATAACATTTTCTGTGATCACTGAAAATTGCATACTCACGTAAACGTCAACTATTTTATACTTGACATCGATTCCATTCCTTTCTTTCACTCTGATAAAAATGAAATAGATAATTTATTAGAGTAAATATTCAATAAGTTGGGCATTATATTAAATATTAGCTAAATAATTTGCCTAAAAGTTATCCTAGTTACATAAAACCTAAAAATCTAATAACAATACTATCCTAACAATGTCAATGATAGTCTCAAGTTTGGACATACGTTTTGAGTGTGACGTCATGCAGTGTATAATAAACCATTATTCAATAGTAGTGAATAATAGGTATCATTATACTTCAGGAAGCACACGTATAATGAATGATTTATAGTACAGTCGTGGATAAAAGATTTTATTTATTAAATTGGAACGATACCTACGCATAATACTCCAATTCTAGTGACATTTTTAGTTCAGATGATCTCTTCAAGTTCAAATCATTGAGAATTGCCAAGAAATATCTTCAAGATTTAAAAATACCGTTTTTTTGTGAAATTATCTACTATTTGAAGAGAATAATTTAGTCCGCCTACCTTTTTATACCAAAAACTATATACACATCGATTCCAAATATTTTGAGTCATTCTATCGGGACATCTTACTGGCAACTGAAATGTGTTATGTTTTGACAAAGGAGACCACCAGCTGCAGTGAACGGCGATGAAAACGTATAAAACAACGTAAAGGAAGATATATATTTTCAAAGAATGTCTAGAGATGTGCTAGGAATTATCCTTTCTACTTAAATGAATTATGTGGTATGCAAATCTTATTTTGCTCTTTTTATGAGTTAGAGGAAAATCGCACAACTACAGATAAGATGCACACATTGAGATGAGCGATATACTTATATGAACTCATATTTCACATATCTTTTTTCCCTCAAATTATGTAACTATCCAGAAAGAATTCATGTTTCGTAAAAATAATTCGGTTTCACCTACCTTCTTCGCCAATCTTCTATCTTTACACAATTGAAATGATAGTCTAGAATCATTCCCTTGGGACCTCTACTTAGCACCTCCGCTTTTGATAAAAATCTGCACTCACTGCTAACGAAAAACCATAGAACGATGTAAAGAAAGATATATATTTTCGAAAACATGTTCGGAGATATGTGAGGAATGATCTCTTCTACTCAAATGAATTGTGAAATACGCAAATTTTCTTCTACAGTTTGTATGAGTAAGAGGAAATCCGCACAACTAGAGATAAGATGCTTACATTGAGATGGGCGTTTTAAAACGATAACAAAAATGAATTTATGACGAAGTAAATTGTCTATTACTTATATAAGCAAAATAAATATATATATATATATATATATATATATATATATATATAAAATATGAGAGTACATTTATTCGAATGAAAAATAGTTCAAAAAAACTAAAAAACTGGATTTAATAGCAGAGCAAACTAAAAAGTAGAAGATAATTTTCAATAAATTTAAATTAAGAATAGTATAATCAACAGAAAAACATTATTTTATTGTAGAAATGCGTGTGGTGCTTCGAGTCAATTGCTTTATTGAGAGGTATTGGTAAAAGTAGAGTCAATATTTAAAAAACCACGCCAGCTTCAGAGCGTCAGGAATTTTTTTATTTATGCAGTTTGTGCAATTTGAGTTGAAATGATTTTCATTCATTTGTATGTTTCTTTGGTGCTGCACTTTATGTTCCTGCATATGTGTTTGATTTTAAACTTTCTTCGAAATTTTGTATAGTTTCTACAAAATATAGTTTATTTTAATCTTTGAAAGGTACACGCTAAGGTCATATCACCCGTTTATTTAAGAACTGCGACAATTATGAAATTAGAATTGCCAAAGAGGCATATTCTTAGGTATCAAATAGGCAGTAAAAATGTGTAAATCTTTAAAGTCGCAAAGATGCATGAAAATTTTACATACAATTTGTGGCGTTGAAATCCTCAAAGGGTTTCTACATCTCTATCGTCAACTCAATTCAGACTTTCAATATTTCAACTGTATTTGGAGGGGCAATAGAGATGCACTTCAATATAAAAATGGCAGCAGCTTGTGAAAAAAATTGAACCACTGAAAAACACTGTTTAAAAACTCTCTCTACTCATAATATTATTATAGCTGGGTATTCGGCAAGGAGTTATGATCTAAACAACCAAATTTGTCTCAGTCGACGTTTCGACTCTTTATTGAGTCTTCCTCAGGACATCTACAATTTAAAAAGAATGACAAAGAATGTTACACCGAAACAGTTCGTCTTATATATATAAAAAACAACAAAATTACATGTATAAAACAGTTTCTTTGAACTCTAGTTCCTGCAATTTACAAGGAATATACAACAAAAACTCATTTAAAACCGAAAACATGTTAAAATGACGTGAATAAAGCTAAAATACAGAAATAAAGGGGCTCGAAATATATATAAATGGTATAAAAATCTGACTGAAACTCAAAAACAAATGCCACAATTTAATCAAATACTTACAAACAGATAGGTTGTAAGGCCCATAACATGACACAACTCTACAACAGCTCATTGTTTTTTTGGAGTAAAAATTTTCTTACTTAATTGTATATATATATATATATATATATATATATATATATATATATATATAATTGAGATTGAATTCTCGCACATCACTTGGGGAAACATTATAAAGAAAAAAGTTTAAAATTTAAAATAAGAGAGCACTTGGCTTTAGTTTCACTATATAAAATAATTATATACTTTATTTAACAGGAAAGGATAGTCGACATGTTTCGAATTATGAACTCATCGAGTTCATAGCTCGAAACATTTCGACTATCCTCTTCTGTTAAATACAGTACATAGTTATTTTATATAGTGAAACTAAAGCCAAGTGTTGTCCTATTTTAAATATATATATATATATATATATATATATATATATATATATGTTCAGAAAGATTTCCGCGGTCGGAAGTATTTGAAAAACTTGGTTCTCGGGATAAAACAAAGACGATGTCTTTGCGATCTGGCCCCATGGCGGAGACTCGTTGCTCCACTTCTTGAATCATTTGAATGGCATACATCCAAGTATCCAATTCACAATGGAAGTGGAAAACGATGGGTCTCTGCCATTCCTCGATGTCATGGTCAAAAAACTTCCATCCCAAGGCTTCTCCTATTCAGTTTATCGTAAACCCACCCATACAAACCGTTATCTGAACGCCCAGTCTCACCACCATCCCTCTCAACTTAACTCTGTAGTTAATACCATAATCTACCGCTCCATTCGACTATCTGACGACGAACACCGTGAATCAGAACTCAATACTCCAAAACATATATTATTACAGAACGGTTACAACACATATCAAATCAACAAGAACATACGCAAACACACAAACATCACCCCACCTCTACCACCTTCCAATCCCACTGACCAAGAATCTACACCTAAATTATTCCTTCCTTACATCAAAGGAGTAACAGATAAGATCGCAAGATCTCTCAAAAACACAAACATCGAAACAATATTCACCACCCAACAAAAACTCTCCCATCTGGTCAGATCCGTCAAGGATAAAATTCCTAACGAAAATCACGGTGTTTATGAGATTTCCTGTTCCAATTGTCCTCGTTCTTATATAGGACAAACGAACCGACGAATTCAGGTCCGTGCCAAGGAACATTCACTTTCAGTAAGACATTCAGATATCACCAACGCCCTTTCCCAACATCACACCCAAACAGGCCACATTATCGATTTCCCCAATACAAGAACTATTGCTCCCGTCCGATCTTTCAAATCCCGAATTTTTCGTGAAGCTGTAGAAATAGAAAAACGTCCAAATTGTTTGAACACCAGAGATGACAGTCACAGACTCCCATCAGCATGGAAGCCGCTTCTCAGCGGTCGCCGTGTCACACCCAATCAGAGTGCATCCCGCACTGGTACCGTGCGTGAATTCCCCATTGACGTCAATACTACGTCAATAACTACGTCAATGGAGTACCCGCCCCCCTTCCCTATAAATACGGCCACGCGACGATCGGTCCGTCAGTTGACTCTGAAGAGTAGGCAGGTTGAGACTTCAGAGTTGACAGGAAGCAGTACGGTTGGTGGAGTAGGCAGGTTGAGACCAGGCAATCGTATTATTTCCAATTCCTCCTAATTCGATTCGTGGAGTAGGCAGATTGAGGCCACGTATCTGAATTATTTTCCCTTCTAATTCTCCTGAAGATGGCTTCGCAAAAGGAGCCGAAACGTCGAGATTTTTCAAATCTTTTACGCGGTTCATCCCGAGAACCAAGTTTTTCATATATATATATATATATATATATATATATATATATATATATATATATATATATATACATATATATATTTATATATATATATATATATATATATTTATATATATATATATATATATATATATATATATATATATTTATAGTAGATCGTTTGGAGGAATAAAAAACCAGAGCAAAGAGAGAACATATATGATTTTATTGAGGGAATTATAGTAAATTAGTCAAGCATAAAATATAAAGTTGAGAAATTAAATAGTTGTTTAAATGATCTAGAGTTTTCATCAAAGCATTGTTCATTTTCATGGATGCGCCGATATTCCTTTCCAGTCAACTGAAAATAAAAATATTCGATACACAAAAGTAAATAAGTTCAAAAATGTGAACATCCAATATTCTCAGTTCATTTTTGTTCATTGCAAATTCTGCTTGTCCACAGTTATTTATTTGTACTGGTATAAAGACTTTCTTGGCAAAACGAGGGTATATCATTTTGTCTTCACGTTGGTATATTCATCAGAATTATTTGGGGACAGAATAAGCTCACTAAAATTGGAAATGCATTACCATATTCGGAAAAAAATATGTGATGTTAAAACGTTGATCGCGTTCACAAATGTAGTGAAGGCGAATAAAAATTTGTTTTCGATTATTTGCCGTTATAATACGATTCATTTTCTCAAATCTGAGTGTTTCGTCTCATTAGTGATTCCTATTTGTTGGTTGACATATTATAAGTTTGTTTTCGTGATTGAGTGAAATTGCCTCTTAAAAAAATATTTCTGAGTAATGTATCAAGGATTATTTAAGTAATACACACGAGTGTATTTTTTCTATATTCACAACTAAAACCTTCAGAGTACATTTAACACTTTTTGGAGATCACTTCGAAAGATGCAAACATAATATTTCTTATAGATACAGCATATCTCCTAGTTTATTACTATAAAGGTTCAACGCATCCATATTTTATGTCATACACCTCTCCATCTTCACATCTTCGGGAAACGACGATTATCACATAAAAGAAAAAGAAGATTCCGAGGAAAATATTCACTTTGAAATTCATGACGGACTATGACTTAACGAAAACAATCAGATATGTTTTCCATATGTCGGCCATGAAACAGAATTGCTCAAGAGGAAAACCACGTGAAACTAGCCAATTTATAATTTCTTTCCGCGTTTATCGCTTCAAGTATCTAAGATTTCGTAAATGAACAGAGTAAAACGAATGAGTTTTAGAAATTCAGGAATTCCAGTTGAAGCGAGAAGTAATTTTTTCTCGAAAAAAACACAAAAATTGCTAATAGGTCCCATGTGGCTCTTAGGAGCTGCCAATCCTAAAGGTATACCAGTCTTTGGATAAGTCTTGGCAAGAACTTTCTAATGGTGCCACTTTTGGTAGTCCGCCACTTCACTTGGACTGGAGAGCCCCCCAAAGGGGTCAATTTTTTTGTATTGCCGGATTTATTCCCTGTCTCAGATGAAATTTTCCGCGATAATGAAACTTTGTCACGAAGTTTTTGGTTTCGTTAGATCGCTCATTGCTTTTAGATGAAAGAAAATTAGTCTGTTTGGTCGCACATCCCCTGGGTCGACCTTAGGTATAGAAACCTACCTTTACTATTCAGTGAAATGCTGAGGATTTTGTCAGGAGACAATCGAAAGTATTGAAACTAGAACATATAAGTTCCTCATATCTTCCTTTACAATCCTGTGTCGCCATCTTGTTCAAACGGACCGTTGCAAAATGGTGGAATCTCCTCCATATATTGAAAGGTTTTTGGTAGTTAGAGAGCTTATGGACGAGAGAATAGTACGAGGGTTAAGTTACTTCGTCAGGAATGTTAAAAGGCATGCAATTACACCGAAGGGTAATCAATTATGTTAAGGGCTGTGTAACTTGAGCCATAGCTTCACGGGTGTCTATTAACTCGTTGTTGAAAGCCAAGAACGATGAAATACATTCGGACTTAGTCATCTGAATATTTTTTTCATTCATCACTTCGAGTTTCACGAAAGAAAAGATGGCGAAGAAGAAAAAATAATTTCTAACTGAGAACCTTATTAAGTAGGTACTTAATGAAATATTCAAGAAATGCTTGATATATACTTGAGTTCGTAGATCTGATATTAATACTAATTTTTTCTCCGAACGTGGGAAAAGTGACACTATTTTGATCTGTTTTCTATGCGCAAAGCTCAACATTCCAGAATAGTGGTCAGTTGCTAAGCAATTGGAAAATAACAGTGCGGTAACATTCTTAGCGCACTGCTGTAGCGTG
Organism: Cynegetis impunctata; assembly: GCA_030704885.1. Taxonomy (NCBI): domain Eukaryota; kingdom Metazoa; phylum Arthropoda; class Insecta; order Coleoptera; family Coccinellidae; genus Cynegetis; species Cynegetis impunctata. The sequence goes on along the minus strand of JARQZK010003027.1, from coordinate 142,088 downwards.
CGGTAATGTTACAAATGGATTATTACAATAAAATGAAACAAAGTATGGTTTAAATTTTTATAATTGTTGTTAATATTTACATTTATTGTACAGTTTTTACAATTTGTAAATTGTACTGGAGGGCAGCGAGAATTTATAGACGTTGAAGCTGCATGGCTAATTGTTTGGTTTATCTCGTTTCGATCATTTTCATTTGAAGTTGAGGCAGGGGTGTTGAATATTTTATTAGCCACTTCTACTTTATTTTTAAGTGATTCGTCAATATATTCCATCGCCACATTGAATAATTTCCATCCTCCGTGGAGCTTTAAAGAAAGAATATCAGCTCCAGCATATACCAAATGTGTTGCCGATGATCTTCGGAAACAATGTCCTGTATATTCTGTCGGATTTGGCAACTGTAAATAACTTGCAACAATTTGCGGCATTTTTCCAAATTGATTTATTCCAATGGCTGTCTTCATCCTTTTCCCTTGTTGAATTTAAAAAAAAATCTAGGATTTTCAAAATCATTAGGCCTAAATGATACGTACTTTCTATAAACATTCAAAAAGGTTTCGTTAATGATACATGATGTAGGTTCATTTGTTTTTGTTTCTGGTATTTTTACCAGTATTTTTGAACCGAAATCTTCTATATCCTGAACTTCATTCGGACAAGCTCCTCCTGCTATTCCAAATATTAGAGGTACAGAAAAAGTAATCAAAAAGTGTATGTTTCGTATTTTATGTATTTTAAGTAATACTATTTTATATATATCTACTTACTTTCGTCGATAAAAATATGTCATTTGGAGCCTCTAAAATGAATATCTGAACTTGCTCCTGGGTTAAAATTTTGGATTTTTTCGGTTTGTATCCTGTAGCTTGACGTTTTAAAAATGCTCTCTGTTTTTGGTACTGGGCAATATTAGATTATTATTTTCAACAGACAAAGTTGATCGAAGCATGGAATAATGTGCCCACAACGTCGAAGATTTCATTGTTTTAGCCAATTCAGCAACATACGCCATCAGTACATTCTCAGAAAAGGATACACTGTTGTTTTTTCTGCAAAAATCCATGAAGCGTTGGTACGCAAGTTCATACTTCTCTCTGGATTTCGCCGGAAGTAAATTAAGTGAAGCCGCGTTCGCGGCTTCTACTAGTTTAGGAGGCGTGCAAGGTAATTAATTTTCCACACTAAAATGTGTGTGGAAAATTCTAAACCTGATGAACGTTGCCATAGACACTGTGTATTTACGAAATATAAATATTCAACACCCTTTCATATAAAATAAAAGAACCAAAGCTTGATCTCCATTTAATTTCAAAGAAAATTTGTACTCAAGTTGAATCAAACTGTTCGTAATTTCCCTCATTTATTTCAATAATTTACACTATCTAAGGACAGAGATATACTTAATGATCATTTGATTTGAGAATTTAATCATTAATATTATTTATTTATTTTTATGTTGGCACACTTACGAACTTAAGGACATCTCCGTTCTGCCTATTCAGAAACAGAGATAATAATTATAGAATAATTAGTATTGAATCTAAATGGGAAAATTGCCAAAATTTAATTATTTTAAACTAGAGCGAAAAAAATTATTTAATTTTATCAATCTTAAAAATTACCCATTTTAATTTTTCAATCAAACTATACCAAATGATTCATTCAATTAGATGTTTTCTAAATTGACAATCAAATTTCAAAACTTTTGTAATTATTTCGAGAGCATCTTGCCCGAAAAAATTACCACGAATTAAAAATATTATAAATAAACATGTTCCGGTCAACGTAGAAGGTTGCAAATTTATACAACTGTTTGGTATATTTTTCCGAAGTATCTATTAAATTTGCAAAATTTTTGGAATTTTTTTGGTCAGTTTATAAAAGAAAAACTTTAATTTCGAATAAAAAACATGTTCCATACCCTCAAATTTGTTGCAAATTTGATACGTAATATGAAATAATATATTTCATACTACTCCAAGTTTGCAGAACTTTTGGAATTTTTTTCACAAGCAAAAGACAAAATTCAATATTATTGCAATTTTAACAATGTTCCGGACTTCGGAGTGGTTGTGAAATGAGATTTATTCCTTTCTCTATTTAGCATTTACTTGACCAAAGTTTGAAAATATTTGGATAATTGTAAAATGTTCGATTTTCAATGTCTAAACTGACTGGCCTATAATTCCCCAACTCAAGTGACATTTTAATTCAGATGATATTAATGGACTCTTCAAGTTCAAATATTACTGGAAACGTTTTCCTTCAACGGTTGAATTTTCTAGGAATTCATTTGCTCAAGAGTTTTTTTTTTAGTTGTAAATATTTTATTCATTTATTTACATATTACTTTCAATCTGATCAACAATTGATCAATAAGAAATTTAGTTCGAACTTAAATTACTTCTAGGAAAAGTCAAAACTAAGGTCTCACTTTGACCAGTGCTGGATTAGCCTCGTAGCAAGAGTAGCAAATGCTACGGGCCCCGCGAATTGGGGGGCCCCGCGCTCCAATGCCTGTCTGAGTAATAAAAAATAAGTTTAGATAAGCGTAAAATATCTTGCATGCCTTAAACGCAAAGCGCTTAGGCTATGCTTCACTCACACCTGAAAGTCTAAAACTCGATTTCGTCCCGTTAAATCGTAGGTATAGGTTGTATAATACCTACCACGACAAACGTTGGTGTCAAAATCTACAGCAATGATTTTAAGTTATACCACATTTCTAAAAATTGAGCGCTGGCCGCACAAGTTATGTGTTTGTACTACTTGCACTGCACTACACGCAAGTTTGTAGCACTGCAAAACTAACAGGGGAATTCCCTGATATTGTCATCTATCGAGCTGGTCGTAAAACCTGAACAAATAAAATAGGATTCTTTTGACTATCAAACTATTATAATTTGATGTACATTTATATTTGGCACAATGTAAAAAACTGTAAAAAGCCCTTTAGATGTTAGTCTAACATTGTATTTTAGTTGCATCTGTTTACATTCCACCATATTATTGTAACACAAACACTTATGACCCCTGGCGAATGAAAAAGAGTGGTCGAAGTTTCTTGTCAGTTCTCATGGCTCAACTTCAATCAGCTAACTGACCGTCGGCAAATTGGCTCAAATAGCTCTTTCACAAGTATCATGGATGTCATTTACTTACATAATAATAATAATAATAATAATAATAATATATTCATACAGCTGCCATTTAACAATGGATATACACGTCATTCAAGAATATAAATTATATCAATATAAATAGCATTAACAATTAACAAGTATATGTGTATATGTGACAAGACAAACAGTAATCTGAAACAAATATAAACACTCACAAGAAATACAACACCGATTCACATTAAGCACTCTGACGTCGAATAGTAGGCTCCGTCCAAAAATATATTTTTTATTTTCCTTTTAAACGCTGTTATTGATAAATTCTTAATACTATTCGGCAACCTGTTCATGAGTCTTTTTCCAGTATACATTGGAGAATGTTCAAATTTTGTCGTTTTATGAACATCTAGTACGTATTTATTTGATCCTCTCGTTGAATACTGATGGTAATCCGAATTTTTAGGGTACTGAAGTTCTGTTATCTTTATATATGTTAATAGTTTATACATGTAAATACATGGAAGTGTTAATATTCTATATTTTTTGAAATATGGTTTACACGACTCTTGTTTTTTCAAGTTGAACAGCAATCTGACAATTCTTTTTTGTTTTATAAAATAATATAAATTTGAATTTGATTGTGCGTATATCGCTTTGATTGTACCTAATGAATATTTAAAATAATGAACGAATTATTGTATTACCAAAGTTAAAAAAAGCCAACCACTTTGATTTGTAAAAGTAATAAGAAAATATATGAAGTTTATTTCAAAAACTGGTATCATTACACGCACACAGATATACGTATTCCTACATAGCCGCTCCGGGTTATGACACACACACATTTTCGGTTTTATTCTCTAATCTGAGTTTACTACCATAAATTTGAGAACCTAAAGCGAACCAAGGGCCTCTTGGCCGAATTTGCTACAGGCCCCGCGCTGGCTTAATCCGGCACTGACTTTGACACTTATCTACGTATACACTTTACTCTGCTTTTGCACTGACACTTAGACTAACTCAAACGGTTTAGTCCTTTTGAGTCTTCTGACTAGCATCGTATTGTCGAGGAGTTGAATGGCCTCATTAGTAAAACCACATTCAACTGACGAATAGAAAACTTTTTTCCGGGACTTTCACAATGAACAAGAGAAAAAGTTGTTACAATCATTTTTAATCTTCTAAGAATAATATCTCCTAATGCAAATTTTATGACCGAATACAGGAAATTTTGGATTACTTTCAATATTATTCATGTAGTTCTCATTCAGAAAAAGCAACTATTATAGAACAATAATTCATAGTATGATATATTAAATTATACATAATTATCTACATATGATAAATTAAATTATTAAGCTAGTGAGGAAACATTCAATTTATTTTATGAATTTTAAATCTCCCATTTTCATTTTTCAAGCAAACTACACAAAATAAATTATAGAATTGAAATGATATCTACGTATAATGCTTGAACTTCGGTAACATTTTTTTAAATTCAGATAATATTAAAATGAACAAAACAAATTTTTCAATAATTCAAAATTATCGAAGAATCTTCCAAGGGAGCTGGTTTTATGTATTCCGCGACGATCAATTTTACATTCACAATCCAACAGTGAATTTTTGGAAAGTTGTTCGATAGTTTTTTAAATTATTGAATAATATTTCTTGTTCACTTTATGTGATATTTATAGACACTTCAGTTTCAAATTATGATTATTTATTGAGAATTGTAAAAAAATATCTTCGAGGATTGAAAATACCGTTTCTTGTAAAATTATCTACTATTTGAAGAGAATAATTTAGTTCCACCTACCTTTTTCACCAAAAACTATCTACACATCGTTTCCAAAAATTTAGAATTGTTCTATCGGGGCATCTTCTTGGCAACTCAGCTATGTTATGCAAACCGCACTCAGCGGTAACGAAAAAGTAAAGAACGAAGTAAAGGAAGATATACATTTTCAAAGACATGTCTAGAAATGTGCTAGGAATGATCTTTTCCACTTAAATGAATTATGTGGTATGCAAATTTTATTTTCCTGTTTGTATGAGTTAGAGGAAAACCGCACAACTAGAGATAAGATGCACATATTGAAATAAATTTATGAAATAAAGTTATATCTTCAATCAGGGCCGGATAAACCCTGTCCGGGCCCCTAGGCAACAACCCTATCCGGGCCCTTAGGCAACAATCTTGTCCGGGCCCCAGGTATTTTCAAGTCGATAAAAGGATGTAAGTAACTTCCAGATAATCGACTCCAGGCATCCTGTTACTTCAAAGTCTTATGGGATATTGCAACAACATGGTTACTTTGACTTGATGCTGCAGCTTTCCCTTACCTGACTCGTTAGATTTATTGAAAACGGTTCTGAGTCATTGTTGAACGAAGACAGTTTATTAGTTCTACTACTCGATACTAGATGGTTCTGTATGTATGAAGTATTTCATCAATTGACAACATGCGTCGAAAGAAAGCGACAATATTGTTGAGGAATTTCCTACAAATTTTCAAATAAAAGTTTCATTCGATGAAATTTTTTTTTCTTGGTGCGTGCACGGACCCCTTGTCGATGCGGCGCCCCTAGGCAGTTGCCTACTCTGCCTAATGGTTAATCCGGTCCTGTCTCTAATATTCATTAATAATTTCCACAAACTATATTCTATTTCTTCTCCTTCTTCAGTAGACCTTCTTCATCCGCTTCCATGCCTTTCCGTCTTGTGCTGTTTGAGACCATTTTTTTCCCGAAATCTGCTTGATATTATCTAGCCACCTTTTTTGGGGTCTGCCTACGATACGTTCGGTCTGTCTTGGTCGCCAATGTAACTCGCGCTGTCCAACTGTCAAAGTTCTGTCTGGCCACATGTCCCACCCATTGCCATTTGCTTTCCGAGATACGCTTCATGATTTCCAGGACTTTAGTTCTGTGTCGGATTTCCTCATTTATCATCTTATCTCTTAGACTGATTCCATGCATGATGCGTTCCATTGCTCTATGCATTATTCTCAACTGCTCAGCAATTTTTCGCAGGTTTTCACTTTGAAAATCTGCTTGTTAAAATGGGTGCGATTAGCAAAGTTCGACCAAGATAGTTTATCGTTTCATCACTTTTTACGATGCTTGGCACCAAAAACTCAATTTCATATCTCTCTCTCTCTCTCTCTCTATATATATATATATATATATATATATATATATATATATATATATATATATATATATATATATGTATATGTATGTGCTTATGTATTCTAGCGTTGTTTACTCGATAACGCAATTTTGAAGCAATAGGGTTGAAAGTTTGTAAATAGGTAGTTTCGCATGATATCTTGCTTGGTTCTTGGTTCGAATTGGTTGGGGATTTGACCACCCTGGGGGGCAAATAAATCTTATTAACACGATAAAGGTCACAATTTTGAAGCAATAGGGTTGAAAGTTTGTAAATAGGTAGTTTTGCATGATATTGATGGTATTGTTTTTGGTTCGAATTGGTTGAGGGGTTGACCCCCCTTGGGGGGAAATAAATCTTGTTTACACGACAGAAGACGCAATTTTGTAGCAATAGGGTTGAAGATTTATATCTAGGTAGTTTTGTATGATATCTTGAATGGGATTGGTTTTGGTTCGAATTGGTTTGGAGGTTGACCCCCCTGGGGGAAGAAATAAATCTTATTTACATGATTAAGGTCGCAGTTTTGGAGTAATAGGGTTAAAAATTTGTAGGTTAGTATTTTCAAAAGATATCTTAGATGGGATTTGTTTTGGTGAGAATTGGTTGGGGGTTGACCCCCTGGAGGAAGAAATAAATCTTGTTTATATGATAAAGTCATTATTTTGGAGCAATAGGATTGAAAGCTTGAGGGTAGGTAGTTTCGTATGATATATTGAATGGGGTAGGTTTTAATGCGAATTGGCTGGGGGGTTGACCCCACAGGGAAATAATTCTTGTTTACACGATAGAAAGCGCAATTTTGGTACTATAGGGTTGAAACTTTGTAGGTAGGTAGTTTCGTACGATATCTTGGGTGGTATTTATTTCTATATGAATTGGTTGAAGGGTTGTCCCCCCGGAGGAGGGAATAAATCTTGTTTACACGATAAAGGGTGCAATTTTATAGAAATAGGGTTGAAAGTTTGCAAGAACGTAGTTTCGTATGATACCTTAGATGTGATTGGTTTTGGTACGAATTGGTTGATCCCCCGGGGAGGCAATAAATATTGTTTACACATTAGAGAGCGCATTGTTTTTGAATTTGGAAAAGAAATCATAATTGAATGAATATATTTTCCGAACACTTGGGCAGCATTCGGTAAGCTTTCATATATTTTGAGAGATAAGGCTATCCCCATCAATTTGAGACGTCGGGTTTTCGATGCTTGCGTTCTTCCTGTTGCCACATATGGAATGGAGACAATCGCCATTACACAGTTCCATGCTAACAAACTCCGAGTTATGGAGCGAGTAATGGAGAGAGCAATGCTTGGGATATCACTCAGGGACAGGGTGAGAAACGAGGATATTCGTGAAAGAACCAAGGCCAGGGACGTGATGGAGATGATCGCGGAATCGAAATGGCGTTGGGCGGGTCATGTCGCAAGGGTGAAGGACGGGAGATGGACGCTGAGAATCGTGCAATGGAGGCCGAGGGAAGAAAAGAGGAGTAGGGGCAGACCGCCTCTCCGATGGACAGATGATATAAAGAGGATAGCTGGAGGAAATTGGTACCTGAAGGCGCAAGATAGAGAGCATTGGAAGGAATTAGGAAAGGCCTATGTCCAGGAGTGGACGAGTGAAGGCTGAAGAAGAAGAAGAAGATTTTCCGAACTGTATACGCTATGAAAACCTGCTCTTCTGATGCAGCTCGCTGCGGTAGAGTTTTTTTACCGGTAGTATACATGTATCGAGGACTTGGTATCTCTCTGTTTTTTAAAACATAGCTCAACTTGTCAAAAGCTCGCCTCCAAGTCTTTTCCTGCGTTTTATTTCGGCCGTTTCTAAAGTCGTACCTTCCGTATCGCTTATTATCTTGGTTTTAGAAAGGTTCATTCTTAAGCCGACTTTACTAGACGTATAATTTAGTTAGCTTAACATATTCATTACTTTATAAAGAAATAAAAAACTAACTTTCCACAGGTTGAAATAAAAATCTATTGAGTAAACGCGTTTCGTCATAACATTGACTTCATCTCGTACTTTTTTTTTAATTTCTTTATAAAGTTATGAATATGAACTTTCACCAAGTAAATGCCAATTCCATTAAAAGCTTAACATATCTTTGACTTCATGGATGTCGATATATGAGGACGATATCGTGGGCGAATCGTAGGTGGCTTAGAAGAGTTTCGTTCACAATGATACCTTTAGCCTCCCAAGACAGTGTCTTGAATATGTTCTCTAACGCCAAGGTGAACAGTTTGGGAGATATACCTAGTGTCTCCCTTGCGCACGCCTTTCCTAATTTCTATTTTATCTGTTGTCAGGTTTTCATTTATTTTGACATGAAAAGTGGCATTTTCATATATGTATTTCAGGAGTTTTGTATATCGGGGGTCAATTCAAGCATATTCTATTCAAAACGAATTAATGTTTGGTAAATATAATTTGGTTTCGACTACAATTTTCACCGAAACATTTCTACACATTCTTCGTATTAGTCTGGAATCATTAAGTCTACATATTGACAGAAACGCTGATAAAACTCTGCCCTCCGGTAACGAGAAAATATAGAATGATGTAAAGAAAGATAAATAATTTCAAAGGAATGTCTGAAGATGTGAAAGAAATTATACTTTCTATTTAAATGAAGTGTGAAGTTCGCTTATTCTGTTTGTTTGTATGAGGAAGAGGAAAACAGCACAACTAGAGATAAAATGTATATATTGAAGAAATGAATAAATAAATTTACGACATAAATTGATACGTCTATGATCTCATATTTTATATTTTTTTTCCTCAAAAGATGTAACTATTTAGAAATAATTGATGTTTGGTAAAAATAATTTGTTTTCGTCTAGCTTTTTAATCAAAAAATTTCTACACATTCGAATCATTTCATCGGGAAATCTACTTATTGGCAGAAACGCTGCTAAAATCCTGCACTCTCCGGTTACAAAAAACCATGGTGAAGATAGATATATATTTTCAAAGATATATCTGGATATGTTTTACGATTGAATTTTTCTACTCAAGAAAAATGTGAAGTACTCAAATTTTATTTCACAATTTGTAGAGTAAGAAGCAAACCGCACAACTAGAGATAAGATACAAACGTTGAAAATTGCGTGTTCAGACACTAATGAAAATAAATTGGCGGCATAAAGTAAATTGTCTAGTACTTGTATGAACTCATATTTTATATATCGTTTTTTCCTCAAATTATATTCTATTCAGAAATAATTAATGTTTGGTAAAAATTATTTGTTTTCACCTACCTTTTTCACCAAAACTTCGTTTCTACACAACGGCCAAAATAGTCTCGAATCATTCCATCGGGACATGTTATTCTTCGTAGAAACAGTAAACTGCATTCAGCGGTAACGAAAAAGTATAGCGCGATGTAAAGGAAGACAAATATTTTCAAAGACATATCTGGAGATGTGTGAGGAAAGATTTTGATTACTCGAATAAATTGAAAAGTAGGAAAATTTTGTTTTAGTGTATATATGAGTAAGTGGAAAACCGCACAACTAGAGAAACTTGCGTATATTGAGACGGGCGTGTTCGGTCACATTTTGAAATAAATTTATGACAAAGTATTATACAGCATGAAGTGAACAAGGAAAATTCTTCAGTAATTTAAAAAATTAACAAACAACGTTCCAAGGGAGCTGGTTATATGTATTCCCCGACGAAAATTCTACATTCACAATCCAACAGTGAATTTTTGAAATCGTCAAGTCACCCATGTTTTTTTAAAACGTTATGTGAGCGTGCTTTTGAGCCACATACGCCACAGATGCTCAGTAGACATTTCATGTCAGGAAGTATGTATTCTCGCGATGGAATTCTGCATTTTCGATCTGAACGGTGAATTGTTGTTTCCCAAAATACTTAGTGGAGGGAACTCTGGGTTGTTATTGGGGAACAATCAGAAATTCGTTAATTAATTCCGACTCAAATAAGCTGCACTGATGAGATTTAATAAGATCGAAACAGCTGTATGCAGATTTTGAGTCGGGCTGACTTGACGATTTCTATAATTCACTGTTGGATTGTGAATGTAGAGTTCTAGTCGAGAAATACGTACAACCAGCACCGTTGGAAAGCTGTTTGATAATTTTTTTAATCGTTGAAGAATTTTCCTTGTTCTATTCATGTAGTATATCAAATTGATCATGGTCAACTTGTTTACTTTTCATGATTTGATTTCTAATAAATTTATGACATACATTATATGAACTCATATCTTATATATCTTTATCTACTCCAGTGAGTTAAGAAGCTCTTACCGCACGCATTCTGAGTAAGTTAAGAGCTTCTTAACTCACGCATTTTTATTACCGCACTCTTTCTTTAGATGACTTATATACTTATGGTATACAGACTCATACTTCTACCTGGATTTTTTTGGTAGCAATTCAGAAATGGCTCTCGATGCCTCTTCTTCAATATCAGAAGGAATACTTTCCGAATCGCTCATTTTAGATTACAATTTTTGAAACTTGACTTTAAAGTGACATCAATATTATTTAATATCAAATTGACATTGCTATGCATGGTGTACTTATTTGAACAAAGGTATTAAGGTAAAATTAATTATAATAAAAATGAATCGTATGAAAATAAGTATCGCGGTTAGGAGTAGATAAAATATTGTACAATACACGCGAGTTAACCCCATTGAGACTTAATGATGCTTTTAACTCACTTGTGTCGTAAATAACTATTACCGCACTCATCGGTAACGAAAAAGTATAGATATAAAGAAAGATATATATTTTGTCCAGACTAGTCTAGTCACTTTATCATTTACATCTTATTTTGTATGCGAGAAAACCTCAGCCATTTACAAAGTATCAGAAAATCCATCAACTGTAATTTTTTTCTTAAATACTGAATATCTTGAAAACTGATAGGTAATTTGACAATGCTGAACATAACAAATGCTAACTATGTTCCACAAATACTAAAAAGGAGAAAATATAATGGATTTAATTTCGAATTAAGGGCATTGAAATTCACTTCCGGTATAATAGGAAGTAGTTCTATCTTGAAAATAGTTTTTATCCATAAATGACCTTCACTTGTACAATAACCAATTTAAAAGTTCTTTCTTGTTGTAATTTCAACATCAACAGACCTGACTGTTGATATTGGACTAAATAGCACGTAATTAGTCACTGAAGACGGCCACAGCCGTAATAAAACTTTTCAAAATCAAAATAATTTGAACCTATTTCGAACATTATGCGGGTAAAGGTTTCCGTGATTTCCCTTACCATCTGATAATAACAGATTTGAATGTTAATATTGGACTGAATAGCACGTAATAAATAACAGAGAACGGCCACAGCCGAAAAATTTTGATGAAACATAGTAGTATTTTTTAACTATTCTAATTTTTTCAAATCAATAAATGTCAAAAAAATTTCAATATTTCAAAAGTTTTGAAAAAACCACGAATGTCGGGGCGAAACGTAAACTTTATAATAAAATCGATTTTTTTGAGATTCACCCAGCCTGTTATTGCTAATAATTATCAAAAAGTCAAAAAGTTATATATTTATATATATATATATATATATATATATATATATATATATATAAATATATATATATATATATATATATATATATATATATATATATATATATATATATATATATATATATATATTTCATTAATAAGTTATCATGACGCGCGGACGTGGTATTAGTTGCTCCCGATGCAGTGTTAAAATTGATAGATATGATGATTCCATCAATTGTAAGAAATGTGACAATAGTTATCATACAAAGTGTGTGAATTTAACTGTAGAAGATTTCAATAAAATGCGTGAGGATTCCTCGCAGAGATGGTTTTGTGATGATTGTCAGCAACCTGATGTTGCTAATGCTCATTATGTCGAAATGCCGCATGAGGAGGTTCGCATTACAAAACAATATTTACTCGATATGAAGAAAGAAATTGTGAATGAAATATCTTTAGCATTTCAAGATGAAATCCGTCATTTGAAGTCGCTGATAATATCGCAAAGTGAACAAATCAGCGATCTTAATAAAGAAATACGTATCCTCACGAAGAATAAAAACTCAATAACAACAACACCTGGCCCTGATATCACCGAAATTCCAACCTGTCGGGATTCCGTCGATGAATCATCGAAGCCAGCTGAACAGTCAAATCTCGATGTTCCGAAAATTTCTAATTTACGTCGAGTTAATGATGTTACTGACTCTACAAAGGGCGAATTCAAGCAAAACCAACTTGACACATGTGAAAACTCACCTAGGTGGATCGTTGCAACTTCGAAAAGAAAGAATAATGTGAAACAGAGAGTTCCTACTGTTGATAAACAACAAGTTCTCTCTACTTCTAGACATACGGATACATCTAAAAAGGTACTGAAGCCGATAATTGGAACTCTGAAAACAAATAACCTGCAGGCTGTCCCAAAAATACAATTTTCTTATATACATATTACACGACTCAGCCCTGAAACAACTACAAGCGAGCTGCAGAATTATTTCAGCGGAAGTATACCAAACGTTTTGTGTGAGAAACTTACATCGAAAAAACCGGAAGTTTACTCGTCATTCAAGATAACTCTACCCTCAGAATTCTTGGACAAAGTTTTGAATCCTGAATTTTGGCCAGAAGGAATAGCAGTAAACAAGTTTTTTATGAAGCGACGCCAGTCAAATGTTACTTCATGAAGGATAAGATCAGGTCAACATCTGCACCAGTTTTGGCAGGTGACAAAGGACCTCATTTTTTAAAAATTATCCAACTGAATGTTCAATGTATCTCCAATAAAATTAACGATATTGAAGCTTACGTTGCGCTCGAAAATCCAGATATTTTGAGTGTAGCTGAACATTGGTGCAGTTCTCAAGAAATATCATTCATGAACATACAAGGATACGTAATGGCTACTTCATACTGTCGTCCTACTAGACTACATGGGGGAACAGCCATATATATTAAATCAAGTTTAAAATATGAAGTTATCACCTATATTAACAAGTTTTCGTTAGAAATGCAATGTGAAATTTGTGCAATTAAGTTAAAACATATGTACTATGATATTTGTGTTATGAGTGTATACAGGCCTCCACAGGGTAATTTGAAATTATTTAGTGAAACAATGTCTTATGTACTGGATTATTGCCTCAAAGGATCCGAGTATATCTTTGTCTGCGGTGATCTAAATATCAGCTATTTTGAGTCACGTACTGATCTGGATTATTTACTCTTACAATTTGATTTAACCATCACTTCTGATCATGTTACTAGAATTTATACTAACAAACACGGTATTACTAGTTCAAAAAAAATATATTACATTATAACTAATGTTTGGTGTGATTTTTGGCTTCTGAGGTAACTGATCCTCACATCGGGGATCACAGAGCCATTGTTCTCACCTTTGAGAGTCCTGTACCGAACCCTATAGATAATACTTCCTCTTGTATATTCCGCTGTCTATCTGAAAAAAGTTTACTAAACCTCTAATTCATGTCTGCAACAGTTTGTTTTGACGACATTTATCTTGATGCAGACATCGAACACTGCTTTGATCATTTCCATAACATCTTGAAATTCTTGTTAGACTCTGCTTGCCAGATTAAACAAAAACGAAATTAAATTGGTCGCAAAGGCCGATTGGATTTCTGATAAGATCAGACAAGCTAGGAGGGATCTCAGAAATATTCACTGGTTGTTCCGAAACTTGAATTCACAGGAAAGTAGAAATCGTTATTTATCCGCTAGAAGAATATCAAGAACTACTGAAATCAACTAAATTAAATTTTCATAAAAACCTGCTAGAATCTTCCAATAAAAGGAATAAAACCATCTGGAATTTAGTTCGTAAAGAAATAGGTTCCACCAACAAGGCTGGGAGTATTGTGTTAAAAGTTAACGATAAAATTATTTCTGATCAATCCAATGTGTCTAATGCATTTGGTGAATATTTCTCTTCAATAAATATAATCAGTGTTCAGGAGCACTTCGGTGTGAGTCGATCTCAGTCATGTACAACTGTGTCGCTGACCAATAACAATTTCTTCTTCTTTCCAGTCGAGGCCGTGGAGATTGAATCCACTATAAAAAAATTGAAAAATAAGAACTCCAGTGGGTTGGACATGATCCCGATTAAGGTTTTGAAGGTTTTGGCTCCTTATATATCGAAACATCTTGCATATCTTATTAATGTCTCAGCAACCTCAGGCAGGTTTCCTTCTGTACTCAAGACGGCTGTGGTGATACCAGTGCACAAGAAGAATGCTGTAGATGACATTAACAATTATCGTCCCATTTCATTATTAAGTTGTTTATCTAAAGTCATAGAAAGATTAGTTTATGATAGAATGTTGAAATATTTGGATAAATTCTTATTTATAACAAGTTGCCAGCACGGTTTTCGATTTGGTAGATCGACGGAGTCTGCGGCATGTGACTTGGTGAGTTTTGTGTATGATTGTTTAGATGATGCGATTTTTGTGGCTGGGTTGTTTTTTGACCAATCTCGTGCATTTGATTGCTTGAACTTCAACTTTATACTGGATAAATTGTTCAATCTAGGTTTCAGGGGTGTTTTCCTTGAGTGGATACGAAGCTTTTTGATCAATCGATGGTTAATTGCGCGGGTGGGGCAACATAGCTCAGTTAGATACCCTGTTGAAATGGGCGTGCCTCAGGGTTCAGTCCTGGGACCACTTTTATTTATTATTTTCATAAATGACTTGCCTGAGTATATCATGAACCATTTCTTCAATTTGCTGAATATCAAGATTGTATTGTTTGCGGATGATAATTCGTTCATTATTTCTGCACAAACTTTTGACGAACTCAGGGCAGGTTGTGAATCACTAGTCGGGTATTTCACGGATTGGTGTTTCAGGAACTCCCTTATATTAAACGCAAGCAAGACTGAACTTGTCCACTTTCAGATGAGGGATTCAGATCCCCAATTAATCCTAAATCTTCAGTTCGGTGAGCTGAGGCCTTCTCAGTGTGTCAAGTTCCTTGGATTACATATTCATAAAAATTTAAAGTGGAGGGATCACGCTGATCACGTTTGCAGAAAATTGAGTAGCGCATTTTACGCTTTGAGACGCATAAAACTTATATTACCACAGGATTCTCTAATAAATTCGTATTACTCACTTGTATACAGTCACCTCAACTATAACGTTATATTTTGGAGTGATTCCTCATTTAGCAATTCAGTATTCATTGCCCAGAAGAAAATAATACGTTTGATTTTTAACTTGAAACCTGGGGAGACCTGTAAACCCTTTTTTATAAAGAACAAAATACTTTGTTTCCCTTGTATTTATATTCTTGGATGTCTGTTGTACACTCGTAGAAATGTTTTATCAATGAGTAAGTGTTCTGAGTTTCATGATTATGAAACAAGGCATAGAGAAACTCTCTGTATTCCAAAACACCGAACTTCTAAATTTCAGCAGTCACCTATGTATAATGGCATCAAATTTTTTAACCATCTGCCCGATAGGTTGAAGGTTTTGGAGTACAGAAGATTCAAAAAAGAAGTTAAGTTTTTGTTAATCGAGAAGTGTTTTTACAGCAAGGGGGAATATTTTGATACGGATATAAATTAGCCTTTAAGTATCTTTTTATTAGATGTTATATTACTTTTCTTTTTTTATCTTTGTTGTCTTTTTTGTAAACGTGTCCTATACAAGTGTATCTTGTCTGAAAGGATGAATAAAGTTATTATTATTATTATTATTATTATATATATATATATATATATATATACATATATATATATATATATATATATATATATATATATATATATATATATATATATATATAAATATATATATATATATATATATATATATATATATATATATATATATATACATATATATTTATGTACCAAGTGCGTTATATATGTAGATCCTAACGCCAGATGAGCGTAGATCTAGTAGCGCACGTGATGCATACAAGATTTTATTTTTCACAAAAATTTATTTTATTATAATGAAAAATCGATTTTCATTGCTGCTATCCTTTCCATTTTCCTTCTCATAGTAGGTAGGTATGTCATTTGTTGATATTTTGAAGTTTGTGAATATTTTTGTCATCATATTTAGTGAATGTCATTGCTGCTTTCTTTGTGTAGTCTTATAGAAATAATGAAAATGAAAATTTACAAAGAATATCATAGAAAATGCAGCCAAAGCTGTGAATAATTCATTGACGGAGAAATCTACATTCGTTTACAACAAGGATTATGAAGTATTTAATCAAAGGAAGTTACTTCATTTCTCCTCGCACAATTAGCGGGCGTTATGATTCATAATGCCCGTTCATAACGCCCTAGGGCATAATGAGTGTATTCATAGCAACCGTATCTAAGGTAAAATCAACAAATAATATACAAGTGAAAAAAAAAATAAAAAATATATATATATATATGTATAAAAATATATATATATATATATATATATATATATATATATATATAAATATATATATATATATAAATAAATATATAAATATATATATATATATATATATATATATATATATATATATATATATATATATATACCTATATAAATATTGAAAGGGTTATGAACAAAAGTGACCTATATTGTTTCTCATATATAGTTTCAATGTTTATATAATCAATTTCTTCAGCGCAACCTCATGAGTACGTTGAACCTCCCAACACCACTGGTATCAAATGATTTATTAGGAAAAAACAATACAGATTATTTGTGGATACATGGAATATAACATCAGATGATTATACGAATGAACATGAAATTTTTGAAACTATTTCCACTGAGTCTTTCAATTTCATATTCATGGAATGAAGCCATATTCTTCTGAAGTCATATGCATTCACAGGAAGTTTTACCTGAAAATAGGGTCATAAAATTTAATAGACAGTTTTGAATTATTCTTAATATATTATTCAGGTCTTTGGAGTTAAAAGACACGACTTTTTCGAATAGTATGTTTAAAAATGGATGTTTGAATATATATATATATATATATATATATATATATATATATATATATATATATGCGTGAATACACTGAACCAGGTGTATTCACTCCGACCGAGAAGAGCTACCTGAAGATGACAAATGTGATTTTGCCAAAACGTCGAGCAGACTTCAACGAAGACGAAAGCCATACGCGGATACAAACCCGGAAAAACCAGACAACCAGATAATCTCCGCGAGAACCTGCAAAACAACATATATATATATATATATATATATATATATATATATATATATATATATATATATATATATATATATATATATATATATATATATATAAAATGTATTTATATATTTTGAGGTTGCAGTCGGAATAATTGTTGGGCTAGGTTAAAGAATACTCTTTGTCATATGGTCGAGCTTTCGGAAATGATTATTTCCTTTATCAAGACATTCACTTTTCTCTTGAGGTTATATAAATTTTGAAAAACGTTTAAAAGGAGCAGAAAAGATATTGGGTACACCTTGAAACTTCGTCATATATGTAAACATCCATTTCAAGAAATATGAATCTTATTTTCAACAAACAGAAATTGACCAGCCTTCTTGCTATGTGTAGTTTATTGAAGGTAGCAAGATGGGTGGTCAATTGCTGTTTGATGAAAATAAGATTTATATTTCTTGAAATGGATGTTTACATATGTGACGAAGTTTCAAGGTGTACCCATCAGCTTTTCTGTTCCTTTTTCACGATTTTCAAAATTTATATGACCTCAAGTTAATGTCTTGATAAAGGAGATAACCATTTCCGAAAGCTCAACCATATGACAAAGAATATTATTCAACCTAGCACAACAATTCTTCTAACTGCAACCTCAAAAATTTACAAATAAATTATATATAATATATATATATATATATATATATATATATATATATATATATATAATTTCTTGATAATTATAAGCAAAAACAGGCTTGTTGAATATCAAAAAATTTGATTTTATTGAAAAGTTGACGTTTCGCAAACTTTTTTTTC
This sequence comes from Cynegetis impunctata, assembly GCA_030704885.1. Lineage (NCBI taxonomy): Eukaryota > Metazoa > Arthropoda > Insecta > Coleoptera > Coccinellidae > Cynegetis > Cynegetis impunctata. Next base: position 123,763 of record JARQZK010003027.1, on the reverse strand, counting down.
AATAAAATCAAGTTTTTTGAGATTCAACAAGCCTGTTATTGCTAATAATTATCAAGAGATTAGAAATAGTTCACAGGCAACAACAATTCGAATAAATAATATTATATATATATAATATATATATTATATATATTATATATATATATATATATATATATATATATAGGTGTATATATATATATATATATATATAATAATAAAGTATAAACTTTAAAATAAAAACATTGGCTTATGTTTCACAATATAAAAAATCTTTAGATACTGTACTTAGCAGTAATAAAAAGTCGACATGTTTCGAGCTATGAACTCATTATCAAGACTGACAACAGGAGAGTATTGCATCGTAATTTATAAAACAGACAAAAGCAAAGGTGATACCTGAAAATCAATTTTTTTTTTTTTTTTTTTTTTTTTTAATTCGAAGGTACCGCCATGAAATTATTCATGACGGCGAAATGGCGTTAACCGAAGTCATTAGCCAACATATAATCACACAAAATCCCAAAATCAAAGCTATCACATAATCTATCCTAAAACACAAAACCAATAAGGAAATTAAAAGAAGCCAAACTCAGGGGAGAACACTGGGACACTTAACGCCAAGGGGCTCTTCAAGGCGATTTTGATCTTCATACACACACATGACATAAGCCACGGACGGATGGGTTATTATACATAAGGAAAAAACACAGGAGATTTCAAGATTGTTCCTATAATCAGATCTTAATACTACCTATAGATTTTATGTGATCATATATGGCCCAATAAATGTCTATATTATTTAATGCCAGTAAGTAGTGCAAACTGAAGGGCTGGTGAAAATGTACAAGTTGATTTATATGGTTACAAAGTTGTGTCCATTTATCTCGAATACGTTCGCAAGTAAGTAACATATGATTAGCATCACCCTCCTCGCCACATTCACATAAAGGGTCCTCCTTAATACCAATTCGGTGTAAGTATACTGGGCAAATGATATGACCACTTCTTAACCTTGAGATTGATCTAATAAACTCTCGATTATTTCCGATGTTTTTGAACCAAATTTCAGATGTAGGTTGTTTATTTATGTTTTTATAGTAGACACCCTTTCTATTTGAATGATATTCCGTTTCCCACTTTTTGTAAATATATTTTTTGTAATACAAAAAGAGGTCACTATATGAACAATCTTGATGTTGTGCCTCCAAAAAGGTCGCTGCTTTAGCTATTCCGTCTACCTTTTCATTTGAAGTTATTCCAACATGCGCTTTTACCCACATAAAGTGAACAAAAATGTCCTGATTTTGTAGAGTGAACAGCGTAAGAATAATTTTCTTATGGATATCGGAAAATGATGAGTCTAATTTGAAATTTTTGATGGAGAGTAGCGCACTTTGGCTATCTGAAATTATAATGAATCTGGAACTATTGTTAGTCTCTATATTGTCTTCAATGTATTTCAGAGCAAGGTATATGGCGAATAATTCGCCGTAAAAAATACTACAACGTTTATTAAGCGTCGTGTAACGAGATGTTTCGGAATATGGAATGTATATTGCACTACCCACTGCAGAATCAGGCATTTTAGAAGCGTCTGTAAATATTTGTTTAAAAGTACCAAAATTAGAATGAACATACGAAACAAAGTCGAATTGAGGGTGTATATTATTGTACGAGGGGAAAGTAACAGATACAGGAGTCAACCAAACATCGTATGGTACCGTATAGATTGAAAGTTTTCTTTCGGTAAGAATATTATTGAAATTATTTTTTATTAGTTCATAACAAGACACAATTAAAGGATCTTTTTTAACTATCCAGTATCTACTCGTAAGTGTTATCAGAAACAATCGATGGACATCATCCATAACCGGACTTGAAGTAGAAATTTTTTTGAAAATGTATTTTCCTCCTAATAGTATTCTACGATAACTGAGGGGTACCTCGGAAGACTCTGCTAAGACAACATCGTTAGGTGTAGATTTAAGAAGACCAATGCATAGTTTGATTGATTTTCGTTGTAAGATATCCAGAGGTTTCAAGGATGATACTGAAGCGTCCCCATAAAAGAAACTACCATAGTCGATAACTGATCTGATAAACGCCTTGTAAAACATTAATGCCGTATTCTGGTCTGCCCCCCAATTATTAAAACATACATATCTTAGGATTTGGTACCTTTTCTCAGTCCTTACTTTTGTGTAAGTAATATGATTTTTCCATAAAAGTTTTCTGTCTAAGATTACTCCTAAAAACTTCACGCTGCTTTTATGTTGAAAAGATAAATTATTCAAAACTAAATGGTCTGGAAAATTTGTTCTGGATGTACAAAACGAGCACACAACTGATTTAGACATTGATATACTATGTCCGTGGGTAAAGAGAAATTTAGAGAAGTTTTGTATGGCTATTTCCAACTCATGTTGACATTGTGTATGACTTTTGTTGACGGAATAGATGGTTATATCATCGGCATATTGAAGTAGTTTGATATTAGGATTATTGAAGCATTGAGAAAGTCGATGGTAATAAATAATAAATAAAATTGGGGACAAAATTCCTCCTTGTGGTAAGCCTAAACTAGTACGCCTCGGACCTTCGAGATTTTGCTCTATTTTCAGGAACAATTCCCGGTTTATATATAGGTTGTAAATTAAATTTGCGAATCGAATAGGCAGACCAATATTAATAATTTCTTCTTTCAAAACCGATAAGGAGATATTATCGTATGCACCAACTATATCTGCAAATACAGCCGTAAGTATTTTTTTATCAGAAAATGCTAAGTTGATATCTGTTACTAATTGTGTGATACAGTCATAAGTAGAACACCCCTTGCGAAAACCATACTGATATCGAGGAAATCTGTCATAATATTCCAGCCACCATTCTAGTCGAAGTTTCAACATTTTTTTCAAAAGTTTTCATTAAACAAGAAGCCAAAGATATAGGTCTATATGAATCTGACAAACTAGGATTTTTATTAGGTTTGAGTATTGGAACGATCACATATTTTTTCCAGTCACTAGGATAAACACCGGTGGATAATATTTTATTAAAAATTTTTAGTAACATCCGTTTACTATTGAGTGGTAATTTATACAACATTATATATTGAAAATTGTCAAATCCTGGAGTAGTATTACTTTTCAATTTCAAACATTTTTCCAATTCGGACAAAACAAAAGGACGACAAACGATATCATTATTATTATATTCAGGCAGATCCAACTCGCATTCATGTATTCCATCCGGCGCTACTTTCGAGAAAAATTCCTGAGACCAATCACCTTTAACTATAGGAAGCTGAATACTTGAAATATTTTGTATTCTTTTAATATTCCTCCAAACCAAATTAATTGGCGTATTTTTATTTAGAGAAGAACAAAAATTAACCCAATTTTCCCTCTTACTCCTTTTTATAACTTGTTTAGCTATAGCTTCCATGTTACGGTAATTAATGAAATTATTCAATGTAGAATTTCTGATATAAATAAGGAATGAATTTTTTTTATCGATGATGGCTTTTTCGCAAGCCTCATTCCACCACTGTTTATTATGTTTTTCATTAACCTTTTCTTTATATAACGGAATGCTGACGCTGCATGCCGTGGTTAAAATATTTTTAAAGTAATCATAATCGGTAGAATTAATTTCATTGACATCTATCGTCAGACGTTCTACCTCTTGAACAAATGTATCCCAATTTGCCTTATTTGTGTTATAAAGCCTAGATGGCTTTTTAATGTTTAATTTAATGACTGAAATATGAATATCATACCTGATCACAAAGTGATCTGATCCCAGTGTCTCATTTTCTACAAACCAGTTAACAAGGGAATTTAAAGATCTTGAAACAATTGTTAAGTCGACTGCAGACTTGGATTGATGAGGATATGATATCCTCGTTGCTGAACCATCGTTCATTATGAAAAAATCATGATTCTCGATATAAGACAGGAAATTGGCACCCATTATACTATCAGTCTCCGATCCCCATGCTGAATGGTGCATATTAAAATCACCTCCTATTATAGAATACCGTTCCATAGAGTTGAAAAATATATCCCACAACCTCCCTTCAACAACCCTATTTGATGGAATGTATAAGGAATATATATCTAATTTTGATTTATTTGGTAATTTAAGACTCACAGCAATGCCTTCAATACCTCTGATTATAGGAAAATTTTTATTTTCGAAAGGAATTGATTTTTTTATTATAATAGCCACCCCACCATATCCATCGAATCTATCTTTTCTGATTACGTTGTAGCCAGACACATTGAACGATTTATTTGACTTTAACCAAGTTTCAGAGATTAAACAAATATCAATATTATTTTCACTGATGTATTGTTCAAAACTACCCTTATTCGCAACAATAGATCTGCCATTCCATTGTAGGAATTTCAATTTATTAGCCATGAATTAATTCTTCTAATCTAGAGTTTATTAACGATTTGATTGAAGTATCTTGAACATCTTTAATAGAACCTCTGAAATCTCTTAAAAACGAAAAAATTATTTCACACATAATTTGTGTAAGTTTAGAATTATCTAAATAATCTGATGATTCAATGGTTGAATTTTTACTAGATTTTTCCTTTCTCAAACATGTACCATTTTCCGATGTGAACGTGACCGGTCTTATAATTTCAGCGTGTTTTCTTTTCAACTCTATAGTAGAAAAGTCCTGCACGTTCCTCCTCTTTTGACTTCTAATAAGCGGAAAATTCAAATCATTATTTGACGCTGAAATAAAATTTTTGGGACTGTTAGGCTTGGACGCCACATTTGAATAACTCTTATCTACTTTTTGAACAGCATCTCTATAAGATATATTTTCCACTGCCATTATTTCTTTTACTTGTTTTTGAGTGGAAAACGATGAACATTTTTTATTATCGGTTGATTTATGTTCACCATTACAATTGACGCATAATAATTTTTCTGAAGTACACTTCTCGAGAGGGTGATTGTCACCACAGTTTTCACATCGTCCTTGACTGCGACACATTTTATCCAAATGACCGAAACGTAAACATTTCCTGCATTGCACTACTCTTTGAATGAAAGGAAGAACCTCCCTCACACAATTGAAAATACAGACTTTATCTGGAAGTGTCTGGCCTTTGAAACTTATCAATAAACTCGTTGTTGGCTTAAATGTAGCAATACCTGTATCACTGATTACTTTTCTGTTTAGTCTTCGACATTCTAATACTTTAAAAGCACTACCCAACAGCGGTTGTATGCAAGATTTCAACTCTTCCTCAGAAATATCTAAATCTACACCCTTAACAACACCCTGCCTTCGTATCAAATAATACGGAATGAATGCTTCCAAATTATTTTTAAGTAGAAATTCAGAATCCAAAAATTTATTTGCGCTTGAAAAAGATCTGAAAGTGATCTTAATTCTATTTTTTCCACTTTTATCTATAGACGAAATATTAATAGAGATTGATGAATCGAACCTAAATATCATTTTACCGATGGACATGGCATGAAGATTGCCAATATTTTTATCACGACTTTCAGCATAAACAACATATGGCCCTACATCTGATAAGTCGTAACGATACGAATTCTTTCTTCTATTATCATTATTAACTGATATATTTTCCGAATGAGTTGAAATTGACGGTTGGTTGTCAACATTTTGAACAATATTTTTATCTATAGTTTGTTTAGACGTTATAGCAGCATCACTATCAAGGAACGAACTCACCGGATTAGTAGATGTAAAATCTGAAACCTGCGATGACACTGTCTGCGACTCATCTTCCATTTCTTCGAATAACATAGTTTTAAATGCTTGAGAAAGAACCTGAGAGTCCAATAGGCCCCCCTTATCGGGGGGTTCCGAATTTTTAAACATTACGAATTAGTCAATGTAAATTATTATTTGATTTTACGTATCGAATTAATCACTATAGGCACAATAAATAAATCGAACAATAACCACACGTGTGACCGGAATGCAATCTGAAACACGACTGGAAAATCAATTTGTTCGTTTACAAGGGGTAATTGACTATTATGGGCGGAACTTATTTCGATAATTTCGAGAAGGTCAAGACGTTTACCCTTGTTACCTGAATGTAACAATTTGGTTTTGTTGAAATCCAGGAAGTGATTGAATTTTATACAATGTTCAGAGGAGCCAGTGGTATTTTTGTTTTGTAAAATTGACTTTTCATGTTCTTCAACACGAATATTTATATTAAAAATTAAATAATAAGAAAACAACTTGTCTAAAAACCACAAAATGAAAATAACTTTTTTATATTCGACTAGTTTCGCCTGTTACAGCATTATCAAGACAGTCTTGATAATGCTGTAACAGGCGAAACTAGTCGAATATAAAAAAGTTATTTTCATTTTGTGGTTTTTAGACAAGTTGTTTTCTTATTATTTAATTTTTAATATAAATATGAACTACCACAGAGTTGATTCATCGTCCATCGAATTTACGAATATTTATATTCCTTCCTGTCTGTCCAATACAGAAAGCAGGACATTCGTCGCAAAATATTTTGTAAATACCACTGTTTTCTCCGATGTTAGATTTATTTTTATTATTGACCAAGAATGACTTCAAGATTCTTTTATTTGTACAAATTGTTTTAACGTTATTTTTTGATAGTCTGTTACAAATTTTGCTACTCAAATTAGGCACATACTTTATTGGGAAGTATTTTTGTTCTTCATTAATAGTTTGCGTGGGGTATATTGAATGCAACAGATACTTTATTCGTTTTTTCCCAATGAGCTTGTCGATAAGACTTTCATTGTAACCGTTAGTGATGGCTAATAATTTACTTGTATTAACTTCAGTTTGAAAATTTGTTTCCGATAATAGAATCGTGAACAACCTATGTATGAACGAATGAAAAGCACTTAGTTTTATTTTAATGTGTTGGTTACTGTCGCTGTGAATTAAAGTATCTGTGAAGGTTGGTTTACTATAAATGTTGAAAGTAAGAGAATTCAAATTCCTAGCAATCTGAATGTCTAAGAAGTTCAAGGTACTGTTTTCGTTTTCTATTTCTTTTGTAAATTGAATCGAGTTGTAGAAAGTATTTATATGTTTAAGGAAATTATCTAACTGCATCTCTGTACCGGTCCAAATACAAAAAATATCATCTACATAACGCCTCCATAATGAAACGTTAGTAATTAAATTATTATCAGCATTGAAAATTTTTTCTTCTAAGTTATTCATAAAAATTTTTTCTTCTGAACATTGTATAAAATTCAATCACTTCCCGGATTTCAACAAAACCAAATTGTTACATTCAGGTAACAAAGGAAAACGCCTTGACCTTCTTGAAATTCTCGAAATAAGTTCCGCCCATATTAGTCAATTACTTACCCCTTGTGAACGATCAAATTGATTTTCAGGTATCACCTTTGCTTTTGTCTGTTTTATAAATTACGATGCAATACTCTCCTGTAGTCAGTCTTGATAATGAGTTCATAACTCGAAACATGTCGACTTTTCGTTACTGCTAAATACAGTATCTAAATATTTTTTATATTGTGAAACATAAGCCAAGTATTTTTATTTTAAAGTTTATACTTTATTTTATATATATATATATATATATATATATATATATATATATATATATAATATACATATTTAAATAACTTCGCCGTCTGCTTCTATGTGGCAACAATAATTTCAAAACATCAACCATCTGAAAATGGAATAAACAATTCGACTATACATTTGCAAATCTGTTCTACTCATACCTGAAAACGGATATACATTCTCCATTGGTATCGAACCACATATCATCTAGACATCTCAAAGGGCCATCTCTAAACATATATCGAATTAAACGCATGGAACGGCAGTCTATCGTTTTCAAAAAAAGACACAAAATGAAACAGAACGTAACGCATACTTTGAATTTCATTGTACACTTTGTAAATAGATAATAAGTATCTTTCCTAGAAATAGCACATTTTCTTGGGTTTAAATAGGCAAGAGGAAAACCACATCAGGATTGATAATTGCAACTCATACTTGGAAATCACTTTTCCAGTTTGGTTTTTACCAAGAAGATGTTTCATCAAAACTTATGTTTCATAAATTCGATGGACGATGAATCAACTCTGTGGTAGTTCATATTTATTTAAAAAATTAAATAATAAGAAAACAACTTGTCTAAAAACCAAAAATCCATTTTGTGGTTTTTAGACAAGTTGTTTTCTTATTATTCAATTTTTAATATAACTTATGTTTCAGTTGACAATTCTTCCAAAAGCTGTGAATTGGTAGATAATAATTTGTTGAATTTGTTAATCAGTTTATGGTTTCACTGTCCCTTTTATTGGATAAGAGTTCACGAAGTTTTCTTATTGTGAAAACCATTAATTGATGAGGGCGATACTTGGTGAAAATACATATTTTCAATGAAAAAGTATTGTTAACAATTTTCACATATATTGACTAAAAACTATGTCTCTATTCAAAAATTGTTATGTATATTTTTCCATTAAGGTATTGTTAGTTTATTTACATACGGTGTCTCAACTATCGATTGTAGATAGTTAAAGCTATGAGAATATTGTGTTACAATATTCTTACACAACCAATATGAAAAAATATTTTGAAATACATCATTGAAGAAATTCTTTCTAGCAAATTGGTGAAACATAATAAGCGATACGCCCCCTACCGGTGTCGAATATTACTAACGCATGGGCTATAGATTGCTTTGTTTACATCTGTTTACGTATCTTTTATATGAGAAGTTGTTGAATTTTAATTGTGTTTTGGATCATTTACAAACGTTCGGAAGAGATGAATCACTATTGTTGTGTATCCTATTGTTCATCTTGGGCAAAAAATCCCGAATATAGCTTATATACCTTTCCGAAAGATGGACAATTCAAAGTTGTATTCCAAACAAAGTTGGGAAACAAGGAAATGATGGACAGATGAAAGGTGTGGATTCATAACTTGAAGATTGAAAAAATGTCTGAACATGAGAGAGTTGTTCTTTACAGTTTACTGAGAATAATTAATTTCCCTGCAGTAAGTTTGTGGATTTTTCCATATAGAATTATACCAACTAATGATGTGCAATTTTCAGCTAACCGAAAACGTAGAGTTTTTGAAGTCCAATGCTATTCCAACGAAACATCTTCCACTTTTATCGGAATCTCAACCTGGGCCATCAACCAGAGATTCAAGATTATTGTATTTTCTTTTATGTAACAACCAGAGATACTATTGAAATAATAATAACAAATAATGTTTATTTGCACAACCAAAATAACAGTTTATTATAACATCAAGAATATGAAATAAAACTTGACTCTATAGCTAGGTAAACACTAAAATATTCAATTATATAACCAGAAAAACAGAGATTCTATCAAAAAAACCAGACTCTCAGAAGTCCACCGTACTTTTAGGTGAGCTGTTATACGTCAGGAAAATTCAAAAAATATAATAACTCATTACGTTCAAACAATTCAAGCAGAGTATTCATGTTAATTCTTCTTTTATTTCATATTGTTTCTTTCAGTTTTGCTGGTAAGTACTAAGTTTTGTCCATTATACTCAAAACTTCTTCAGTTGGTAATGAAAGTAGACATGTCAGAGATGTTTTCTTGAAACTTTTGAAAGTTTTTTTTATTTTTTAAATAAAAAGGTGTTCTATCATACAGCCTTTGATGATGTAAACATAGTTCCTTTAACCAATTAATTTATTCGTCCTCTCCTTCATTTTATTATTGATTTTCATGTTCAATGATAAAAACTCAGTGTAAATTTCAACTTGATGTAGGTAGGTTATCTACTGTTGAACAGAGATAATATTGTCCTCAATCGAAACACATTGAACTACTGGAAAATACGAAGTCCAAAAAATCACAAATTAAGAAGCTAAACGTTCGAAAACTCAAAATGAAATGAACGTAAATACCATTACTAATCAATGTAAACAAACAGCTAATGGCCCATGCTCTAGTACCGATATTAGCTGTTTCGGCGCTACGATCTTAATTTTAGACGCCAATATGCAACATTAAGTTTTACCCTATAGTTTATTCAGAATGTAATTAGGATTTCGAAATTTTACATCTCGAAACAAAAGGTTCAAAATTTAATCTTATGGAAACTTTAGAAATTGAAAGGCATAAAAATTCCCACCAACCAATTGGATGTGAACAGCTCCCCCCTTCTCAACCTTTTCAATGAATAGAGGTAGCATGTTCTTAGAATCCCAGAATGGATTTTCCAAATTTATAATTGTACTTTGCAAACCTTGTATTAGATGTTTTAGTTTTAGTTAAAAATTCGCACCTGAAGAAGCTGTAGTGTCAGAGAAACGCGTTATGCAACTGTTGTTGTTTTATTATATGTGCAAATCGTTAAACTCAAAGTTTCATTTCTCAAACATATTTTATATTTATATAGAGCAACTTACCCAAATTTACAAGCATTGGTAATTAACTGACTTTATCATCGATATATTCAACTTCTACTGAATTACTTTCTCAATTCATTTTTTATTAATAAAATGAAATTAGTATGTACAGGCTGTCCCATTTTCGATGTCCTTACGGGGTAACTCCCTTATTTTTAAAGATAGAGATTTGAGGTTTTCACGAACGTTGGCTACTTTTTTGTGGATTTCACGATACTGTAAACAAAATTTTCATAGCTTGCTTCGTTTTTGAGATACAGGGAGAAGTTGAAAACATTGCATTTTGGTCCTCCTCCTGTATCACAGCTATCTTTTAACTTATAGAAAAAGTAAAAACTGTTTTTTATACACTTTTTTACGTAGAATCCAGTGGCGTAGTCAGATTTTTGGAATGAGCTGTCAATGTTTAGATATAACCCAATATTATAATTTTTTTAATGGAACGCTCTGTATATTTTTCTATATTCAAAACATAAATGTTTTGCGCTTTTCAAAAATATATAATACTTATATAAAACTTTAAGTATTAGCCCTGTATTTAGATAATTTTCTTTTTTTTATGTCAAGTCAAGACAAATATCACTTTGATAGATCGTTCGACGCAGTAAACAAATATATCACTTCCATTTATATAGGTAAGAATGAAAAGTTTTCATTAAAAAATATTGTTTAATATACGTTATTAAACAATTTGACAAAACAATAAATTTAAACTAATGAAACACTATTTATCAATTATATACGCTCTAGACCTAATTAGTAGGTGGCTATGGAAAAAAAGCAAGTGCAGAATATTTATAGTTCCTGTCAAATTGTACAAATTTTTCTTACAATGGCGAATAATAATCCAGTATATCAATCCTACGAAAAATTAGATATGGTTGGAATATATTTCCAAGTTGGTTTAAATCCAAATCAAGCGATGGACCTCTATTTTGAAAGTTATTTACTATTACTTAGTTATTGGGTGTCAGTTAGATAATATGATAGAAATTTTAAGTTTCCTTTTTCGGATCTTTTGAAAAGCCTAGGCCAGAAAGTTATAGAAAAGGAAATGCCGAAAATGATGAAATTAGTGTCCTCGCAAAGGTAAAACAGAACAAAAATACTTGCAGAGAAATTGAAGATTCGTTAGGCATTCCAAGGGTTTCGAAGATATTAAAGTATATATATATATATATATATATATATATATATATATATATATATATATATATATATATATATATATATATATATATATATATAGTTCAAAAGAGAAATTTTTCAATACCTCATCAACATCGAGCCATATAGTGTGCGGGAATTTCTTGAGTACAAGCCTAATGTTCCGTGATTTTAATGCTGTTATTTGTTTAATCAATGTATGTGAAGACATGTTCTCCTTTCAAAAGTGTATTTTGATCTTGAGAATAAAGAAGTTATTATTATTATATATATATATATATATACATATATATATATATATATATATATATATATATATATATATATATATATATATATATATATACATACATCATCTGCACCCAAGTGAAACTGAGAAGAGTATTGAGTTTTGTAGGTGGTATATTGTCCGATTTTGTTTCGTTTTTGGAGGAAGATTAGTCTACCGTATTTTCGACGGTAACTTGAATCATCAAAGATATCTGAAAATTTTTGATGTTTTCTTTCTGATCTACTTGACAAAATTCCGTTGGCTCAATATAGAAAATATTTATCCTAACGAAAGATTCTAAAACCAGTGTATTGATAAAAATGACCCCATTAACTGGCAACCAAGGTCCCCTGACTTATCTATATTAGATTTCGAGATGCTCTAATGAATGCCACGAGAGGTTTCGAAGTAATTTGAACAATATTTACGCAACATTTTCAACAGAAAAATAATTGAACTTTGTTTTGTAGCAGTGTTACATACAAGTTTCTATTTTTGTTATAATCATTAAATATATCTCTGTTTAGTAACTTATATTAAATAATATTTTTTTAATGACTACTTTTCATTCTTACTTATATAAATGGATGTGATATATTTGTTTACTGCGTCGAACGATCTATCAAAGTGATATTTGTCTTGACTTGATATAAAAAAAAGAAAATTATCTAAATACAGGGCTAATACTTAAAATTTTATATAAGTATTATATATTTTTGAAAAGCGCAAAACATTTATGTTTTGAATATGGAAAACTATACAGTGTGTTCCGTTTAAAAAATTATAACATTGGGTTATATCTAAACAATGACAGCTCATTCCAAAAATCTGACTACGCCACTGGATTCTACGTAAAAAAGTGTATAAAAAACAGTGTTTACTTTTTCTATAGATTGAAAGACAGCTGTGATACAGGAGGGGGACCAAAATGCAATATTTTCAACTTCGCCCTGTATCTCAAAAACGAAGCAAGCTATGAAAAGTTTGTTTACGGTATCGTGAGATTAACAAAAAAGTAGCCAACGTTCGCGAAAACCGCAAATCTCTATCTTTAAAAATAAGCGAGTTACCCCGTAAGGACATCGAAAATGGGACAGCCTGTACATACTATATACGAATACAGCTCACTCCTAGCCATTCTCTCGTGTCTGACACAGATTTAGACATATCTGTCATTCTGTAATGTCAGGAGTGTAACATGCGATAACAAACTCCTTTCCAAAATATAGATTTTATTTGAATGAATCAAACTCCATCCCCAACGAAGCACAATTGCGTTTCAAAGCACAATTGCACGCTATTCTTTCTTTCCTTTTCACATCCAAGAGTCTTGACATTCCATATACGTTTCATCTACGTTTGGAGCAATCAATTCCACGTTCCTTCGGGGAGGGTATAAAGGAATTTACCTTCTTTCTCCAGAAATGCCTTATGAGGAGGAGCGATGTATTTAATATGGAGTAGCGATGCCCGGATTTCATCTGCGATAGAGCGTTTTATTTAATATCGTCCCCGAAAGGACCGAAGGGATATTAACATTTCAAGGAAACGAATTTGTTCGAATTGCTGACTTCTTATGTGCTACCAGCTCTTCTTGTTCTTTTTCGTTAACGCAGGAAGTTATTATATTCGTTCTCTGAGTTTGTTGCCCCTAGGATCTTATTTTCCGCCCCATTTGCTTACAATATTTACTTCCATTCAATGTTCATTCCGAACATATTCACCGTTTATTTTTTACAGCTCCTCTTGAACATGTATTATTAGTTTGAGAAATTTTATTAGACTTAGAGAGAAAAATAGATTAGAATTTGAGTTACTCGCTTTGCTCACTCATACTCATTCATCATGCAAAACTTTGTCTTTCAAAACGTGCCGTGTAATATACTATTCTTTCATAAAATTCCAGACCATTGCTACTTAATACTGGGGATTATTATAATTCAAATTATTAATAATTTTCACTTTGAAAACCTGCTTATTAAAATGGGTGCGATTAGTTGGACATAGTATCTCTCTCTCTCTCTCTCTCTCTCTCTCTATATATATATATATATATATATATATATATATATATATATATATATATATATATATATATATATATATATATATATATATTATATATATATAAAAATTTTTAGATGAAACATAGTAGTCTTTTTTAACTATTCAAATTTTTTCTAATCAATAAATGTCAAAGAAATTTCAATATTTCAAAAGTTTTGAAAAAGTCACGAATGTCGTGGCGAAACGTTAACTTTTTAATAAAATCGAGTTTTTTGCAATTCACCATGCTTGTTATTGCTAATAATTATCAAAAAGTCAAAAATAGTTTACAGGCAACAACAATTCAAATAAATATATATATATATATATATATATATATATATATATATATATATATATATATATATATATATATATATATGTTTATATATATATATATATATATGTATTTAAGCGCTTATAACACGATAAAGGGTGCAATTTTAAAGCAATAGGATTGAAAGTTTGTAAATAGGTAGTTTCGTTTGATATCTTGGATGAGATTGGTCGAATTGGTTGGGGAGTTGACCCCCCTGGGGGGGGGGGAAATAAATCTTGTGAACACGGTAAAGGGTGCAATTTTCAAGCAATAGGATTGAAAGTTTGTAAATAGGTAGTTTCGTTTGATATCTTGGATGAGATTGGTCGAATTGGTTGGGGAGTTGACCCCCCTGGGGGGGGGAAATCTTGTTTACACGATAAACGGCGCAATTTTGAAGCATTAGGGTTCAAAATTTGTGAATAGGTTTCGTATGATATCTTGGATGGAATTGATTTTGTATCGAATTGGTTGGGGAGTTGACGCACTTAGGGGAGAAATAAATCTTGTTTGCGAAATTTTGTAGCAATAGGGTTGCAAGTTTGTATCTAGGTAGTTGTAGATATAGGATATCTTGGACAGGATTGGTTTTGGTTCGAATTGGTTGGGGGTTGACCCCCGGAGGAGGAAATAAATCTTGTTCACGTGATAAAGGGTGCAATTTTATAGCAATAGGGTTGATAGTTTGTAAGTACGTAGTTTCGTATGATATCTTGGATGCGATTGGTTTTGGGACGAATTGGTTGGGGGGTTGACCCCCCGGGGAGGAAGTAAGTTTTGTTCACACATTAAAGGGCAATTTTTTTAGATTTGGAACAAAAATCTTGATTGAATGAATATATTTCTCAACCTGAATACGTTATGAAAACCTGATTGTCTAATGCAGCTCGCTGCGATAGTTTTTGTATAATTGTATTCAGAAAACTTGTCTCATTTTAAAATACCGTTTCATTCATTACAGAAATCTTGAAATTTTTTTTTTCTATATATGTTTCAATGGCTAGTGCTTCATGAAGGTTCCACGTTAATTTGAATATTGTCTTCTCATAGATAATTTGTGAAAGAAACTTACTTTCCGAGTACCTATTCTTTCCGAAAAATTTTATAATACACAATATTGCTATGTTTATTTTAATTTGAAAAAATCTTTCACTATATATATATATATATATATATATATATATATATATATATATATATTTGAACTTACTATTCGAACAATAGTAGAATCACTGGAGCCAAACTGATCCAATCGATATCAAAGAGGCCATATAACATTAATCTTTTATTCTTATGGGATTTGCTAGCCAAAAGACCTAAATTGCGCCAAGAAAACCTTCCAGCCATCCTACATCGACTCGAACACCAACCGCCAGTGTGCCATAACCCATAAACCGATCCGCGCGTCTTCGCTCTTTACGGCACTGCCGGCAGTGCACCCCAGCGACCGGCGCCCTGCGCCGCCGAAACCAATCGATATAACAGTCTGACACAAGTCTAAATTACACACACAGAACTTCACCCAATAACGGCGCCCATACATTACTAACGAAAAAAGAAAAACGAGAAACGGGACACACCGCGAATACCAAATCGCCATTTTCCCGAATTTCCATGGAAATTTCAACGTGCCCGTTTCCACTTACGCGAATATAGGTTATCCGTGCATTCGCGATGCTTGTGACGATAGTTTATTTGTCGTTCATTCCATAATTGTGTCATCGTGGAAGTCAGAATTTACGGTGTACCTACGGGATTGAATAAGGCTCCTTGAAGTTTTCGACAGTTTCAGGTTAGAATTTCCTAGTGTATGTGTGTGAGTGTAGTAAAGTGGAAATTCCCTGAATGGACGTAAAATAAGGTTAATGTCTGTTGTGGTCGAGGTTCATTGACACTATTTATGTGATGAACTGAACGCAGGTGTTCCAGAAAAGTTGAAGGACACCACGAGTCTATAAGGGTATGTAGAGAACACTAATATTTATTTGACCTCATTCACGTTTAACCATGTGATTGATTTCAGCCATTTATTGCACAAAGCTTTAACAGCATTTAAATTGGGGTAAAAAAAATTCATATGATGAAAGAAAGAATTAATCTGAATAATATGTAATATTATGAACTGTTGAATAATTAACTCTTATTATTAAGATATTGATTTTCATAAATACACAAACAAGCAGACAAAATACTCATAATGAGTGGGTACTGCGTAGGCCCACAACATTTTTGGTGAGCTGGATAGCTGCAATAGTTGAACAAAACAATGAAAATTCATTCTATTTTCGGAAATGTATGTCATTACAATCAGACCTGATTAAATTCATGTCATTAAGACTTTGAAGCACTTCTTACCGCTATAATATAAATAGGTGTCCCATTTTAATCGAACAACTTAAGTTCGTTTGAAGTTGTCAAAATGTGACAGTTGTTATGAAACACCTAGTATGGAATTTTTGAATTCCTCGACTGCCTCGACATACCAAAACTTAGAGTTTTTTTACAGACTTGACATCACATTCGTTTAAAAACAAGGTACTCAATTTGAAATGCGAAAATGAGTGTCAACTTTTGGTGCAACCGCAAGTGAAATTCTAAACATATTAACCGTATTCGCCTCATCGCTGTTACTATGTTTCCATCTATCTATCCAGCAGTTTCCGGTGGGACACCCTATATATTCATCACATCTTTCATGAACTTGGTAATATGATCGGTTTTCAAATTTGATGGACTACTATTGCCAATGAAAGATTATAAGTAATATAAATATAAATTGAAGAAATAAATTGGTCCATATAAGAAAGGAATGGTTAGTTAAGTAGATGTTATTGAAGAATTTGGTTTCTTTGGGCTTGAGTTTGTTGGGTTGAATTTTGCATATGTTAGAGAAGTACCTTTTGCGGTATACAAATTTTCTCTTACTAAGATACTAAAGTTTGATGTAGAGTCCTCTTGTTTCTCAGTTTTTGTGCTACTTCGAAGATTTTGGAGACTGCGTAAGAGCGATGAAATTTTGTATGTAGATTGATGTGAAAGAGGAATTATTCGGTAGTTTCAACTATTTTTCCTAATCACCTCCACTACATTGATGTAGATATGTCATGTTCACGTTGGTTTCGAGGTTTCTCTCACCTCCACAGAAAGAACAAAATTGGAGGAACAATATGAACTTGGTTACAGGACCCTGCTGCTAACGCATTTTTCATATCTATGACGTAAATACCATCTAGACAATTATCAGAGAAATCAGTAGAATGTTCTATCTCTTTTATGCAACCACCTGTTTGGTTTAGAAAGAATGTTTCATATTCGCAAAAAAATATATTTTGTGAACTCCATCCAATAAGTCACTTAGGCGGGCTACAGACGGACGTTGATGTCTTAATACATCGACGTGCAACCAATAACGTGCAACCTGATTGTGTACACACGTACGTACAAAACCATAGTTTTGTCCAGTATGCTAAAATATTTGGCCAGATGTCTGAGCAGAAGGAATATTTAGCTCTGGTGGCAGTGGCGCGTACAAAGAAAAAGGTAAATGAAAATCGTCGTTTAAAGTTTAGTTTCTAAAACGATAAAATGTTTCACACATTCACCTGTTAGAAAAATGGGAGTTAGAACTTGAGGACTCTCGTAATTGTGTAAAGATGGACAAAGAAACGTATTCGTCACTATTGGACATGGTCATTCCATTAATAAAACGTCAAGACATAATGATGAGATTGGCAATAAATGCAGAAATCACTGAAAAAAATTAACAAGATTTAAAATTTACCACTTTAATATCTCCGAAAGCCTCACCGTACCACTTCACTTATCTTCGAGATAAAAACTTTTTCATTTTATCTCCGAAACCCACCACGAAGACTATTGATATTAGAGACAACTGTATTTTTTGTAGCATTTGGTTGAAATATTTGCAGCTTCTTTATCAATATTCTGTATGTTTAATGTTTTTTATTTTGGTCTAAATAGTGCTGTAAAACTCCACAAATTCCCGTAGAAATTCCCGGGACATTGTTCTGCAGACATAATGATTAAACTATCTGCAAAAATTTTCAGTAAATATTATACAAATTCATGAAATATTTAACTTACTATTTTAAATACCTACTGCAGTAACAAATTATTTCATAAACTTAACCGCCGCTACTGCTTCAAAAACGCACACTCCACGGTAATTTGCATCCACACTTAGAGATTTGAATGCATTCGTTGGAATGCGCATCCAAAAATTCAAGCGATTCCTGAAAACATCAACGCGGCATTCATCCGGGTAGTACATTAAAAAAAGTGCGTTTTTATGCATCCACATTAACGTTATTGGTTGCACGTTCTTGGATGCACTTGGATGTACTGAGACATCGACGCCAGTGTGTAGGGGCCTTTATATCCAATAGGTCATATTTTTGTCAAGATTATTTCAGAATCGGGAAATATAAAAAAAGAAATTTAAATCCAATTTAACATTATATAATTTTCCATCTATTTCTGCCATAGAGGAGGCTGAAAAGAGCGAGATCTTCCAACTGTGTCACACGAGTACAGGCTGGCATTTCATTATAACTTGCAGAATAAATAATTATTCGCCAGAATCTTCTTCTCCTATCCCTCTTCAAGCCTAAAGTCGCAAATTACTGACAAAGTGTCTAGCTCTTCCCATTTATAATAATCCTTTCCCAACTGACGTTTTCCATAGCCAAAGGTTACTTGCCACCACATGTGCACGTACGCCAAGAAACATTTTGATGAGTTCAGAGCTTATGGAGTAAACATTACGTGTACCCGAATGAATTTACTTTAGGCTTTATTTTATCCCTCGATTCGAAGGTTTCGTTTTAAGGGAAAGTTGCGTAACGTTCCTTTCGCTTGAAACAACAGCTTTGATTCATCTGCTTCCGGGAGTTTGCTCTTGGTAAATAAAAGGAAGGATGATAACCTCTCAAAGGTTATATCATTCAATTACACAGTTTTGCCGGGGTTAATTTAAACAGTATCTTTAACGTTCGTTGAAGTTTCATCTCACAGTAAATATCAGGGCCGGCGGAAGGCTAGTTTAACGCCCGTGCGAAATCCAAATTTTCCGCCCCCTCCCCCCTCGATTTGATGAAACACATATTTTTAAAATATTTTTTAAAAGTTTTGCAATAACTGTTATGTGGAATCAATTTACAAAGTTAAAATAAAAATACTCAAAGAAAAACTAATACGTTACTATATTCTCTTTCATAATCGTCAATCGTGTGTAAATTAGAATACAAGAGAACAGAAGAAAATTATTTATTAAATATTAAAAAAACTAATAATGACACTTAAAGTTATGAACATCTGAAACATTATATTATAAAAATGAACATAATGAAAATATTTTCAAGAAAAAGCATAAAAATTATATTATTCTACTAAATAAAAACTAAATTTAATTAAAATTAACTTTTCTGGCTTTAGTTTGCGAAAAATCCTTAAGAATATTGTCAATGTCAATATTTTTTGCTTTTCTTTTTCTGTAATACGCTCCTGACTGTTTTTTGTCTGACATTTCAGTAATTTAAGCAATAGGTTAACCCTTTAAAATTTAAATAAATATCACACTTTATCTTAAACAACAACAACCAACACCAACAACATACACTTCCACACTGCTGTGACACACAGTAGGTAGCAATTAATTATTTCTTTTTGAATTTGAAAACACTACCCTGATACTGACTAGACAAAACATAAAATATTTATTACCTGCAGCTGGTGGCGACTAGCGGCGCCTTTCATTGTCAATAAAATAATACCGCCCGTTTGTTTACGCTCATCATAAGCAAATAAACTGATTGACATATTATGCACTTAATTTATACTGGATAATAAATAATTTTACACATTTTCTTGTGCTCTAGTTTATTATTTATATTTTTTTATACTAGACACTTTTAGTTTTTGCCAGTTTTTTATTAACTATCTCTTGATTTGGCGCTCCTAGATGTTGGCGCCCCGTGCGGGCGCACGGTTCGCACGGGCCTTCCGCCGGCCCTGGTAACAATTCAACCTTCATTCAAGTTTTTTGCTTGATTATTTTATTAAATATTTTGTAGAGATTTTCAGTAAAAATAGGCATGATCAACTCAAAAAAACTCTATAGATTGTAAAAAACTCGTAACTTAATGGTAATGATATTTTTCATGAACAATAAAATTTGTGTTTTCTTTAAAAATAGATAATTATGCTTTATGTCTTATTCGAAAGCAGCACTGAAGTGAGGATATTGATTTGTTTAACTAGGCATCAATGTAGAAGATTGACCGGAGAGGTAGTAGGTAGAATTTTCATATTTTTATATTTTCTGAAATAAAAACCTCTATAAAAGTAAGACAAGTTAATAGAAGATCCTGTACGTAATATGAATAAATACCGAGAAATAATGTTATCAGTATTATAAGTTATAAGTAATAATGAATTTTTGTTGTTATTGATTGAAATTTTCATTATTTACTTGTCAAGGTATTACTTTTCCAGCCTAGACAGTTTTGTTGTTGGTAATATCTCGATTAGTAAAAAATTGTAAATGTGTAGTAGCCATTTAGTAATAGTATTTTCTCTGAAATAATAGGTCATTATACTGTATTGAGAGTCAACAAACACATATATATATATATATATATATATATAATATATATATATATATATATATATATATATATGTACATATATATCTATATATATATATATATATATATATATATATATATATATATGTACATATATATCTATATATATATATATATATATATATATATATATATATATATATATATATATATATATATATATATATACAACAACAAAGAAATTAGTCGCGGGAAAATATTAAACAAGTAGAGCAGAATTATCGGTAGAGCCCGCTTTTATGGAAGCAGCCGTTGACACGTGTTTCGGACTCTTTGGTCCTCATCAGAACGGCGTAGCCAAGCATTAGATTGAAAACTTGGAGATGAAAATAGCACAACAAACGAAATCCCCTGCTACGGAAGACAATCACACATTTGTGGCTTATTGTTTGAACTCTCCGGTTTGGGAGATTTGGTCAAACTTTGCCACGGAGGCGATTAATGCCATCCGCGAGATCTCAGACCGAGTAAATAAACAAAAACAAAGAAATTAGTCGCGGGAAAATATTAAACAAGTAGAGCAGAATTATCGGTATAGCCCGCTTTTATGGAAGCAGCCGTTGACACGTGTTTCGGACTCTTTGGTCCTCTGTTACGCCGTTCTGATGAGGACCAAAGAGTCCGAAACACGTGTCAACGGCTGCTTCCATAAAAGCGGGCTATACCGATAATTCTGCTCTACTTGTTTAATATTTTCCCGCGACTAATTTCTTTGTTGTTGTTTATTTACTCGGTCTGAGATCTCGCGGATGGCATTAATCGCCTCCGTGGCAAAGTTTGACCAAATCTCCCAAACCGGAGAGTTCAAACAATAAGCCACAAATGTGTGATTGTCTTCCGTAGCAGGGGATTTCGTTTGTTGTGCTATTTTCATCTCCAAGTTTTCAATCTAATGCTTGGCTACGCCGTTCTGATGAGGACCAAAGAGTCCGAAACACGTGTCAACGGCTGCTTCCATAAAAGCGGGCTATACCGATAATTCTGCTCTACTTATATATATATATATATATATATATATATATATATATATATATATATATATATATATATATATATATATATATATATATATATATATATATATGTACATTTGATAATTATTAGCAATAACAGGCTTGTTGAATCTAAATTTTATGGTCTGCCTCAAATACATAAAGAAAACATACCATTAAGACCTATTGTCTCTTATATTCAATCACCCCTATATAATCTTTTTAAATTTCTTTCTTCAATATTAAAAAATATAGTAAATCAAAATGCTTATTATATCAAAAATTCTCTCAATCTAGTAGACCATCTTAAAACTTTGAAAATACCTAACAATTACAAATTTTTCTCATTAGATGTTGTTTCTCTTTATACCAATATTCCAAATTCTTTGGTTCCAATAATAATTAATGAAAAATGGAATATTATCAAAAATTATACAAATATTCCTAAAACCGATTTTATAGAAGCAATTCAATTTGCACTTGGTACAAACTATTTTCAATATGAAAATAACTTCTACCAACAAATTGATGGTGTAGCAATGGGAAGTCCTATTTCCAGTGTTATAGCTCAATTAGTTTTAGAATATTTAGAAGAAAATGTATTGAATAATTCGAATGAACGAATTATTACTTTCAATGTATATTGATGATTACCTTATAATAACTCAGAAGATTTTATTGATGATATTCTCAAAAAATTCAACGACTTTAATAGAAAATTACAATTTACTCTAGAAAAAGAAACGAACAATACATTAAATTTTCTTGATATTACTCTCATACACAAAAACAATGAAATTGTCACAAAATGGCATAGAAAAGAAATTGTTTCACAAAGAACATTGAACTACGACAGTAAACATCATTTGTCACAAAAAAGAGTTTAAACTTACTTCACCTACACACAGACATGAAACATTACAAGATGTCCATAAATTACTCATGAAAAACGATTACCCAATAAAACTTATACAGAAAATCACTTAAAATAGAATTCATAAACTTTACAACACATTAGAAACATCAAAAAAAGAAAATATTAACAAAAAATATATTCCTCTCCCATATATTCCTGATTTAAGTAATAAAATTTCACGAATTTTAAATCCACACGATATTAAAGTAGCCCACACCGCACAAAATCAAATAAAACAAATATATTCTAAATTAAAAAGTAAAACACCTCTTCTGCAAAAATCTCATGTTGTTTATAGTATACCCTGTAATAATTGTAATAAATCATATAGGACAAACTTTTCAAAATTTAGAAGGAAGACTAAAAGCACACAAATATACTAGAACACAAACCACAGCACTAATAAAACATAAAAACAATGAGAATCATACTTTCAACTTTAATAGCACGAAAATTTTAGAAATAGAAAAAAATCAAAAACGCAGAGAAATTTTAGAAATGTTACATATTCAAAAAAATTTAAATGAAGTCGTAAATGATAGAACAGATATCAAACATTTGAGTTCAATATACGTAGATTTAATTCTTTAATTTTTCGAAGAAACAACATAAATCAAAACAAACAAACTCTAACCATAACAACTCATCTTCTAAGACAAAATCTAAACACATAGAATTTTCAATTTTTCTAAAGAAAAAGTATAGTTTAGAACATGTGATCTCCAAAATTACAAGTAATGTCTTTTTAAAGACAACAATCAAATATTTTAAACCTATTTTGTACATTACGTGGGTGAAGGTTTCTGTGGTTCCGTTCCCATCTGATATCAACGGACCTGTCTGTTGATATTGGACTAAATAGCACGTAATTAATAACTGAAGACGGCCACAGCCGCAATGAGAAATTTTTGAAAACAAGATAAATAGTACCCTATTCTTTGACTTTTCAAA
>JARQZK010003027.1:70000-95000 GCA_030704885.1 Cynegetis impunctata | reverse complement strand
GTGATAGCGTCGAATTTGCACGTGAACGTATAACATCGCTCTCTTTTGGCAAGTATCCGTTGAAGATACAACATCGTTAAGAGTCAAATAATATTCAATATCTATTAAACGAATATTCAGTTTCGAGGCCTCGGTAGACCAGCGGTAAGGTGAACGGCCTTATACCGTTTGTAAACCGAGGATTGTGGGTTCGAGTCCCACCGCGCTCTTGGGTGTTGTGTATGTCCGAAATTTAGTAATTATATATGATTAAAAATTGTTGGGTAATGTACATAGTTTACAAGCCCATTAGCCGTTCGGAACCGGCGTTAAACTGTAGGTCCCTCGAGTTAAAAAAAAAATATTCAGTTTATTAAAAGTATTAAGTATCGTGGCGTCTGATAGACGGTAAGTTATGAGAAGAAATCTAATTATTTCGTATAAATGCATTATCTTGAAAATCTGAATTGATTCCTTGTTTCATTTTCCGCCATTTCATTTTTTTATTTATCTATATTAAATTATTTATCTTTCAATATTGAAATAATCATCTTACATTTCTTAATTTAAAATATTTTCAATTTATTTGCTTATTCCACTCTCTCAATTTGACACAAGATTTTTGTAGGCTAACGATGACAAATTTCACGTGGTCATATCTTATGTTCAGTTTAATGTTGGAACATATTGTCTTTCCTAGCATCTTTGCTTGAGATAAATCTAAATGTTAATTTGAATTGGCCATCGATACACTACAGAGATTCTTGGGAGATTCTAAGTTTGAGATTGTATGTTGATTTGGCTGGAGCTAGGAAGCAGTTTGATTGGAACTAAAAACCACTTTGGCTGGAACCATAAAGGAAATGTTACTGAAGCTACGATATAACCGCTGCTAGAACTACCAAGCAACTAAGGACGAAGATTAGGCAATCGAAAGAGTACAATCCACCTAGAATAGAATATATAACGTCGATAGAAAAAAAAATAAAAAAACAGATAAGTCTCATTGTATATAATAAGAAAGTAGTAAATACCATCATTTTATATCTTGTTGTTATTTCTGAGAACTAACTAGAACCTATATATGTATAACCAATCTCTCAAATCTCTCAGCTAGCTCGAGCATATAATAAAAAGGGCGAGTGGTTACAATATAAACAAAACAGCTATGAATGATGAGTTAAGCTTCTTCGGGTGAATAGTTC
Organism: Cynegetis impunctata; assembly: GCA_030704885.1. NCBI lineage: Eukaryota > Metazoa > Arthropoda > Insecta > Coleoptera > Coccinellidae > Cynegetis > Cynegetis impunctata. The sequence continues at coordinate 93,816 of JARQZK010003027.1, read as the reverse complement.
AGAGTGCTTGGAAAAAAGATTGAAATTTGGAGGAAATGGAGACAGAATATTAGTTTCATAACATAATATTGAAAATGGAAAAAACTGTGAGAGACAAAGTAGGAGTTCTTATTTTTAGCAGGTTTTCACTTTTACTAAGGACCAAGATAGTTTTTCCTTTCATGACTTTGCACCATAAGTCTATTTCATATATATATATATATATATATATATATATATATATATATATATATATATATATATATATATATATATATGTATAAGCTTATGTATTTTAGCGTGGTTTACACGATAACGGGCGCAATTTTGAAGCAATTGGGTTGAAAGTTTGTAAATAGGTATTTTCGTATGATATCTTGGATGGGATTGTTTTTTGTTCGAATTGGTTGGGGGGTTGACCCCCTGGGGAAAAAAATAAATCTTGTTTACACTATAAAGGGCGCAATTTTGAAGCAATAGCGTTGAAAGTTTGTAAATAGGTAGTTTCTTATGATATCTTGTATGGTAAAGCTCGCAATTTTGGAGTTGAAAGTTTGTAAAGAGGTATTTTCGTACGATATCTTGGATGGGATTGTTTTTGGTTCGAATTGGTTGGGGGGTTGACCCCCTAGGGAAATTTTGAAGCAGTAGCGTTGGAAGTTTTTAATAGGTAGTTTCGTATGATATCTGGTATAGCTCGCAATTTTGGAGTAATTGGGTTGAAAAATTGTAAACGGTTTTTCAAAGATCGCATCGTATACATTTTTTTTCAGTCTTTCTCCTATTATCATCTTCCATTCCGTCATAATAAACACATTATTTTGATGATTTTCTTTCTTTACCTTCCACAATATTTTCTCGAATCAACAATTTCAAGGTTATGTTCATGTTTTAATTAAATAAGTTTTTGGATTTCATGATGACTCAAGTATTAGCATTCATTTCCTTCATCTACAAGATACAACACCCTTAATTTATTGACGTTTGTCCTGAAGAACAGTCGAAGAACGACATAAATGCAGGAACACTGGAGCGTAGAAACACTCTACTCAAAGAGTAATGACCAGAATAATTCCCTTTTATTTCCCTTTACATCGTTTAATTCAGAGGCAACATCCAGGCGGGCTCGCATCTGAAGACTGTGGACGCATCTAGAAGGCTTTTACTCAGATGAGGCGTAAGAAAAAGGTAAATTATCTACGTAGTAGGCCAGGGTTGCGTCTTTCTCGACTGCCGCCATGTTGTCTGTTCTAACGGTCATTAGGACGTCAAACGCAGGGTGACGGGGTAATTGTAGTCGTTGGAAATTGTTGGAGGTAAAATATGGCAACTTCTTGTATATGGGTTGAGTGTGATTGAATTATTTTTTTTTTTCACTTGTATATTACTTGTTTATTTTACCTTGGATACGGTTGCTATAAACACACTCATTATGCCCGAGGACGTAATGAGCGGGCGTTATGGATCATAACGCCTGTTAATTGTACGAGGATAAATGAAGCAACTTCCATTGATTAAATACTTAATAATCCTTGTCCTATACGACTCTGGATTTCTCCGGCAATGAATTATTCGCAGCTTTGGCTGCATTTTCTATGATATTCTTGGGTAAATTCATTTTCATTTCCATTATTTCTATAAGACTACACAAAGAAAGCAGCAATGACATTCATTAAATATGATGACAAAAATATTCACAAATGTCAAAATATTAACAAATGACATGCCTACTATGAGAAGGAAAATGGAGAGTATAGGAGCAATGAACCGATTTTAAAATCGATTTTTCATTATAATAAAATAATTTTTTCGTGAAAAATAAAATCTTGTATGCACCACGTGCGTTACTAGATCCTAACGTCCATCGGGCGTTAGGATCTATATAACGCACGTGGTACATAAATAATTATACTACTTAGTTCATTTTTGTTTCTGTGCATATCACCCTCATTTTGATTCAACTATTTGTTTGAAGAGAATAATAGATTGGGCAGCGAATAGAAAGTCAAAAGAAAGGTGCGGTAGTAGATTTTTTTATCCGTTTTAGACCTTCTGGATAACAAATTTCGAAATTTTTTTAAATTCTGTAGCGGTCACTCCGAATTTTACCCCTCTATAGAGACAAATGAATAAGAATAAGAATTCTATTGCCACAGACGTGTCTCGATAACACGAAGAATTCTTAAGGCGCGTTTTCCTCCACTTTCGCCAGTCGCCGACGACTGCGATTGAGTAGCGTCGACCAATTCGTCAAGACATCTCCAATGCATTTTAAATCATCCTGTTTTCCTAGTCGCTACTCAGTCGCGATTACCAGCGTCCGGTCGCCGTTCGTCCAGTCGCGAGTAGCTGCTCATATTCGGAAGGGGTGCCGCGATAATTCGTCGACGAAAGTTAGTTTGCGTAGTTATATTGATGCCGGGAAATTCGGAAAAACTCTTTAAATTTTGTTTCGTTATCTGTCAGGTGGTTCTGGATTAATATTGCCTGAAATCCTTCCAATCGTCTATTTCGGAACATTGCTAATTCTTCGCTTCTCTGTTTCTCAGATTCTAACGTAAACATGATAAGCAGATTTTCCTCCTGCACTTGATAATTCAATAACATTGCAATTAATGATTTTTTTGAAATATTCATTTTTCTTGTGCTCAACAGACCAGAATGAGGGACAAATACTGATTGAGGCAGGCTAGCGGGTCGCAGTCGTCGGCGACTGGCGAAGGTGGAGGAAAACGCGCCTGAATGAATAGTTCGCAGCTACTACGAGTCGCGGCTACTTAGTCGCAGTCGTCGGCGACTGGCGAAAGTGGAGGAAAACGCGCCTTTATTCACCTATATTCATTTGCCTCTATAGGGGGATAAAATTCGGAGCGATTGCTACTAGCGGTGTGAATGTTGCATTGCATCGAATTGATGTAGCAACTTTGCTCTTGCTTAGCGAATATAGTAACCACCTTCGGGTGTCAGGACGTACGAGTTCTCGTTGCCGAAATGTTTCATCTATCTGTAAGATGTGGTTCATTTGTTTCCGACTGGTGGGGCTGTGTCATATTTATATGCCATTGTGTTGCTAGAAGGAAAATATAAGAACGTTTGAAATATTCCTCTGGTTATCACTTTCGATGGATGGATGATACTGATGAGTCCCAAATAGGGGTGAAACAGTATGTCTATCATTTTCCATTGATTGTGAGAAACAACTCAATATTTCTAACATATACCGTCTAAAGGTAGATGGGGATATTTCAATGTTTCATGAACTCGTACAACCAGCTCCGCTAGGAGTTTGTTTGATTAGTTTCGAATAAATGTCCTAATTTACTTCATTTTATTGGCACGGACGTGTCTCGATAACACGAATGATTCTTATATATATATATATATATATATATATATATATATATATATATATATATATATATATATATATATATATATATATATATATAATATATATATATATATATCATATATATATATATCATATATATATATATATATATATATATATATATATATATATATATATAGATATATATATATATATATATATATATATATATATATATATATATATATATATATATATATATATATATATAAATATATATATATATATATATATTTATATATATATATATATATATATATATATATATATATATATATCTATATATATATAGATCTATATATATAATAATAATATATTTACCAAAGATACATGTCATAACATAGATATTACATACCGCTATTCTATATATTTCATACAAATTTTTATTGCACCTAAGTAATTTAATACTTGTATGTGCTTACAGTCTAAAGTAAAATAAAAGCAAATAACATGCACGATGAAAAAAAATAAATAAATGAATAATAAGAGAACGGAAAAGAAAAAAAAAAAGAAGAGAAATGTGAAGACAAGAAAAGAAAATCTCAGCATAACCAACGCTCGATGCGCGCATCGCAGGTGCAAACGAGATCGTACGTGCAACATTTCAGGCATGCTTCCATACTAATCCAACAAATTGACAAATTTTGTATAATTGTCATTAATATACTCTCTGCAGGCAACACCAAATTTTCTTATGTGTTTTTTTAGTCTTATCTCCAGTGGTATAATATTTATAAAATTTAGGTCCCAGGTAGGTAATGAATCGTTTGTTTATATTTTTACGGTTATTAGGTACTTGTATATGCATATTTGTGATACTTCGTGTATTATACTTATTATCAACAAACATTTTTAAATTGTCTCTTTTAAAAATATGCATACAAACATTCAAAATGTATAGAGAACGAATATTGAAGACTTCCTTTGTGTACAGGAGTTTAGTGGGATAGTCTCGTTTTTTGTTGTAGATAATTTTCAACATATAGTTTTGTACCACGTTCAGCTTCTTGAGTGTTCTGGTATAAAGACCACCCCCAAACCAGTATGCCATACCTCAATAGTGATTCCACGAGTGCCTTGTAAATAGATATTAATATATTTCCTTTCAATATTTCTCTGAGATTATAAAATTTGAATACAAGTTTTCTTACTCTATTTGTCAAGTAGTCAACATGATTTCCCCACCGGAGGTGTTGATCAATCATCACGCCCAAATACTTAATCTCATCAACCTCTGCAATTTCTTCCTGCAGGTTATCTACTTTAATTGTTCTATAGTTTGGACGATTACGGTTGGATATTGAGAAAGACATGTAATTAGTTTTCGTCACATTTAGAGTTAGCTGATATTTGTCTAGCCAGTTTTTTATTACTCCCATTCCATCAATAACCTGGTTCCTTACATCATCCCAAGTTGCCCCATTAAACAGTGCAACTGTATCATCAGCATAAGGAATGAGCTGAGCATTAATATCAAGCTTCAATATAGATATATGAAGATATATATATATATATATATATATATATATATATATATATATAGAGATATATATATATATATATATATATATATATATATATATATATATATATATATATATATATATATATATATATATATATATATATATATATATATTATACTGCGCTTACTGCAAGAGCTTATTGACTCTTATTTGAGGTTTTATTCGAAGTAGATTTAAAATTAACAGTTTTATTTTGTCGGTAATAATATCTATAAATTTGAGATTCTAATTTGAATATTACTGAAAGTTTTCTTTACCAATGTTTATGAAGCTTTTTTGATACTGTATCGCGAAAAAAGTGATTAAACCTTTACGCTGAGAACTCCAATAAAAGAAAAAACTCTATATTGATATTTTTTGTTTAACTTATTCTGCGGAGGAGTAGTAAAATAACCATATGCAATCTGACAACGTTGCTCACCCGGCGCTTTCCACGAGGATGATAACGTTCCATTATAGCGCCCGAAGGTTATGCCACCAATAATACGTATTTTCCCGCGAATATACGACTCCCGTCGCCGTTTGTATGGTTACGTGACAGTCAAGATCTATTTAGAAATTTAAATGGCCGAGATACCGGAGGGCATGAAACTGTATTACCATCTGTGGTCTCTGACAATTTACATGGAAATATAGAAATGACGTAAAACTTCCACTGATTTCGATGGAATATTTGTTTCATTTCCGTTATCATTTGAATTCTCTAAAATCACGATGACATTTATTTGAGTGACAATTAAACGTGTCAAAATGCTCTAGAACTGACAACAGAAAAGTAAGTTGACATTCATTTGACTGACATTTCAAAATGGACTAGAACTGTCAACTGAAAATCAAGTAGACATTTATTTGAGTGACATTTATACATGTCCAAATGAACTAGAATTGTAAACTGAAAATCAATTTGACATTTATTTAAGTGACATTTATACACGTCCAAATGAACTAGAACTGTCAACTGAAAATCAAGTTGACATTTATTTGAGTGACATTTATACATGTCCAAATGAACTGGAACAGTCAACTGAAAATCGCTTTGACATTCATTTGAGGTGATAACTGAACAGATCGAGTAAAATTTACAAAAATGCATGAACTAACAGTTGGACTAAAACGTAGACTGAAATCATCGCGTAAAAAGCATTTAATACTATCAAAAAATAAATTCAGACAAGAGAAATTTGAATATAGTCAAGTGGGATATGTTTTTAATAAAAAAATTTACCAAAAAGCTTAGGGAACATATTATGGATAGGTCGTCAGCGCAGTAACTTCTATCAATTCACCGCTACTTTAACTCACACATCTAATATTTTAAATTATTTTGTACCTTACAAAAATATCATCTATGTTAACATCATAAATGATGATTTGTAGATTTATCTAAATAAAAAATAAAATATATAGAATCAAAATAACCCTATTTTAAAGATCTGGGTTTTATGACCCTACCTTCCATTTGTTTTCTCACGCTAGTCCTGTTCGTCAAGAAACATCCCCAACTCTTTACTACAAACGCTCAAAATAATACTGAAGTTAAATTTATATTAATACCTACTCTTTTTACCTTGGAAAATTGTCGAAATTTGTTGAAATATAATATAACAAATAACCTAACTCTAACACAAAAAAAGTTATTGACTAGACTTTGTTTTATATTACAAGAAATGTTTTCTTTAGAACTTTGATAACTTCACATTTCTGGAAAATTGCTAAATAGTAATTGTATTATTCATCATAAGGCCTCTACACACGGGCGTCGATGTCTTAATACATCAACGTGCATCCAAGAACGTGCAACCAATAACATTAATGTGGATGTAAGAAACACACATTTTCGAATGCACAACCCGGATGAATGCCGCAATGATGTTTTCAGGAATCGCTTGAATTTTTGGATGCGCATTCCAACGAATGCATTCTAGTCTCTACGTGTGGATGCAAATTACCGAGGAGTGTGCGTTTTAAAAGCAGTAGCGGCGGTTAAGTTTATGAAATAATTTGTAACTGCATTAGCTATTTAACCCAACACCAGCCAACGTCCCATTCTTGGGACGCGCCATTTTTACCAGATTCCTTCAAAGCTATCACAGAAAACTAGAGTATTTGATAATGTCATTTAGGTCAAAGTATGTACTTCATATATTTATAGTCAGATGTCTCACAGGAACAATAACAGAAATTAGACTGATTCAACAAGTCGGCACTTGCCTGGCGCGTTGGAGTTGTCATACGTTATAGTGATTTCAATATATTTCTGTCGAGAAAATTATAATTATACCATTGCAGTTTTATTGTTGAATAGTCCCTTTTTTCGATACGGAACGGAATTGAACTGACTCATATCATTATCTGTTGCCAATTTGTTGCTACTTTTGTTGTCCCAATTTTGGGACATTGGCTGGAAGTGACAATTATGAGTAGCAGAAAATGTCTAACTGTCCGTGACATTGACATCATATTTGAAGACCCGGAATTTTGGAAATATATGGATATTGAAAATATCATTGTAGCAATAATTCCTCCAGATCCGGATATTCTAACCGACACAGAAAATTTTGAAGAGAATGACCTAGAAGGAGAAGAAATAGTGGATGTTGCAGGTACTATGGAATTGTTTACTTCTAACCCTGCTGACGAATCTGAGTTTGAGAGTGACGACGAACCATTATCACAAAAAATAGTGTTGAAGAGAATGCAATGTACGACCACAAGATATCTGCTTTCTACCATCCCATAAAAAATAATTTTTTTTATCAAGAATTTTTTATTAAAATTTGTTCTGTAAATAATTTATGTGACTTTGTTGAACACATTTTGTTATTAAAGAAGCTGAAAGTCCTTTTTGTCTTGTTTTTTCTAAATATATTATTTTATCCCCTTTTAGCCATCGTCCCAAAAATGGGACGCTATTTTTCTGCGAATTGAAATTTATTTTCTTCCAAAATTTCAGTGTTCAGTCTTTCCTGAACACTCAACAACCAGTCTATACAAAAAAATTAAATTTTTTAATCCTCTTTGAGTTCTGGCTGGTATTGAGTTAAAATAATAAGTTAAATATTTCATGAATTTGTATAATATTTACTAAAAATGTTTGCAGATAGTTTCATCATTATGTCTGACTGCAGAACAATGTCCCGGGAATTTCTACGGGAATTTGTGGAGTTGGACCTACCCTGCTTGTGGCAGACAAAATCAAAGCATTATGTAGACTGAAATAAAAAAAATTAAGCATACAAAATATTGATAGAGAAGCTGCAAACCATTCAACAATATGCTACAAAAAGTACAGTAGTCGCTAAAATCAATAGTCTTCGTGGTGGAGTTCGGAGATAAAATGAAAAAGTTTTTGTCTCGAAGAGAAGTGGTACGGTGAGGCTTTCGGAGTTATTAAAGTAGTTAATTTTAAATCTCGGTAATTTCTTGCAGTAATTTCTGCAGTTATTGCCAATCTCATCATTGTGTCTTGACGTTTTATTAATGGAATAATCATGTCTAATAGTTACGAATAGGTTTCTTCGTCCATCCTTTCGTATTTACTAGAGTCCTCTAGTTCTAACCCCCATTTTTCTAACAGGTGAATGTGTGAAAAATTTTATCGTTTTAGAAACCAACCTTTAGACCACTTTAGACGACGATTTTCATTTTCCTTTTTCTTTGTACACGCACGCCACTGCCACCAGAGCTGAATATTCCTCCTGCTCAGACATCTGGCCAAACATTTTAGCAGACTGGACAAAACTATGGTTTTGTACGCACGTGTGTATGCAATCGGCTTGCGCGTTTTTGGATGCACGTCGATGTATTAAGACATTGATGTCCGTGTGTAGCCCGCCTTAGGCTTCAATAATAGTCACATGTTGAAATCTTCTACATAATTCACATACGAAATCTACTGCATGGAACATTAGATTTATTTTCCCAAGAATAATAATTTAGAAAATTTTATTGTTTCACATAGCTACACCATATATTTGTATATTCATTTTATGTAATAACTCATTATAACAAACTCAGCCTCTTATTCAGTGAAACATAGATCTTTTCTTCAAGAAATACTTAAAAAAATTGTAGATGTATTCATTCGCCATTTGTAACTGACATTTCATTGCGAACATAGTCGTCTTATTGAGTATCCATGAGGAAATAACCTGTGAATTATTCATTATAAATGGAAATCGTTGAACTTGATTTGAATAATGTAAACAAGGCTTCGAGAGTAGAACATAAAAAATTATGTCATCAGTGAAAACCAGTTTGAAATATTCAACGAAGTTTCACGTGTTCCATATCAATTTAAACAATTATTTGTAATTCAAATAAATTTACTATGTTTATTCAATTCTGCGGAAATAAACGAGACGTTCAAATTGCAGAGTTGACTGGATCAATTCGAATAATTTATTATTTTGAATAATTGTTGGTATTAGACCGTGAGCTAGCGCACATGAATTTGGAGATAAATGTCTGGCATTTAGAGGTATGAAAAGTGTGATGCAGTTGATGAAAATAAGGCTGGTTTGAAGGGCCGACGCGTGTTCGAAAATTTGGAAAATTAATTTCCTTTTGCATAAATAAATTAATTTTTCACTGATCTCAAAGTGTCTGGCATTTCATACAGAAATAGACATCAATAAGTAACTCCCAATTTTCAAATGCCAGACGGTTTCAAATAGTCGAAAGGGTGATTCATAGGGGTGAAGTTGCAGAACGAAATACAAAAATTCATCGTTTTCTTTTTGTCTGGCAATCGAAACAAAAAAAATTATCGTCATGAAAATGATGAAAAAAAATTGCCAGACGGTTTCCAGTGTTCGGACTCGAGTTTCTCTGTGGAAAATTATGTGAAAATTTTTTAAATTTTTCAATGATCTTAATGTACAAAATAAGAGGGCCATTGTGTTTGCGGTATCATGAAATGTTATTAATTTTTCAACGCCTGACAAATTGGCCGGTTCGAAAATTTATAAATCTATAAAAAAGTTGTTAAATAATTCATAAAAATTTCAGTGATTTATTTTTGTCTGGCATTCTGTATTTGAATTAGAAGTAAGCCTAAAAACACAATTTATGAATGCCAGACAAGTTGAGCTGTTCGAAAACGTATAAATAATTAATTAAATAATTAATATTAAAAATTAAAATGAAAAAATGTTTTTTTTAAATTTAAGCGATTCAGTTTTGTCTGGCATTTTGCATTTCGATTGAAAACATATTTTTATACCTAAGATTGAAATGCCAGACTAATTGGGTTGTTCGAAAATCAATAAAAAATTGAATTAAATATTGGTAAAAAAAATAATGAAAAATTTCAGTATTTTTTTTTGTTCAATCTAATTTCTCTTTTCTTTTCGAATTTTTGCTTAAATTATGAGCTATTGCTACTCGAGATACTATTTTTGTCCTAAAGTTTTCCGAATTTGATGCTGTCAATGGAAGTAATTTGCCAATGAAATCTGAGAATTAAATTTAAAAAATTCACATTTTAAATCATATTCGAGTTAAGAAATATAATGGCAGGAGAATATTTTTCGAAACATGAATTTTAAATAACTAAAATGTGCTTTCTAAAATTAACAAATAATTGAAAATACACTCACAATTTAAATTGAAATTGTCATTTCACTATTATCTTTTTATTTATATTTGTTGTTTTTTATTTCAGGTTTTTATTTTTTCTCCCATATTCTGACTATCTTGCACTTGCACATTATATTCATTGCTTATATACTTCTACACGCTTTTGTATATATATATATATATATATATATATATATATATATATATATATATATATATATATATATATATATATATATATATATATATATATATATATACCTGCCTACTCTTCAGAGTCAACAGAGTAGGCAGGTTGAAACTTCAGAGTTGACAGGAAGCAGTACGGTTAGTGGAGTAGGCAGGTTGAGACCACGCAATCGTATTGTTTCCGATTCCTCCTAATTCAAATTGTGGAGTATGCAGAGTGAGGCCAGGATTCTGAATTATTCCCCTTCTAATTCTCCTGAAGATGGCTTCGAAAAAGGAGCCGAAACGTCGAGATTTTTCAAATCTCTCACGCGGTTCATTCCGTGAACCAAGTTTTTCAAATACTTCCGACCGCAAAAATCTTTCTGAACATATGTATATATATATATATATATATATATATATATATATATATATATATATATATATATATATATACGTATATATATATATATATATATATATATATATATATATATATATATATATATATATATATTTGTATTTATATATATACAGGGCGTTCCAGAATAACGTCAGAAAATTTTAAGGGGTTATTCTTTAAGACATTTTGAGATAAAAGTTCTCATGAATGTAGGTCCGCATGAAAAAAATATGTCATTTTATTTAATATCTTCTAAACTAAGAAAGCTATCAAAATGAACTTCCGAACATTGTTATAGCTCCTTAAACTCTATAAATTACTGTTAGAAATATATTATTATTAAGGAACGGAGAATAGGGGGTACCGTGGGTTTCATTTAACCATATTTTCGAGGGAAGTCATTATTGGTGAATAAAAATGAGACAAGCAATAAATTTGGAATTTTTTGAATCAATTTTGTCTCTTGCTTCAATTCAATATTCTCAAGCATTTTCCAGATAATTGAGCAAATTCCTTTAAAACAGTTTCGTGGAAAAAATATTTAAGAATTAACAATGTGGTTGCCATGACTACTCGTAATCGCAATGCCGAATTTATACCAAAATTAGATTTAGTATTTTGAAAGGTTTCCGCTTTGTTCTATTCCGTAAAAAAGAAAACGCTAGAGAATATCAAATTGAAGCAAGAGACAAAATTTATTCAATAGACTTCAAATTAATTGCTTATCTCTTTTCTATTTATTAATAATGACCTCCCTCAAAAATATGGGATAATGAAACTCACGGTAGCACTGTATTCTCCGCCCCTGAACAGTTTTGGAAAAAATTACAACACTAGTGTATGGAGCTTGGGAAGTGGTTTTGAAGATGTTTAAAAAAATGATATTTTTGTTTCAAACTTCAACATCCTTTATTTCGGTGAAGAAGCATTCATAGGAAGTTTTTTCTCAAAGTGTCTTCAGGAATAACTTCATGAAATTTTCTGACGTTATTCTGGAAAATTCAGAGAAAAAAATGACATCTGTCGAATTGATTGATCTCAATAATTCTAGTTCATAGATTGACAACTCAGAATGTAAAGATATCCAAATACATAGAAAATACTCAAATCCAAACATCATTGCTAACCACAAAAATAACGAATGGTTATGTGAGCGAGCAATTTTACATCTAAGAATAGAGATGTGGATGACTTAAACTTTCTTATTTATAGTCAAATCATAATATCATATATACCAAGAATTTCTATTATGTCTCTTTGGTATTGAGATCTTCCGAGAGGTTGTTATGATTTTTTATCCGAATCATACAATATTTCAATCCTACCTTATGGAAAAACTTAAATCCTTTATGTATCAAAACTTAACCCATATCTCGAATGAATCAATGTTGATTAATATACTTAATAGTTTTCTCAGTAATTTCAATTTAGTATAAAGTCGCTGTCTTTGTATTAAACTATCTATCCTTGATAATTTATCTGAGAAAATCCGAAAAGTTGGGATATTGTCTCACTACCGGCGCCGTCGCACCTCCGACGCAAACGCGCAGTCTATCTCATGGATTGTCAGCGAATCTGTGTCCGCCCCACCATAGAGAGCGGCATTTCGTTCCGGCTGTCGAGACGCTAGCGTGTCTTCCGTTTCTGTGAATCAGCCGACGATCAACCGGCTTACGTCAGATGCGAATCTCGTCGTGATTTCTATCCACTGTCAAAATAAAACAAACAACTTGATTCCAGAGAAATTTGAAACGTTCGGAAGCTACATACTTTTACTAGACCGTGAATTTTGCTGCGATTAGTGACTGCCGTGTGAAGGGTGAGTGAGCGAATTGTGCGTTTGGTGGATGGTTTGTCTTGGTGAAAAGTGAAGTGTCTTTGATGTTGTGAGAGGAATCGCTGCCGGCTTGTGATTATCATGAGGAAATTTAGTGGTGAGTTTCCTGCTATTTTTTATCGTCAACATTGATTGTAGAATTAATTTTTTGCATCTAATGGAATACGGAAACACAGAATTACATAAATTATGTTAGCTATTATGTCCAGAGTGCTCTTGATGTTTATGCATAAGTAATAAGGTTCTATTTTATTTTCATCTTACATTTTAGAATTTCGAATGGATAAATCTAACACATCAGCAATAATTGTAAATTCATATTTGTAAATAAGTAATTTTGATTCATTTCAGAATTCACTCTTCATTTTGGAATGTTGAATTGATTTCTGAATATTGCATTTGTTATTACAAACAATATTTGACGACAATATATTTTGAATATATCATACTATTCCAGTAATATTATGTCGATGAAGATTTCCGTATAGTATTTCTTAGTTCTTTGTGTATATTTATTATAGAATGACGGTTTTATTCCACGTTTTGTGATGCAAAGTCATGTGTTATCTTCTCTTATCTGTTTTATTCTCTTATCTACAGTTTCAAAATAAACGAACATGGATTTCACTAGGATTAACTTAATTTCCTCGATTGTTCAAGTGCAATCACTGATTTTCGGTATTTTAGAAGAATTTAAATTGTACTGGTGTATTAACAGTCAAGTAGCTGTGCAAAATGGCGGAAGAGCTACGGTGAACTTTTATCAAATGCACATTAAGTATATCTTGTTGACGGAATTGTATTTTTAAATGTTTTTGGTTCAAATAACTTAAATGACTAGAACGAAGTCCGCTATGGATATATTATCAATTAAGTAATAGGCACAATGAAATAAATTGAAAAGTTTGGACTGATGAAGATTTAACTTCCTTTCTTTGTAGTATTAAAAATGTTGTCTTGACAAACATGTTTCTATAATGGTATTGTTGTTGTGGATTGTGCTGGATAATTGTTAATTCTTAAATCTAGTTCATCCTGAACAAATTGTAAGAATGGCTCTGAGATCTCTTCAGAAAAATAATGATGTTGAAATAGAGCGATGTAATTGTGTGTTCTAGAATGTTGTAAAACTGAGGTCAACAGATCATTAACAAGCAAAGTTCTAAACTGATCCTGTTATTATTGAGCGTACGATGTATTTCGACCCGGGCAACGCCAGGTTTCGTAAGGTGTATAAAAGAAAATTCTTTGTGGGTTTGTCCAGGAAATTCTCTACAAACACCTACTGCCACCCACTCATGGTTGTAGTGGTAGATAGCCCTTGGTCTGTATGTAAGAGAGAGCGTTGGGTCTTGGTTGTTATAGGTAGCAAAAATTTCTGTTAGCAAATTTCGTTTTTTTATATAATTATGTGTGTGAAAATGATGGGAACTTCTCTGGGATATTCCATATTGTATTCAAATGTAATTGTGTGATCTAGAATGTTGTTAAACTAGAAATTTCGACCGTTGTGGGAATATAAGACGAAGTTTGTTGCTTTTTTCTCAGTCAAGTCCCAGCTATGGTCAAAAGATCATTAACAAGCAAAGGTCTGAACTGATTCTATTACAAAGTACTGAGCTTACGATGTATTTCGACCCGGGCTGGGTTTCGTCGCTAGAGTGTGGGTTTGCCTAGCGTTTTCTCTATAACCACCTACTGCCACCCACTTATGGTTGAAGTGGTAGATAGGCCTTGGTCTGCATTTGTAAGTGAGGAAGTTTGATCTTGGTGGGTCGGTGTGGGTGGCACAAACTTCTGTTGGAAAATTTCTTTCTTTTTCACACATGAACATTTAACGTGAAATGAACGGCGAATATATAGTGAAAAGAATAAAGGAGCGAAGGATAGAATGGCTCGGCCATGTATGGAGAAGAGGAGAGCATGCAATGTTCTGCTCAGTGCTGCAGTGGGAACCAGGAGGTAGGAGAAGGCGAGGAAGACCCAGATCTAATTGGCTGAAAGAAGAGGAGGAGGATTTAAGAACGACAGGTGTCGCTGGATGGAAAGGAAAAGATAAGGACAGGACTCTATGGAAAAACTAAGCGAAAAATTATAGGAATGATGGGGATTGATCCACCCCAGAAATCGGATCTATAAAGCATTTATGCGGCGGAACTCCACAAGGGGTGTTTAGCCATTGTTTTGTTTATATTCAAATATAATTGTGTGTTATAGAATGTTGTACAATTAGAAATTTCGATCGGTGAAGGTATATAAGCCAAAGTTCTTAGTTTTTTTTTTCAGCCAAGTCTATGTTATGTTTAACAGGTCATTAACAAAGTGTTGAATAATTGATTCTATTACTATTGAGCGTATAGAGCAAGATCCCAGAGCTGCCAGACGTTACTCATTTTCTCAGCAATAATATTTATGGCATGAAGTAGTGCTCATATTATGTACTTTCAGTGTTTGGATACCTGCTACCTTGTGCCGACGGCCAATTTCCAGGTATCAGGTGCTTAATATGGAAAATGCCTCAACTCACTTTTCTTATTTTCTCAGTCTTGATTTTTATATATGATAAATGGGGAACTATTTCAATACTTTATGCAAGCAACCAGACCGATCGTATGGGCCAAACATCCCGCCAGGCACAAATAAAGTGTCCCTATGAGTATGACAGTACGAGCGAAATGTTATGACAGTAAGTATAGAAGGGAGATCGACGCGCATAGATAATCACTATCGCACTTAAATGAGCAAATCATGACATTTCGCTCATACTGTCATACTCATTGGGACACTTTATTTGTGTCTGGCGGGATGTTTGGCCCATACGATCGGCCTGGCTGCTTGCATAAGGTATTGAAATAGTTCCCTCAGTATCATATATAAAAATCAAGACTGAGAAAATAAGAAAAGAGAGTTGAGTTTTTTCCATCTTTAGTACCTGATACCTGGAAATTGGCCGTCGGCACAAGATAGCAGGTATCCATACACCAGTGGCGGCTCGTGAGGTGTTGATTTAAGAAGGCTACAGGAGGTGTTAAACAATACACCATAGGCGAAAACTTTTAGGATTTCAAGGTCAACCGCCTTATATTTTAAAGAAAATCAAAGTAAAACAAGCACCCTAAAATATTAAATAGGTACCTATTCGAGGAATTCATCAATTTTTGCCCAGCAAGAACCAACGGGGAGGTGAGACTTTTTTCTTGCCAGAAATAAAATAGACCCCTCCCAAAAATAGATTGAAATAAAATTCTTGTCATAAAAGTCAAACAAAACTTAATAAAATAACAACAAAATAAAATAATAAAATATACATTTAGACCTAAACAAAAAAATTTAAATAAATTCTTTGTTATAGACATCTATTTTTCTATAGATATAATAAAAACATTGTCTTTTTGATAATAAAATTCATCTATTTCATGAATTTTATACTTTTATGAACTCGGAGGTTAGGTTAGTAAGGTTAGAAAAAGTCAGGTCAGCTCAAGTTTTTGAAAAAAAAAGATGACCTAGCGACAAAATCTGACTTCATATTCGGCTCTTTTTCAGGCCAAAATAAGCTATAATCCGAAATTTCAATAAAATCGGGGCAGTCTGTTGTAGGTATTATCCTCGGTATTATCGATAATTACCATAATTCCTGCATAGATGCCAGTGCCAAACAGAGACAGTTTCCCTAGTAAAAAGTAGACACTGCCAACAAAATAATTTATTTTTCACCTGTGATCCGGTAAGCCAAGGATGTCTCTCATAATTTTGATATTAAAACCGCGATTCTGCTAGGCTCGAGGGGGTAACCACTGGGGAGATTTTCTGCTCCTAGTGGAGGAGATCCGGGGAGATCCGAGAGGAGATCCAAGGAGATCCGGGGAGATCCAAGGAGATCCGGGGAGATCCAAGGAGATCCGGGGAGATCCAAGGAGATCCGAGGAGATCCAAGGAGATCCGAGGAGATCCAAGGAGATCCGAGGAGATCCAAGGAGATCCGAGGAGATCCGAGAGGAGATCCAGGGAAATCCGGGGCGATCCAAGGAGATCCGAGGAGATCCAACTCAATTCGTCTATCTTTCTCGCATGTTTCTGATGATAATTTATACTTCAGGACCCAATTCTATAGATCTCTAAATAGCCCTAGATGTTCGGACTTCGTTTTGCATCTTTTCTCTAGAAAAATTCTGCCATTTTTAACTAAAAGTAATTAAAACTTTATTATGAAGAATCTTTAGCTCGTCGAAATTGTAATTCATAACCAAAACTTTTTTTACTAGGGTATTTACCTGATTTTCATACTCAATTCTAAGAGCATAAAATAAATCAAGATTTATTTCGATATTCCCGTATCTTTGAGCAAAATCATCGAATCTATCTCGAAATCTATCCACGATAGATGGCGCGATATCTGATTTTCTGATCTTATTCATGGAGTTGTCCGCAAAATGATTTCTCCACTTGCGCGATGTCTCTAGCGTACAGTTGACAATATGGAGTGAGCTTTTTACATAGGGTGTTTGTCGGGGTGTTTTTTATAAATGTGTTCAATTTCAAGAATATTTTCAGATTGCTCAGAAAAGATGATCTTAGAGTATGATTTTTGAGTGAATACTCCTCGGAATACTCTAGTTTTTTCCAATTTTACCGAAACCTATGAACAGATGTCGGTGGCGGGGGGAGGTGTAGACCTCGTGAAGACCTCGGTGTAGGCAGAACTCGGAGCCAAACTCGACGCCGATCGCTTCATTTTATTCAATATGACTTTTTCGGTATTCCGAAAATTAAATCTTCTAGAAAATCTATATTTGGATGATATTCAAGCGTGGTCAAAATATAATCGTATTGTATTTATATTTGGGCTGTAGGATCGAGTGTAGGACGCATTGTTCTTGAGTAAAACTCATTTTTTGAATTATTTTATTCATTAAATCGTGGTTTGAATAAACTTCCGAATGGAAGAGCACTCACGAGAGCAATATAATTAAAATAAAATCATTTATAGTCTAGAAATTGTGAACTACAAATTTAATAATTTGTATTAATAAATCCACTTTTGTATATTCATTTGTAAATTCTTCAAATTGAAATATTATGTTTCAGTATTCTCGTATATTTATCGCATTTTGCATCATAATTTATCTTTAGAAAATGTTCTTCATGTTTGATTTAATTTATTGGAAATAAATTTTTCTCGTAATGGGACATTCTGTACTGATACAGAAATAGTGTACACTCGAGTATACCTCGTTTATTATATATTACCCAGTTATGTATGATACAGGGTGGTCTATTGGCAAAGTCATCAGTGAGAAAAGACAAGATGAAGAAAATAAAAGGAAGATTAAGATTAAATTCCTGAAAGAAGAGTTGGAAGATTTTGTTTGGCCTCAACAGGACGATATCCAAGAAATTGAAGAAGACCAAGTTTTTTATGGCCCAATTCAAATTCTTGGATGTCAACCGTTAAAACGGTCACGATCAGATCGAGTTAAGATCGTCAGTTTGTACAAATTTTCGAGAAGGTTCTAACATAAAATCTTATTCTTTTTGTTATGTTGTTTTACTTTCCATTATTCAAATGTTCTTATTTTTTGTTTCTTATACTTTTTGACCTGCTGTGTTTTGTTGAGATTTTTCTAGAATAAATATTCTTGTTCATTATTATATGTTTTCGTTACCTACTACTACTTACTAAGTATTTGGTATAAATCTGTCTCGAATTTTTTCAAATGCATACTGGAATTTCATCTATAGTAGTATGTTTCGCTATTGGAAAATTAGTATAATTTAATATATGATTCAACACTTCTTCAGTCATAACTGCTACTTCACGCATACAGCAAACTCATGTATACGTCAACTTAAAGAGAATACGTTCTCTCCCAATAATTGAAAAAACTCAAAATAATTTAATTAAAAAGAGTTTTTAAAAATCGTACCATAATTTATTTTAATCGATAACGTGAGAAGGAACTTCAAAAAAATAAGGTACAGGTAATTTCAAGATATTACATAGAATTCCATATATTTCAAGATTTTTCAACTGAATAATCTTGACTCGAACCATTAGATAAAGTAAAAAATATCTCAAAAAGATCCATAAATAATACAGTGTACCCCGATAATTTCTGAAAGTTATCAGTGAATTTAAATATATTCGTTTGTGTTGATTGATCCCTTGAAAATAGTAAGAGGTGTTCAGAAGAAATCCGAGGAGATCCAAGGATATCCGGGGAGATCCAAGGAAATCAGGAGGAGATTCGGGGAGATCCAAGGAAATCCGAAGGAGATCCGGGGAGATCCAAGGAAATCCAGAGGAGATCCGGGGAGATCCAAGGAAATCCGAAGGAGATCCGAGGAGATCCAAGGAAATCCGGAGGAGATCCGAGGAGATCCACGAGGGAGGAAATCTTTTGTCGCAAAAAATTTCCAGTGGTTACCCCCTCGGCTAGGCTGCACCAAATTGTTTAATACTGGGGTAGGTCGCAATGTTTTTATTAAAACTTTATCGTTTTAACTTAGTGCACTGAAGTTATGGGATAACAAATATTCCACTAAGTCACCATTGAAATATTTGAAATTAATTTCAGTATCCGAACCTATTTTAAAAACAATACGCCAATAAAATAAATTAAAACCGACGAAACTGTTTTTGTCCACGACTAGTGACAACGTCCAACGGTCCATGTCCAACGAATTCACTCGATTTTACCCGAAAGCCTATAGTTGTGAGACTTAGGTTCAATCGGTTTTGCCATTTACATGTGTTTTCCTTTTCTATTGCAATGAAGTATTCATTCGTAGTATTCGCACCGTTTTTTGCTTCTCTGTGGCAGGCATAATGAACGTTGAAAATATACCTTTTTAAGCCTCTGCAGCGTTGCCACAAATCTTGAAATGAATGAAATGCAGTAAATGTAAATACCTTCTATCGTAATTAATAAATTATATTATATAATGTAGGTTGAAAGGAAGGTGGGTGCATAAAATAATATGATTTTGATTAATATGAATATGCTGAATGCTGAATATTCAATATAATATATTAGTTATATACGGAATATTATTGAGGAGGAGGCTTAGCCTCCTTAGCCGCCTTCGAATAGCCGCCCCTGTCATACACTGAAAGTACATAAGAACACTACTTCATCCCATACATATTATTGCTGAAAAAAATAAGTAACGTCTGGCGGCTCTAGGATCTTGGACTAATACGCCGTACGATATATTTCAACCGGGGCATCTCAGGGTTTCGTCTCACATTCAATACTTCGTACATTCCCTATTCACCCGCTGTTTATTCATTCGCTTCACTCGAACGACAACAATAAAAGAAAAGGTCGCCGACCCTCAGCCGATATTTTGGTGCACGATCGCTCAACACCAATATCAAATATTACATCACTATTGCATTTGGCCCACAATCTGTACTAGACATAACACTCGGAAATCATTCAATTTTGTGTATGTTTCTCATTATGACCATCACAAAGATTCGGAAATCAGTCGTTCGAGTTGCTTAACAATAACAATGAAGATCGTGTGGACCTTTCATTATGCGGCGTTTCTAAAGTATTATTTCGTGTTCAAGAAATAATTGATGTAGAATGTGCGTTGTTTGTATGCGAGTTTATATTTAGGGTGTAATTGTAGGTAGTGTTTTTTCGATATTGATTTAAATGCGGAAGAATGTGAGGCTATACAGAGCTTGAAAATTGCGTGAACTCGAGTGAAAAAAAGTACAAGAACCTACCTGATTTTATAGTCATAATATGATTGCTTGTTTTTTTTGTTGATAAAAGACAAAGCTGTAATCAGTATATTTATATGAATGGAAAGTATTTGTGGGTTCGTCTTTCCTTTGCTCTATAACCACCTTCTTCCACCCATTCATGGTTGTAGTAGTAGATAGCTATTGGTCTGCATTTGTGAGTAAGGGAGTATGGCCTTGGTGGGTGGATTTTGGTGATTGCGGATGTGGATGGCAAATATTTCTTTCTTTTCATAACATATTGTGTGACTTATCTAAACTCTAGGTTGTGTTTCATGACGTTAAGTGTATAGGCATGTGTGTGACAATGATGACGACTTCTCTCGAATATTCCAGAATGTATTCAAATATAGTTGTTTATTCTAGAATGTTATGAAACTAGAAATTTCGATCGTTGAAGGTACATAAGCCGAGGTTTATTGCTTCTTTGTCAGTCAAGTCTCAGCTATGGTCGATAGACTATTAACAAGCGAAGTGCTAAACTGTCTCTATTGAGCGTACAATGTATTTCGACTCTGGTAATGCCGGGTTTCGTCTCTAGTACCTATATATAGTTATATAATGAATCGTACGCTATTGCAATAAATGTTCCATCAGGTCACTGACCATATAATGTTTAATTATGTATACAATACTCGAAGAGTAATACTCTTGAGAACCCTAAAGATATTTCGAAATATTGATAAATCCATGAAACTGAAATCTTGTGTGTAATTTATTGTTTTCGACCACTTAACCTCCTAATAATAACATAAAATGAACAAGGAAAATTCTTCAACAATTTGAAGAGTCATCAAACAACTTTTCAAGGGAGCTGGTGATATGTAGGTATTCCACCCAAGTAACAATTTGAAGACAGTTTCTATTTATTTAGGTTTTAAAAATGCTTTATTATGTTCAATAAATCGACATAGGATTTAAAGTAACCTTAAGATAAACTAAAAGTTCTTAAAGACCACTTTTTCTTAAACAAAAAATTTAATGCACTTTGTAAATCAAAATAAAAGGCTATTTGCTCTTAATGTCCTATTGATCTTATGCTGGTTTTATATTACTCTTAACATCGGCTATTTTAAAACTAATTTGCTATTATTAAGAATTAAATAGCAAGTTGGTTTTAAAACAATCCGTTCAGGGAAAAAAGTTTTAGGAACACTATTTTATCCTAAGACAATACATTCAATATAATACTACATTAAATCCAAAAACATAATTTTTACCTTTTAATGAGTACATTAAGAGTATTATTGATTTAAAAGGTTTTAATTTAGTCAATTAGGTTGAAAGAAATACCTTTCGGTCTTTGGACGACTTCATTAAAACTAATTAAATATCCCCTCCACATTCAGATGAATGTGGAGGGGATATAACTGAGAGAAGCTCTTTTCAACCAGTGCAGAAAACCATAGTGCAATTAAAACCAGCGTTACTTATAAAGAGTGTCCTTTCTCTTCATCTTTCAATCCGTTCGATTATGAAAGCAATGCCTGGGAATTACAGAAAGAAATCTACGAAAACGACGATCAAATTCAAAATGATGAATTTCAAAACGACAATGAACTCATGAAAAATCTGCTTTTCTGCGAAGAGCTTAGAGAACTGGCAATCCTTTCAAACATGAGTCAAGGCACTGTTAAACAATAATACAACTCATTAATAAAGGACTACCAAAGACTATTCTTGAGCAAGATCCGCGAGATTTTTTTTTTGTGAGGTTAGGATTCCATTTGAGCGCTAGACCACTTTAAATCAATAAGGTCACAATTTTAACTTATTGGTTTCGAAAGGAAACGTAAACAGACTCCTGTGGGAGTCATTGGATTTATAGTGGTTAATAAAACGCTGTTTTGAATCTTGTGAGATTTGGAATATTTAATAAATGAACAATTAGTTTTAATCAAGATCACGCCATGTTTCACTGCAATAAAGACTCCGCCATTTTGGCTTTTTCAATAGTAAACGAAAAGAATATTATTATCCAAATAATTGCGTCTTGTATCTTCTTAAAAAACTGAAAAACGGTATGTCGAAATATGCCATTCAATTAAAAAAATGCATTTAGATCCTTAGATGCAAAATAAAATTTGATGATATTTTTTCAATATTTTTTAAATATGGGAAAAATACATCAAATGAGTGGCGCTCGAGTTATGTTCAAGTATTTTATTACTTTTTGTCAGAAAAGTCCCATTCGTTGGTGAATTTTTCACCATAATAGTTTTCTTTCGAATATTATTTTATGATATGCTTAGTATATACGTATGCGGTTTAAAATATTACCACTCCGCCGGCCATTATACATACTTAAAAGTTATCGAGTGTTAGTAAATAAAATAAAACTCTTTTAGGATTCATTAATAATTTTTAAGTTAATTTAGTCCGCGTTGAATACATTTTGAGAGCAAAATGTCAAATAATAAGTTTTAATTTATATATTTGAAGTTGCCTTGAAGAACCCTTTAAGAATATAGAATAAAAACTTAATGGTTTTAATACAGTTTTGAAATTTAGTCTTGAAGGCCTTTTTAGGATGGGCCCTTTTTGGCTAGAAGCTGCTTTATGATGGTCTCAGGGATGTCTTGAAGATCACTTGATTTTATTCGAAATTTTATTGTATAGTTTTAAAGCGATCTCGAAGATCGGTATAAGAGCATTAATGTTACTTGGGCGACAAGTAAATTATAGAAATCGTCTATTCACCCCGACTCAAAATCTGATACCAGCTCTTTCGATCTTATCAGATCTCATCAGTGCAGCTTATTTGACTCGTAGTGGTGAATTTTTGGTTTTCAATATCCTTGGTGGAGGGCGCTCTGGGTTGTTATCCAGATAGTAGTCCCGACCGAGATTTGTATTGTGGAATAATTAGAAATTTGTTAATTCACTCCGAGTCAAATAAGCTGCACTGATGAGATCTAATAAGATCGAAACAGCTGTATGCAGATTTTGAGTCGAGGTGACTTGACGTTTTCTATAATTCATTGCTGGATTGTGAATATAGAATTCTCGTCGAGGAATACATACAACAAGATCCCTTGGAAAGTTGTGTTGATAATTTTTTTAATTATTGAAGAATTTTCCTTGTTCACTTTATGTAGTATATTACATTGTTTCATTTTTCACTTGTACAGGGTGATTCAAGAGTGGCGACCGGCCGTATCTCGGAAACC
>JARQZK010003027.1:45000-65000 GCA_030704885.1 Cynegetis impunctata | reverse complement strand
CAGAACCCTATTTTTGTTATGATTGCGTTGGATTCTGCAAAGAAAAATAATGATAGTTCTTCAACATTATTGTGCTCCTAAATTCAATAATTTCTGGGTTATCTATTAATTATTAACAAGTGTCAGGTCTGATTGTTATTCGTTACCTTCATTGTCGTACACCATAAATACGCAAAATCTCAAATTTTGCGTATTTATGGTGTACGACAATGAAGGTAACGAATAACAATCAGACCTGACACTTGTTAATAATTAATAGATAATTTATCTTCTATGATTACCGAATGTTTCTATGGTTTCATAAGAATAATCATCGAATCTTTTTGGATTCGATGGATTTGACTCTACATACACCATAAATAATAAAATCTCAAATAACTCAGAAATTCTTGAATTTAGGAGCACAATCATGTTACAAAACAATCATTATTTTTCTTCGCAAAATCCAACGCAATCATAAAAAAATAGAGTTCTAATTTGAAAAACAGAAGTTATGGCCAATTTTTGATCACAATTTTCGACACAATATTTGAAACACCCTGTGATGATATTTCCGAAATTCATGAAATGCATGACCTTTCCACATTCTTCCTCTTCGATGTTGTGAAAACGGTTTACGCTTAGGATGTTGGAAATAAGAATAATGGACATTATACTGACTACACATATTTGAATTTTTTTGGGGTTTTTTCCGTTATTTTGAAAGTTATTCGAACAAATGCAATGGTGTCAACAGAAAGGTACGCAGAATTGAATACTTGATCATATCAGGAACAAAAAACTTGAAAAAAAACATTTTTTATAAAATTTATTTTCACTCCCTGTATAACCGGAACTGCTTGAGCTTCGAAGATATTTGAGCTCTGTAGAGAATCTCGAGCAATATCATAATCCCAATTTTCAGATTTCAAATATGTCCAGTTCTCCAGAAACGTCTAATAGGCACTAGAACTTGGGACACCCTGTATATATATATATATATAATATATATATATATATATATATATATATATATATGTATGTATATTTATATATATATATATATATATATATATATATATATATATATATATATATATATATATATATATATATATATATATATATATATATATATATATATATATATATATATATATATATATATATATATATATATACGGTGTCCCACCGGGAAAGAACGCGAACTGTATATGGGAAACTACACAAAATTTTGAAAATTTGATAGTATACTAATGTCGATAGGGGCAACTCGACTAAAATATTTTCAAGATGGTGGCACTTCCGGTTATGCCGGAAGTAGATACCAACTTGCTTATTTTAAATGGGATATATTTATACGTTTTTGTATTCTACGCAAGATTCTAGGCAGATTTTATGTATTATGTCCTATACCTAAGTCTAAGCGTTTTTGACATATTTAGGTTTTATGTCAAAAATGAACATTGCAAGCCCTAATATAATTATCAATTGTTCCTATAAGGAAGTCCTTATCATTAACTTTAGTTTGGACCCCTTGTTGAGAAAGACCTATTATAATATATTTTGTATAATATTTGGATAACTCATACAGGGTGTGCAAAACATGAAATCTAAAATGAGATAGAGTAAACTGTCCAAAATCAATTTTTTCAAATGGAAACCGCCATTTTTATTATTTTGTAGTATTTAGCATCAAAAATTAAGGTAACTTTGTAAAAGGTTATCTGTACCTAAAATTTTTAGCTTTCGAAATATTGCCAATTTAATATGACGATTATGCCACGACCAAGTTACTCTTAGTTGGTCGTTCAAAATTAAAACCTGCTAAAAATAAAAATTGCAAATTTTGCGTTTCTCTTTGAATGAGAAATTGTTGAATTGAACAAATCTAACTATTGAATTCAAATAGGTAATTAAATTTTACCGGTTTGGGATAAGAGTGTTAATTCTTTGTGTAACATGAACAGTGTGTAGCCAGTCAGCGTAAATAATCTTCTTTCTATTCAAATTCATGGTGTTCCTCGCTAAGCAAATCATGTAATAATTGACAATAATGTTAATTTCTAGACGTTTGTTTGCGTCACTCGCACTTACCTGAATACACGGCGAGGTCGACTGGCTCGTTAAAAGTATTTTTACGATTAGAATGAGATGATGAAAAACGGAAATTCGTAATTGAATTTCGAATAAAAAACGCAGCGTGTGTTTCAAGTGTATGATGCAGTCATTGGAATTCGAAGTTTTCTCCGTACGAGAAATTAACAATTAAAATCTGTTATTTTTTAGATAGGTTCACTTATTTCGGGTTTTTGTCATTCCTGTGAGTGGGTACTATACGAGGTACTATTGCTCAGAAAAGCAGATATATTGTATCACCTCCTAGTTCCAGAGTACTTATGAACTCCGATATCTGGGAAGGCTTCAAGGAGGTAACCTCTTCACTATTACAAGTTTCTTGTCCAGAGCCTTTTTCCACCCGGCTTGCAATTGCGAAGTAATATTTAACCAGGTGGACAGGAGTTTCCTCCTACTCCCCACAGAATCTACACTCGTCAGTTTCTGATAAACCAATTCTCATCAGATGCTTCCTGAGGCGACCGTGTCCTGCAAGGGAGCCCGCGCACTAGGCAGCCTGGCTGTGGCAGTCAGTAAAACACATGGCGGCTTATGGGAGACCGCGCACTAGGCGGCCACGAGTTCCTGGCTGCTGCAGCCAGTAGAACGCGTCCGATTGCACGGCAGCCAATTGGCTTCGGGCAGCCAGAACGAGTATAGGTGATTGTATGTCGCATATATGTAGCTGCCGTCAGTCTCCGCGCACTTTTCGTAGTAGCCAGACATATTTTGTACTCCGAAAAGTTTTCAAAAATGACTTTCGATACGGAGAAATTCATTCGGGAAATCGAAATACGTAAAGCAAAGTAAGAACCAATTCATCTTCTGGAGTTATACAAGCTCTCATAGTAGTATCAGTAGGTATCCTTGATAGAATTACTTATGTTTTTCAAAAGGTTATCAAACGATTCCACTGACATTCTTGAATAGTTGAAAAACCGATCTGGGTGTTTACGAACATCCTTAAGATAGCCTTCTTAGTGCCGCTCTAGAAGAAGAGGATGAATCCAATGTCTTTTCTTTACTTTGCGTTCCTTGCGAGCCAAAAGATAAACAATTGTAATATCTTCCACGTCCATATCGCTCAACTGGCCGTAGATTGACTTCTATAACTGGCTGCTCAATATTTTGACTGCCGCAGCCATCAGGCTGCCTAGTGCGCGGGCTCCCTAAGGAAGCCAGTGAGGAAGTGTAGTTCTTACTGAGATCAAGATATCCTTTGGATCTTTTAGTTTTAAAGTTTCGATCCATCTTTGGAAGATTCTGCCACAGTGATCCTCTTTCGATTGCCTCCTTCTCCTGAAACTCTTTCTCAAAGGTGTATTTTCCAATACCGCAGAAAGGTTCTAGGCCAGTTCTAGGGGCGTTCGTGCTCCCTTTCTGGCAAGTATATCGGCCTCTTCGTTTCCTTTGATTCACAAGTGACCAGCAACTCAGACGAAAAACACCTTGTTATTCTCGCCTTTTTCTGAAAAAATATTACGACCATAAATATGCAAGAACAATTTTAGCGCTGCACTGATGCAACATAATTGTTGAAAATCTCAATTTTAATTTCGAAAATGCCGGCAAAATTGAGAGATGTTACATATTTGATTAAATTTAACAGTAATCGAATACAATAGTCGTGTTATCCGTGGACATCCCAACAACCAGAACGTTCTGTGTCTGAACCACACCGAAAATCTCTGGAACGATCTTCCCTCAAAAAATGTTCCGGTTTGCTATGAGTCTAGCACATACCGTCATTTGTTGAAACCTTCTCAGGGCTCTTGACTTGAGACGCGTTATTGGGATCTGACATGTCAGCTGGCGAACTCTGGCGACTGGCGCCCATATGGATGAAGTTTTTATTTCCAACGTCAACATATGCAATTGCATGTCAAGTTTTGATTTCTTACAAATAAGGTTGCAGAAGGTAAATAATGGAAAGTGTTAATTTTGCAAAACGTAGAATCAGCAACTCCAGAGAGTGTTGTGGCGTGAAAAATTGTAATTCTAAAGCATCTAAAAATGCAAGTATTAGCTTCGATTGGTTTCCGAAGCCAAACAAATATTTTTTATTGAGAGCAAATCATGTTGGAGAAAAGGAAAAGATTGATTTATTGAAGGCATGGAAAATCAATCTGAAAAAAAATCACGCATTATAAACGAAAATTCCAGATGCTGCAGCCAAAACATTTAGAATTGTTGGATCTGTGTTACCTGAACATTCATTGGTATTATTAGAAGAAATTTTCACAATGATATGTGGTACGAAAAATATGCCTTCTCCGATCTTAGAAGATGACAAATTCATGGAAGATTAAGTGAAGTGATGGAGTTACAAATTTATGTTTATGATGGTTATTAGATTGAAGTTAGTTATAATAAGAATACACACGGAATGAAAAAGTTTTTCTTTGTAAATTCATTATTAATACATCTTGAGTTACATTATGATTGATGGTGTTTTATTATGAAAACCACATTTGATTATATAAAACATTATGATTTCTCATTGAATCCATGTATACAACTAAATTAATGTTTTTCGTGAAATTTTAAATATATTTTGTCCAAAGTTCTTTCAGAAATAATTGAATGTCGAATAATGAAAAAAATTTCACAGTTGGATGAACAATCATCAATAAAAAGTTTCGAAATATGCTTATTGATAATTGCCCATCATATCTGGCCGATTATAGACTTCCTACATAAAAAAACTCGAATTAATATATTTCATATCACTTAAACAAATACAGTTGATTTAGACTAGGTATTTCACAAATCAAATTGAATCAAATCAAAATAGATAAACAAAAAGCAGTAAAGTTGACGATACCAGGCCTTGAATTCTCTTTATTTTTTCCACATTTTATTATGAATTTGGATCTTTCCAGCCTATCACCTTCTTTGTATTTTCGCTGGAGTAAATTTTCACCTACATATAGCTTCACACTTTCACTCACATTTTAACTAACATTGTTATAGGAAAAACTCAAAAAACTTTCAAATCTCTCATATAACTCGTATTCAAAGTTGGTTTTGAGACGCCATGTTTTAACGTTATCACCTAAGCTCCGCCTCCATGTCACATCCCAATAACCTTTTGCTTTTCCTGAGAGTTTTTCATCAAAAAAAAAAAACTATATTTCATTTAGCAATGTGCTCAATAAGGTCGATTAAAATTAATAATTAAATGTTCCTCAAACTTCTCCATAATGAAAATTTAGCCTTCGTCGAGCTCCAAAGCAAGTCTAACTACAATTCGGTATAATGTTTTGTAGCGACTTCATTTAATTCAATATATAGTAAGTATATCAATCATCAATAAAGCCAAAATTTGTTCGCTTACGATCAACAACGATAACTCAATAAAAAAAAGATCATTGGTCATCCGACGAAACAGAAAAATTATATACGAATGTAATCGAATGAATTAACATACTTGAAACAATAAATTAACAATCATTGAATCGTAATGATGTGAATACTTCACGTCCTGAAATAGAAATGATAGGCCAAGGTGAATTAACCGATTCAAAATGAATATGGAGGAAGCGAAGTCTACGATTCCTTGTACAATTGCTATACGGTGTATGAGAAATGGGTAAGTAGAGTATAATTAATTTTTAACCGTTGATCCAGTCTTATTTTTTCAATGGAGCCATAAAAAAGGAACACACAGTTTTATTCAATTTGATTTGATATCACAAAATGTCGTTATAACGGTTCGCCCAATTTCGGTCGTAAGACCATCATCAGGCCGATTTAATTCAAATGTACAAATATACAGGGTGTCCCGAAATCAGCGTCAATATTTCAACCACGTATTCTACTTCAAAAAATAGAGATAAAAGTTCATATAAACTAGGGTCTCCAACTTCTTCGTTTTCAAGATACTGGGTGTTAAAGGTGAAGACCTGATGGTGGTTTTTTGTAAATATTCTCGAAACTTGTGAAGCTAATTGGATGAAATTTGGTACAGTTACGAAACTTTTTACGCTCTATTCAATGTATTAAAAGTTAGTATTGCAATATTTTCAGGAGTGCATAGTGCAGGGGGTATTGGCAAAAAATTTGGCCCAAATTTTTTGGTGGTCAATATTTAGTGATTTTGACTTCAAAATTTGAAAATATGAAGATTTTTGTACAAATAAGGTACTCTTCTTATACTTCGCTGGGAAGCAGCATTCTCGAGAAAAATGCAATTGAATATTTCTTCACGAATTGATTTTCTTGTTTTTCAATTTGCAAATCGAAGAGAAAATAATCAGTAGACCTGGAAGTAAATGACTTTTTTTGATTTGCTAGGTGAAGGAGAATAAGCTGTCAATTATTAATCGCCCAGTTTTTAATTGTGCTGCTTGCTGCCGGAAAAAAAGCTATTTAGTAGTGATGCAGTGCTTTCAAATAGAGAACTAGCAGATATCCACTTTGTACGTGGTTTATGCAATAGCAGAACAAAAAAAAGACAATAATTTTTTTTATAATAGCAAATTTCGAGGCAAATTTATTCTAATTCTATAAACTTTCTGATAACGAAGAGCGATTTGTTTAGTTCCCAGATAGTAATAACTGTACTATAATTTTCATCGTCTTAATCCAAGTTTATTCTTTCATATGTTGTAGTCAATATTCCCATTTTTCCCGTTAAGATATCCTCAAGGTAGAAGAACTTTCGAATCAAGATTCAAATATTTAAATTTTTAGTGTCGTCCCTGTTGAATGTGGTTATGAGACTGATACAGCGATATTTATAAATTTTGTTCGATGGATTATGGTGATAATAAAAAATAAAAATAGCTAAGTTAGTGTATCAGTGATTATTATCAATTATCACAGAGAAGCGATGGAAGGAATAAACTATCATATCGCGTCAAATTTGGAACATGGGAAATGATATCGTCTGTTAGCACCTGGTTATTAATTCAAAGTGTTCATTGAACTTGATAAGAAGAGAGATATAAAACGTAAACATTCTCATGGTCGCGTCAAATAACAAACTGATTTAAACCTTGGTTAGACTAGTACATGAATCAATCTTTATACGGGCTACTGTAAGTTCGCTTATTATATCCCAAAGAACACTGTAATTGAGCTCATATTACTGGTCAGTACTCTCAAGTATTCTCACAGAATAGTATATGGAATATTCGCTTTGTTTTAGCATATAATAGCTATGACGCGTGAGTTTTTGCGAAACTCACTTCGTTCGTTCCGCAAAAATCTCACGCGTTAAACAAAATTTCATTTCGTAACGTATTGCATACAAGATTTTTTCTAATTTTGAAGAAAGTAATAAAAAAATAAAATTTAATATAATTGATAAAAATTTGGAAAACATAAATTTAGTTTGTTGCTGTTACTTCATGTAAGTTGTCAGTTTGACATTTTGTAAAAAAGTCTAGACGGGAGGTTTTTAGCGAGATTGATATATTTTTAGTTTTATTTTAAAAAAATGAGTGATTCAAGTTCTGAAGAGCTACCAAGCGATATTGAAGAGGCAGCAGGTAATGCTCTATTATCAGTCATTCCCAAAAAGTCAAAGGCAGTTTATGATTTGGCATACGAGAAATTTGTTACGTGGTGTGATGAGAAGAAAATTAAACATGTTAATGAGAAAGTTTTACTTGCATATTTTGAGGGTAAGAAAGATCTAAAAGTTTCCACATTATGGACACTTTACTCAATGTTAAGGTCTGAACTAAATCTGAAAAGGAATATTGATATTGAAAAATATACAAATTTGGTAGCATATATTAAAAGGCAAGCGGACGGGTACAGTGCTAAAAAGTCGAAAGTTTTTATTAAGGAAGATTTTGCCAAATTGTTAGTGGAAGCTGATGACAAAGATTACTTAATGGCTAAGGTTGCAATGATAATTGGAATGGCAGGAGCATGCAGAAAAGCAGAATTAACATTTCTTTCAGTTGAAAATGTTATAGACGAAGGAAGCCATTTTCGTGTTGATATCCCACCTTCAAAAACAAAAGTTATACGGCAGTTTGCAATTACCACTGGAGACATTGAAAATACGAATCTTGTTGAAATATTAAGAAAATATATTAAGTTGCGTCCCCAGGTTCTTAAACACAACAGATTTTTTGTAAAATATGCGAATGGAAAATGT
Source organism: Cynegetis impunctata (assembly GCA_030704885.1). Taxonomy (NCBI): domain Eukaryota; kingdom Metazoa; phylum Arthropoda; class Insecta; order Coleoptera; family Coccinellidae; genus Cynegetis; species Cynegetis impunctata. The sequence goes on along the minus strand of JARQZK010003027.1, from coordinate 56,788 downwards.
ACCAGAAATCCTGTGGGAATTAACACATTTAGCAGTCTGCCAAAATTTATTGCACAATTTCTTGGTCTTTCAAATCCTGTTCTATATACTGGCCACTGATTCAGAAGAAGCTCTGCCACTTTCCTAGCAGACAGTGGCGCTGATATTTTAAAGTTAAAGAGGCATGGAGGTTGGAAATCTACCTCTGTTGCGGAGGGATATGTTGAAAATTCCATGAATAATAAAAAACTTATAGCGCAAGAAATATTTGGTGAAACATCTAATGCAATGTGCGCCGCTTCCCAAATAACAGAAGTTCGAGCAATGAAAAAAATATGTCGTCGGGAATTAATTTGAATAATTGCAATAATTGTGTTATCAATATTTATAATAATTAATTAATTTATAATTTATGTTTTTAACTTGTATTATAACAGTTTAATAAATAGAATAATTCTTTTTGTCACTAATTTCGAAATACATTTTTCGTCACCAATTGCATAAAATTTTACTTTATGCAACTAGTTACAAAAAGTAAGACGTTTCATAATGTCAATCAGTTTTAAAAAGTGTCACTTTATATGTCAAAATTAGAAAAATGAATATTAATATTACTTTTGTTATGCACTTCGAAAAGTTTACCGGTGTGAATCTGACAACGAATTCTGACTGATGGCGCCGCAAGTGTTAAAAAACATATGAGAACTTTTGAATATAAGACACAAATAATCTATAATTCATTTATAAAACCTAATTTTTTCAATATTATTATTATTAAGTATTATTACAAAGGTTAAGAGTAGAGGGTAACAAAACCCCATAAAACTCTGAAAAGAAAAAAAAAGATACAATATAACATTAGTGCACACGTGCAGCAAAATATGCATCTAATCGAGCTTTGAAAGTATTTATAGTAGGCGCCGTAACAACGTCAGCTGGTAACGAGTTTCATCGATGAAATACTCGGTTAGGAAGGAAGAACATCTTCGACGAGCCCCTAAAAGTTCCCCGCATCAACTTATACGGGTGTCCGCGTAGACGACGATCCTCATTGAGGTGAAATAGGTGTCTAATAGGAGAGTTATCATCGTGTAGTGCCGTGAAAGTTGTGATAAGGTCACCTCTCTCATGCCGATGCAAGAGAGTAGGAAGCTTCATTGTTTGTAGTCGTTCTTCATACGTTGGTCTTTCTCGCCCATATGGAAGTCTAGTGGCTCGTCTCTGGGTATTCTCCAACATATGTTGGTCTCGCAGTAGTATAGGATGCCATACATTATTTCCAAACTCCAATATTGGGCGTACATGAGACTTATATAGTTTCGCCACCGCATCAGGATCTAGGTTAGTAAAAGTACGAGAGAGAAGATGAATTCTTGATTTGGCTTTTTTCACTTGAGTAGTCAAATGTTCACTCCATGATAAATCCGAAGTAATTATCACACCAAGGTCATAATATCTGTCCGTATGTGACAAGGCAACATTGTTTATATAATATGTATGACGGGGGTTGTTTTTCCCAAGATGAAGAACTACACACTTTAGAAGGTTCAAAGGTAGTAACCAGTCCTCCGCCAACTGAAATATCCTGTCTAAATCCTCCTGCAACACCACATAATTTTCGTTTGGATCATTGTAAATTTTGGAATCGTCCGCGTAGTGTGAGCAAACCGAGTTTACCATGAGAGGAAGGTCTGATATAAAAATAACAAACAGGAGGGGACCAAGGACCAAGGACAATATGAAGGAGTTTTCGAAAGAAGATACCTGAAATGATTCGTAAAAATTAAAGGTAACATTTCAAATTTTCAGAAATATGTTTCCAGTGCCAACAACATCTGAATACTTTTTAACAAAGAAAAAAAGCGTGAGGAGTCACTATGAAAAATTTCACCTAGTTTTGAAAGTTTCGTTCTGTCTCGAGAACAACCCCAGATTCCAAATTTCAGTTCATTTGGTACGATGGGAGTTGCTTTAGATGCCGTTATGTACCGGTGATAATATATATATATATATATATATATATATATATATATATATATATATATATATATATACTAGCTGACCCAGCAAACGTTGTTCTTCCATATAAATTATTTTTATCTATCATTCTATCTACTTATCTATATATCTATCTATCAATTTTTCTGACCCGGCAAACGTTGTTCTGTTATATATATATAATTATTTTTATCTATCTATCTTTCTATCTATTCATCTGTCATCCGATATCTATCTATCTATCTATCTAGATAGTTATCTATCTTTCTATATATCTATCTATCTATCATTATATCTATCCGACCCGGCAAACGTTGTTCAAATTATTAAAATGGCTATTAATAAATATGGGATTTTGATAGGAGGATAATGTAACATCATAAAAAAATAAAAATGAAAAATTATGTTCGAAAACTTTATGAAAATGTTCGGTGTGGTCTACACCCTAATCACTTAGGGATATGAAAAATATATTACGACCTATTCTCAGACTGACTATTGTTATTTTCGATTGCCATCTTGCAACCCTATTGCGGATCTGTGAATAAAATAAAAAAAAATGAAAATCGCGATGGAAAATAGGGGTTGATCGTAGAAGGTATAAAATTGAGAGTGATATGAATTTTTTTATTCTAAGTCATGACAAAATTGAAATTGAAATCTTCCAAAAAAATATTGAAGTTTATACCTAATTAACAAATAAAAAATAGGGGTTTATCTTAGAGGGGTGAAAATTAAGGGTTGTATGTATTTTTGAATACTGTACCTACCATAAAAAAATAGAACAGAAAATTTTGTCCGAAAAAAAATAAGGGGTCAACATTCAGGGGGATGAAAAATAGATGTCCGATCCTCAGACCTAGCCTTTATGCACACATGAGAATTGGTCGAGCTATTTCGGAGGAGTTCCACAAATAAAAAATAGGGGTTGATGGTAGAGGGGTGCAAATTTAGAGTTGTATGTACTTTTGAATGCTGTATCATAAAAGAAATAGAACAGAAAATTTTGTCTGAAAAATGAAAAAATTAAATTTAGGGGGATGAAAAATAGTTGTTGGCCGATTCTCAGATCTACCTGATCTCCATATATATATATATATATATATATATATATATATATATATATATATATATATATATATATATATATATAATTTTCATACTTATGTATGTATAAAGATGTGGTATGGTTGAGGGGTTGACGCGCGGGGGAAGAAATAAATCTTGTTCACACGATAAAGGTCGCAATTTTGAATTAATAGGGTTAAAAGTTTGTAAGTAGGTATTTTCGAAAGATATCTTTGATGGGATTTGTTTTGGTTCAAATTGGTTGGGGGGTTGACCCCCTGGGGAAGAAATAAATCTTGTTTACATGATGGAGGGCTTAATTTTGGAGCAATAGGTACGAATTGGTTGGGGAATTGACCCCCCGGGAAAGAAATAAATATTGTTTACACAGTAGATTTTGGATTTGGAACAAGAATCTTAATTGAATAACGAGTTGAATAAATACATTGTTCAAATGGATACGTTATGAAAACCTGCTTTTCTGATGCAGCTCGCTGCGCTAGAGTTTTTACCCCGAGGCGAAGCTAAAGGGGTTATAGTCTCACGATAAAAAGTTGGGATCTGGTCCGATTTTAAAAATTCCAACGGATATCGATAAATCGCATATGATTTCATAGGGGAATTTTTTTCCCCATTTTTCCTCACGAAGAATAAAAAAATATAGCGTTTTTTAGATAGGCATTACGGCATGCACATGCGCCGAGGGGTTTTATCATTAGGCCAAGCTACAAAGATTTTTTCATGTAAAAAGTTTTAGAAGAAAACCAGCCATTGTTTGTAAAATAGTTCTATATGATATAGAGATATGTTTTTCACTCGAGTTCAGTATTTATAACTTCGTTATTAACAATTTTATGCAGAAAATCGCGTTTTTTTTTAGTTTTTTGCTTATAAAGTTGAAACTGTCAGAGTAATCGTGATGGTGTCCACAGACTAATTGTAGAAAATGGAAAGACGAAGAAGATGAGAGGTCGGACGACACGATCAGATCCTCAGTTTAAGAGAAAATTGGATAAAACCAGCCAAAATGCAGTTTTTTCAAAAGTTCATAACTCTGTTATTTTTCGAGTTGTAGCGTAGATCCTTCGGTCAGTATTAGTTATTAACATAGACTTTATTTTTGCGAAGATCAGGAACTGTCCGATGCATAGTTTTTGATCTGTGGCCATTTGAATATTTTACTATGCAATTTTCCAGAAAACCTGAATGCGACAGGTATGGTCCGATTTCAATTTACAAAAAAGATTTTGAAAGTAGAATACTCATAGTTCAAAACGTTCATCTTGGTTTTATATGAAAACGCTGAGAAATATGTTAAAAATAAAGCTGAACATGGCAAAATTACTATCATGTGCCGACGCTTTCGAATGTCATACTTCTCCTTGCCTGCTGCTCTACCCCCACTTTTCAACTACTATCACGCGCTCGGCCCTTTTTCGTCATGTTCAGCTTCATTTTTAACATATTTCTCAGCGTTTTCATGTAAAACCAAGATGAACGTTTTGAACTATGAGATCTCTAATTTCAAAATCTTTTTTGTAAATTGAAATCGAACCATACCTGTCGCATACAGGTCTGCTGGAAAATTGCATAGTGAAATATTCGAATGGCCACAGATCAAAAACTATGCATCGGACAGTTCCTGCTCTTCGCACTAATGAATTTATATTAATGACTAATACTGACCGGAGGATCTACGCTACAACTCAGAAAATAACCGTGTTATGAATTTTAGAAAAATCAGCATTTTGGCTGGTTTTATCCGATTTTCTCTTGAACTAAGGGTCTGATCTAGTCGACCGACCTCTCATTTTCTTCGTCTTTTTATTTTCTACAATTAGTATATGAACGCCATCACGATTACTGTGATAGTTTCAACAAAAAACTAAAAAAAACGCGATTTTCTGCATAAAATTGTTACTAACAAAGTTATAAATAATAAAGTCGAGTGAAAAACATATCACTATATCATATGGAACTATTTTACAAACAATGGCGCAGCTGGTTTTCTTCTAACACTTTTTACACAAAATGCACACTCGAAATCTCTGTAGCTTGGACTACATTCCTAGTGCTACGCAGTAGGATGTCCGGATTTTTATTTCATTTGCAATATAGTTTGCAGTGAGTTCCAAAAAGTTGGCACCATTTTCTTTTGAAGTTTACGCTCAAAATGGAAACCGGCGACAAGTGGCAACAGTCGACATTTGTTGCCGAAAAATAAAGAATTTTTAAGGAACATTTTGGAACATTTACGGAAACACGCAGCAGCAACAAAAATGTTACTCCGGTGGAATCGTAGCTTGAAGGGTGACAAAGGGGGAGGAACAGTCGACATTTGTTGCCGAAAAATGAAGACATTTTAAGGAACATTTACGGAAACACGCAACATCAACAAAAATGTTCCCAAATTGTCCTCCGGTGGAACCGAAGCTTAATATTCACCCAAATCAAAAATAAAATTCGTGACATCTTTATACTTTCCGTTTCACAATAGAATACCAATTGCTTGCAAAATAGAAGATACTGATCAGAACTAGCAGCCACTTATTATGCCCAACGTTATCTTCGTATTATCATCTAACACGAATGACAATGACTAGAACGAACAAAATGTTCCGCTCTGTTTTACTGTGAGATGTTGCGTGGTGTTTCCAGATATATCGTTATCATTTAGATGAAACAGATAGTCGCAAAAAATTTGTATACTCGGCTTGCGACAAGATGATAAATTAATTCGCCTTCGGTCGAATTTATGAAAGTCACGCATTTATATAAGACTAGTAATTCGCGAATTACCTCCGGGCCGGCTGTGGTTTTCTACTATTCGAGAATGATTGTTACAACATCGCTAACGTTATGGTATCACAGTTGAACTAAAATTCACATTTTTACCCCGAGGCGAAGCTAAAGGGGTTATAGTCTCACGACAAAAAGTTGGTATCTGGTCCGATTTTAAAAATTCCAACGGATATCGATGAAATACATATGATTTCATTAGGGAATTTGAATTACCACTTTTTCCCAACAAAGAATAAAAAAATATAGCGTTTTTATCCCGAGTTGAAGCTAAATTCTCACTACAAAATGTTGGGATCTGGCCCGATTTTGAAAATTCCAACGGATATCGATAAAATACATATGATTTCATTAGGGAATTTGAATTACCACTTTTTCCCAACAAAGAATAAAAAAATATAGCGTTTTTATCCCGAGTTGAAGCTAAATTCTCACTACAAAATGTTGGGATCTGGCCCGATTTTCAAAATTCCAACGGATATCGATGAAACACATATGTTTTCATGAGGGAATTTTTTTCCCCAATTTTTCCCAACGAAGAATAAAAAAACATAGCGTTTTTACCCCGAGGTGAAGCTAAATTCTCACTACAAAAACTAGGGATCTGGTCCGATTTTCAAAATTCCAACGGATATCGATGAAACACATATGTTTTCATGAGGGAATTTTTTTCCCCAATTTTTCCCAACGAAGAATAAAAAAACATAGCGTTTTTATCCCGAGTTGAAGCTAAATTCTCACTACAAAATGTTGGGATCTGGCCCGATTTTAAAAATTCCAACGGATATCGATGAAACACATATGTTTTCATGAGAGAATTTTTTTCCCAATTTTTCCCAACGAAGAATAAAAAAACATAGCGTTTTTACCCCGAGGTGAAGCTAAATTCTCACTACAAAATGTTGGGATCTGGCCCGATTTTAAAAATTCCAACGGATATCGATGAAACACATATGTTTTCATGAGGGAATTTTTTTTCCCAATTTTTCCCAACGAAGAATAAAAAAACATAGCGTTTTTACCCCGAGGTGAAGCTAAATTCTCACTACAAAAAGTTGGGATCTGGTCCGATTTTCAAAATTCCAACGGATATCGATAAAATACATATGATTTCATTAGGGAATTTGAATTAACACTTTTTCCCAACAAAGAATAAAAAAATATAGCGTTTTTATCCCGAGTTGAAGCTAAATTCTCACTACAAAATGTTGGGATCTGGCCCGATTTTAAAAATTCCAACGGATATCGATAAAATACATATGATTTCATTAGGGAATTTGAATTACCACTTTTTCCCAACAAAGAATAAAAAAATATAGCGTTTTTATCCCGAGTTGAAGCTAAATTCTCACTACAAAATGTTGGGATCTGGCCCGATTTCAAAAATTCCAACGGATATCGATAAAATACATATGATTTCATTAGGGAATTTGAATTACCACTTTTTCCCAACAAAGAATAAAAAAATATAGCGTTTTTATCCCGAGTTGAAGCTAAATTCTCACTACAAAATGTTGGGATCTGGCCCGATTTTAAAAATTCCAACGGATATCGATAAAATACATATGATTTCATTAGGGAATTTGAATTACCACTTTTTCCCAACGGAGAATAAAAAAATATAGCGTTTTTACCCCGAGGTGAAGCTAAATTCTCACTACAAAAACTAGGGATCTGGTCCGATTTTCAAAATTCCAACGGATATCGATGAAACACATATGTTTTCATGAGGGAATTTTTTTCCCCAATTTTTCCCAACGAAGAATAAAAAAACATAGCGTTTTTACCCCGAGGTGAAGCTAAATTCTCACTACAAAATGTTGGGATCTGGCCCGATTTTCAAAATTCCAACGGATATCGATGAAACACATATGTTTTCATGAGGGAATTTTTTTTCCCAATTTTTCCCAACGAAGAATAAAAAAACATAGCGTTTTTACCCCGAGGTGAAGCTAAATTCTCACTACAAAAAGTTGGGATCTGGTCCGATTTTCAAAATTCCAACGGATATCGATAAAATACATATGATTTCATTAGGGAATTTGAATTACCACTTTTTCCCAACAAAGAATAAAAAAATATAGCGTTTTTATCCCGAGTTGAAGCTAAATTCTCACTACAAAATGTTGGGATCTGGCCCGATTTTAAAAATTCCAACGGATATCGATGAAACACATATGTTTTCATGAGAGAATTTTTTTCCCAATTTTTCCCAACGAAGAATAAAAAAACATAGCGTTTTTACCCCGAGGTGAAGCTAAATTCTCACTACAAAATGTTGGGATCTGGCCCGATTTTAAAAATTCCAACGGATATCGATGAAACACATATGTTTTCATGAGGGAATTTTTTTTCCCAATTTTTCCCAACGAAGAATAAAAAAACATAGCGTTTTTACCCCGAGGTGAAGCTAAATTCTCACTACAAAAAGTTGGGATCTGGTCCGATTTTCAAAATTCCAACGGATATCGATAAAATACATATGATTTCATTAGGGAATTTGAATTAACACTTTTTCCCAACAAAGAATAAAAAAATATAGCGTTTTTATCCCGAGTTGAAGCTAAATTCTCACTACAAAATGTTGGGATCTGGCCCGATTTTAAAAATTCCAACGGATATCGATGAAACACATATGTTTTCATGAGGGAATTTTTTTCCCAATTTTTCCCAACGAAGATTAAAAAAACATAGCGTTTTTACCCCGAGGTGAAGCTAAATTCTCACTACAAAATGTTGGGATCTGGCCCGATTTTAAAAATTCCAACGGATATCGATGAAACACATATGTTTTCATGAGGGAATTTTTTTTCCCAATTTTTCCCAACGAAGAATAAAAAAACATAGCGTTTTTACCCCGAGGTGAAGCTAAATTCTCACTACAAAAAGTTGGGATCTGGTCCGATTTTCAAAATTCCAACGGATATCGATAAAATACATATGATTTCATTAGGGAATTTGAATTACCACTTTTTCCCAACAAAGAATAAAAAAATATAGCGTTTTTATCCCGAGTTGAAGCTAAATTCTCACTACAAAATGTTGGGATCTGGCCCGATTTTAAAAATTCCAACGGATATCGATGAAACACATATGTTTTCATGGGGGAATTTTTTTTCCCAATTTTTCCCAACGAAGAATAAAAAAACATAGCGTTTTTACCCCGAGGTGAAGCTAAATTCTCACTACAAAATGTAGGGATCTGGCCCGATTTTAAAAATTCCAACGGATATCGATGAAACACATATGTTTTCATGAGGGAATTTTTTTCCCAATTTTTCCCAACGAAGAATAAAAAAACATAGCGTTTTTACCCCGAGGTGAAGCTAAATTCTCACTACAAAATGTTGGGATCTGGCCCGATTTTAAAAATTCCAACGGATATCGATAAAACACACATGATTTCATTAGGGAATTTGAATTCCCTATTTTTACCAACGAAGAATAAAAAAATATAGCGTTTTTACCCCGAGGTGAAGCTGAATTCTCACTACAAAAAGTTGGGATCTGGTCCGATTTTAAAAATTCCAACGGATATCGATAAAATACATATGATTTCATCAGAGAAGTTTTGTTCCCATTTTTTTCCCAACGAAGAATAAAAAATTATAGCGTTTTTTAGATAGGCATTACGACATGCGCATGCGCCAAGGTCGATATGTACGAAGTCCTACAAAACATGCGTCGAAGTGCTCTGTGTGCCACGGTAACCAAGCGACGTTCATAGCTTCAGCTTGATTCTGCGTCTGTATCTGCTTCCCATCCATAGAGATATCTTATCAATTTGATTCATAATTTGCAGCAAAATGAGTCGGAATAGGATATTCAAATTCGACAGTCAAACAATGAATGTTTTTGCTAAATTTTCACGGATTTTATTCGTAATATCGACTTATTAATACATTTATTGCAATTTTCCTTCATTTCATTCGTAAAATCGACTTTCATTGTTATTTAATTTATATAATATATACATTCAAAAAATATTGACGACATGCACATGCGCCGAGGGGTTTTATCATTCCTAGTGCTACGCAGTAGGGCGTCCTTCATTTTTTGTTATATAATTCGTTTTCTAAATACAAAAAATTTATGATTTGACAAACATTTCACCTCTAAGGCGGGCTACACGCGGACGTCGATGTCTTAATACATCGACGTGCATCCAAAAACGTGCATCCAAGAACCTGATTGCGTACACACGAACGTACAAAACATTAGTTTTGTCCAGTCTGCTAAAATGTTTGGCCAGATGTCTGAGCAGGAGGAATATTTAGCTCTGGTGGCAGTGGCGTGTACAAAGAAAAAGGAAAATGAAAATCGTCGCCGAATGTGATCTAAAGGTTGGATTCTAAAACGATAAATTTTTTCACACATTCACCTGTTAGAAAAATGGAGGTTAGAACTAGAGGACTCTCCTAATTACGTAAGGATGGACGAAGAAACCTATTCGTAACTATTGGACATGGTTATTCCATTAATAAAACGTCAAGACACAATGAAGAGATTGGCAGAAACTGCAAGAAATTACCAAGATTTAAAATTCACTACTTTAATATCTCCAAAAGCATCACCGTCACTTCTCTTCGAGATAAAAACTTTTTCATTTTATCTCCGAAACCCACCACGAAGACTATTGATTTTAGCGACAACTGTACTTTTTATAGCATTTGGTTGAATTATTTGCAGCTTCTCTATCAATATTTTGTGTGCTTATTTTATTTTATTTCGGTCTAAATAGTGTTTTGATTTTGTCTGCCACAAGCAGGGTAGGTCCCTGTACAACTCCACAAATTCCCGGGACATTGTTCTGCAGTCAGACATAATGATGAAACTATCTGCAAACATTTTTAGTAAATATTATACAAATTCATGAAATATTTAACTTACTACTTTAAATACCTACTGCAGTAACAATTTATTTCATAAACTTAACTGCCGCTACTGCTTTAAAAACGCACACTCCACGCCCCACGGTAATTTGCATCCACACGTAGAGACGTGTATGAATTCGTTGGAATGCGCATCCAAAAATTCAAGCGATTCCTGAAAACATCAACGCGGAATTCATCCGGGTTGTGCATTCAAAAACGTGCGTTTTTTGCATCCACATTAACGCTCTTGGTTGCACGTTCTTGGATTACATGTTGAGGACCCTACACACGGACGTTGATATCTTAACACATCAACGTGCATCCAAAAACGTGCAACCAATAACGTTAATGTGGATGTGAAAATACCCACGTTTTTGAATGCACACTCCGGATGAACACCGCGTTGATGTTTTCTGAATAGCTTGAATTTTTGAATGCGCATTCAAATGAACACGTGCATCTCTCAACGTGTGGAGGCGATTCACCGATGTTTGTGCATTCTTAAAGCAGTGGTTGCGGTTAATCTTTATTTTTATTTTTATTTCTATTTTTCTTTTCAAGAACATAAGTACACGCCACTGCCACAAGAGCTAAACATTCTTCTTCGAACGAAACTATGGTTTTGTTGGAACATGACTGTACGCAATCTGCTTGCACGTTTTTGGTTGCACGTTGATGTATTAACACATCAACGTTCTTGTGTAGCCCGCATTGATGTATTAAGACATCGATGCCCGTGTTGTAGGGGCCTTGACATTTAAATTTAGTATCGACAATTGACATTATCATCAGTGGCGACTCGTGAGTTTGTCTTCAGGGGGGTGGCGCAAAATAATATTGGGATATACATATTTGTGTTTCATTTCAAATATTGAAATATCGATACTTTCAACATCCGGATAGATCTGTTTCAATTTATTTAAATCAATAGTTTTTTAACAAAATTCATTCGTGCAGGTGCAAAAATCCTCGTCTTTGACTCGGATTTTTGTTGCCACCAGCACTCATGCTTCTTGTTAAAATATTACTTTGCGACGTGTTTTTTCGATTTTTTTCGGAAAAATTAGATG
>JARQZK010003027.1:25000-40000 GCA_030704885.1 Cynegetis impunctata | reverse complement strand
TCTCACGCAATATCAAGAACGTCGGGCTGCGTACATTTGGGTTCCGAATCCGACATATAATTTGTAAGAAAAATTTTATATATTTTAAAACAACGAGTTATTTCTTGATACTCAGGTACTTACCAAAAACGCACAGTCCTATAATGCGTAGATAAGTGACTTTAAATGTTTCTGACAATTATTTTGTTGAATTGTCAAATTTGTGTGGTCTTGACATCTACAAAACCAGGAAGCTAAGCAATCTAGTTTTACGTTTCTTCACATCTAATCCTTTTTAAAAATATCATCTTAATTCTATCGTTTGAACACTATTTGCGGAAAAAATCGCATGTTTTATTCGGAGAAAAGCACTTTTTGTGGCTCGTCTTAAATGGTCAAACATTGACTCTTCACAAAAAGTATCACTTTCACTGCTAATAAAACAATATACTATTTTTCTCGATCGAAAGTTGGTTTCAGTATGTAATTTGGGCTAAAAATAACAATGCTGATGATAGTTTTCGTCTTGATTGTTTATTTGACTATATACAGAAGATTGGTTTTTCTGACAATTCAGCTTTGACATACTAAAATCATTTCCTGATGTCTGATGGAGTTCTCAGTTCGTTCCGGCATGTATCTATCCTTTCTGTATAATATACTAAAATTTCAGACCGCTAGCGCTTCTCGTTTGGAAATTAATAATCTATCGGCGACCGTTAAATCTTAATTTTTCGCCCCACCCTCATGGTAAATTAAGCATGCTAGGTGAAAACTATTGTCGAAATCATCATCATTTTCAATCGAAATTACCTAATTAAACCGATTTTCAATCAGAAATAAAAGGTTGAAAAATTATATTGTATCTCCAAGATACAACATTCTTAAACACCGCAAAAACAACGTTGAAAAACATTGAAGAAGCTGAAAGATCTTGCCTAAGAAAAATCACAAAATTGAGAAACCCGAACAACCCACTTTACAATCCTTTGAACCAACTTCTATATGATACTACGGATATAGATCTAATACTGAATCGAATTAATAAACTGAGCAAAAAATTCATCTCAAATCAGAAGAACAGAAATATTTTGGAACCAATGATACACCATTACTATGAAACTATAACACAAGCATAATTACCAGCATTACCACTTTTTGAATACTTAATATCTTGGAATAACACCTTTATAATCAATATATATGCTTTGTAAAATAGAATTTTATGTAACCGGCTGGAAGACTGAGGTTGATAGCCATTTGATTGATAATAATCAATAAAGTTTATTTCTCCCTCTTTTTTTTCGCTCGAAAGTTGCTTTTTGTATGTAATTTGGGTTGAAAACAACCATGCTGATGATAGTTTTCGTCTCGAATGTTTATCTGACCGTATACCGATGATTGTTTTCTCAGACAATTCAGCTTTCATATACTAAAATCTTTTCCTGATGTCTGATGGAGTTCTCAATTTTTCCCGGCATGAATCTATCGTTTCTGTATAACATACTCAAGTTTCAGACCGCCAGCGTTCTCAGTTTGGAAATAATTAATTTTTCGGCGACCCTTAAATCTCCATTTGCAGGATAGGCGTGACGAAAGATTTTGAAATACTCTTCCTTAATGAGGGTACATATTTACTATTTTCGAAAAAACCTTCATTTCGGTAATAAACTTAAGTTTAACGAAGTTTAAAGCCATTTTTCTTATATTAGTTCAATAGCTCCCGAATACAGCTCGCATGTGTCATCTTCGGTCTGACGTCACGCTTAGGTAAACATATGATTGTGTCTATGCGTAGCGAAGAGAGTAAACAAAACATCAAATTAATTCGTGTGATAAAAATGAATTCCAAAAATTATGAGAGGTGTGCAGTACCGCAGTATGAAAACATATCAATAAATCAATAGGAACACTCAACAACGTATTTGTACATGTTCCAAACAAAAAAATAATAAGAAATAAGTGATTATAGCTCGCACTTCGAAACTTGTACGATATATATATATATATATATATATATATATATATATATATATATATATATATATATATATAAATATATTAATATATATATATAAATATATATATATATATATATATATATATATATATATATATATATATATATATATATATATATATATATATATATATATTTATTTATATATATATATATATATATACATACATACATATATATATATATATAAGTATATATATATATATATATATATATATATATATATATATATATATATATATATACATAATTATATATATATATATATAGACCTAAAATAATTGAAATTAATTAGAACAAATACATACACATTGACCTGGTGAATTATCAGATTCCATTGTTATAGTATAATGGAGTTGATAAACCACACGTAAAATAATGAAAAGTCGATCCAAATGCGTAATCAGTAGTTTTTACAACAAAACACAGTGAATGAGAGTACTGACAGCGGATTTTACCTAAGCGTGACGTCATGCGTTGTGATTGGTGTTTCAGTTAGAATGGCTGATTGCAGTATTTTAATGTTTTATTTTATTGAAAATCTTAATAATCTGAATTTTTTGAGTGAAACTAAAGCATTGTTTAAATTTTTTTTTTAATATGAATTTTTCCCTAAAACCATCAAATCGGCAATTTTTTGATACTGTCGTCATGCCTATTTGTTAATCGTTCCTCGATGTTCGAATATCTTCGTCGCCGAATTATTGGCCATTCCGGCCCTGTCGACGAACGCAAAGTCCACATCCTTCCTCTTGCTTGTAAAGCAACGTCTGGTTCCTGTTCGCTATGTTTGCATTTACCGAATCCCAAGGTTTTTGGTCTGTTCGTTGCGATGTACTAGACTGGGCGTACGGTTGATTATAAATTAAAACCAATTAATGAAATTTTCGAGCAATTAAATATTTAAATCCGTCGCCGTACTCCCCCGCCGTGAAAGGAAACGGATTTGAGCTTTGCGCCTCCGGCCCAAGAGATTTGCTTTTGAAACGCCCGGAGCCGAATGGAAATGAATTTTCAGGAAATTTACTGAATTCTTTTTTATCAGCTGGATGAAACAACAATGTTATTTTAAGGGTTATGTTTTGTGTACGAGTTCAGTTAGAATTATTTATAGATATAAGAAAACTTTTATCAAAACTCAATTTATACTATCTAATCTTAACAGATTTAATGTAATAAATGATTGTCAACATGGTTTTAGATCCGGCAGATCTACCCAATCTGCAGTAATTTCCTATGTTGAATTTATATATGAGTCATTAGATTGTGGTCTACATGTTGGAGGATTATTTTTTGATCTGTCACGTGCCTTTGATTGTCTTGTTTTTGATTTTATCTTAAATAAGTTGTACAATCTGGGATTTAGGGGTATCTTTCTTGACTGGATGAAGAGCTACATTTCTGAAAGGCGAATGAGGGTAAAAATAAAGGATCGTTGGTCTGACGAGAAAAGTACTGATATGGGAGTCCCACAGGGCTCTGTGCTCGGTCCACTTTTGTTTCTTTTATTCATTAATGATTTGCCCGATTATGTAGAGGCGGATAGGATGACTATTTTTGCCGATGATACCTCGATTGCTATTACAGCACGTGATCCTGAGAGACTATCGAATAAATGTAAACTCTTACTGAAAGAATTTAAAAAATGGTGTGAATCTAATGCTTTAATATTGAACACCACTAAAACAAAATGTTTATTTTTCAATCGACCCGATATTACTATAAATAATGAAGTGTTCATCCAATTTGAAAACGACAAAATTCTTTTGTGTGATCACGTTAAATTTTTGGGAATTTTGTTGGACCAAGACCTCAGCTGGTCTCTACATGTAGATTCTGTGGCTAAAAAAACTGAATTCGGCATTCTATGCCATAAATAGAATAAAAAATTGTCTATCTACTGCATCTATTATGGAAGTGTATTATGCGCTTGCATATAGTCACATAAATTATAATATCATGTTATGCGGTATTTCTGTTGATAGTCGAAGAGTCTTCATAGCACAAAAACGTATAATAAGAACAATTTTTAAACTAGGACCTCGAGAATCTTGCAAGCGTGCATTTATTGTAAATAAAATATTAACTACACCTTGTATTTATATATATATATATATATATATATATATATATATATATATATATATATATATATATATATATATATATATATATATATATATATATAAATACAAGTGTCTACTCCATGTAAAGGAAATTGGGTAGTTTTCATTGTTATGATACAAGAAATGTTGAAATTCTTTCTATCCCTAAACATGGTTCGGCCAGGTATGAAAACTCACCAGCTTATCAGTGCATTAAACTGTTTAATCATCTACCTTACTCGATGAAATGCCTTCGACATGCTAGGTTTAGGAAAGTTATGAAGTCGGTGCTCCTGACAAAATGTTACTATAGTGTAAGGGAGTACCTGACCGATAACCATATCGCTTATGAATAACTAATTATTACTAATTACTAATTAATTAATATTGACGTGTACAACACAATTATGTAATTGTCTAAATGGATGTAATAAACATTATTATTATTATTATTACTAGGTATATTTACAATAAATGATAATTGTTTCGACAACATCAGATTTAGTTACAAACTAATTAACTAATTAATTGGGCCGATACTCGATGAAAATCCATTATAATATTGTGAATAAACCTTCACAGTTTTTTATTTTCACTATATTTTGTTAACATGACAATTGTTTCGCCGAACACAGTGACTTCCTCAGATGTATAGTACATTGTTGTATTCCTCTGGGGCACTGCTCAGAGTACAACATTTGTACAGGGTGGTTACAATAACCTTCTGAGAGCAGGGCAGCTTTATTGCGTTGTTTCATACTATTAATTTCAAGAGCTTCTAATAAATTGAGTTTATAGCCTTTCTTTTCTATATGTAATATTTCAAATTCACTACTGAAAATATGATTTTGTTCTAGGAGATGTGATGCATAAGTAGAATCTAATTTTTTTTTGTCGTAACTTATTTTATTTTTATTAAAAATTCAAAAGATAAAACTATACAACAAAATAAGTCCAGGGATCTATAAACTAACTTGTGGTTCATGTCCTAAAGTATATGTTGGCCAAACTGGCAGGAACTTTGGAGTTCGTTCGAATATCAGAACTTAAAAGAAGTTACGATAAGGAAAAAGTAGATTCTACTTATGCATCACATCTCCTGGAACATTATCATATTTTTAATAGTGAATTTGAAATAAGTATAACATATAGAAAAGAAAGGCTTTAAACTCAATTTATCAGAAGCTCTCGAAATCAATAGTATGAAACAATCCAATAATTTCTCAAATGACCAATTAGGTACTAATTAGAAATGAAACGGATATCCGGTAACTATCCGGCCTTGTTTTCACTATCCGGCCGGATATCGAATAGTAATTCAGTATCCGGCAAGATTCCGGATAGTAAAATTCAAAAATCTGACACAATGAACATGCCGTGTACTTGTTATTGTCACTGTTTGAATCAAAATATGGCCAAGTTGGCGATCGTCTTGATCTCCGCTCACGTGCGGTAACACTCGAACGCGCCCCAATATTTCGATCTTGTTCACCGCGCCTATATTCAAATCAAACTGAACGCGTCATGTAAGGCGATTAAGGGCCGAATATCCGGTAGCCGAATATCCGGCGCTCCGGCCTCGTAGCTTGCCGAATATCTGGTAACCGGTATCCGGCCAAACCACTATCCGTTTCATCTCTAGTACTAATCCTTAAAATATATTACAGTGCTTATGTATCTGTAATGTTCTCCTAATAGGTTTTAATAACAGGAGGTTGTATTTATGATTCCTAAATTTTGTATAGTTCAGACAGGTAGATCTTTTCATAAGATAATCAAAGAAGATGAAAGAAATTATGTTAATAAAAAAAGAGACTCCCATTTTTCTAACCATTTAATAGAAGAAACTCCTGATTTCAACCATAATTTCAAAGATTTACATACAGAAAATAAGTCTCAAAAACTAAATTCATTACAATCTATGAAAATTTTAAAACATAAATCTTCAGATCTTTTTCTCAATGAGCGAACTGAACTTAGTAATTCACCTTTATTCGTATAGCCGTATCGACTATATCGCGTTTGGTACAAATTTTTCGCATCTCAGGAAAGGGGAACTTTTAAATTTTACGACTCGTTTTCAGGTTCGCTTTTGTGAAATGTAAATAAAGGCTAGGATGACGTATACGCTCTTAGGATGTACCTAAATAATACAAAATTTCATGAATCTGAAGTACACCTACTATGTTGAATACTTCGACAAGGGACATAGGCGCCTATCTTTGTTATTGAAATCTCGCAATTCTCGTTCAAATTTGATGATATCTCCTAAAATGAGAAGTGAAAGTGATGTTTGTAGAGGTGAGAACAGAAAAAAGCTTCAATCTCGGATAGTGAATAATTCAGTTGCGATGTGCAACGTCTCAGCTTAAGGTATGCCGGATTTTATTGGTAGTAGTTTCGTCAATGCGACCTAAATCTGTAACAGGATGTAGGGAGAAACGTCAGCTATTCAATTTATTCTGTAGAATGGTACTCATTTTTTGTTGTTAATTCCACCATTTTTTAAATTAATATTAGAAGAAATTTTGAATTATAACCAGTACTTACCTCTTTGAGGAGTATCATTCGATGAATTTCTAATAAGTTACAATTAATTGACATCCATTTACTGTGTGTTTGTTGGGGTTGAAAGGTAGTATATCATGCAGTATTTTCTGAGTGACACTAGTTTAATTATCTAGAGAAATTATAACGAAGAACACTCCCCAAGTTGAAGAATATGAAAGTGAAGAACAACAAGAAGTTACTGCTGGAATTGTACCCATCAAATGGCGCAGAAAAATGAGGAAGATCGCCTTAAAGATACTTAATAAGATAAATATTGCCCAAGAGGTATCAGGTTACCTCTCAGAAAAACCTGATGAAGAATCAGTTTTTTTCGAATGATTGTCTAGCAAGCATCAGATATTTCGGACAGTTTGGTGAGCATGAAGAAGCTAAAGTAGTCAGTATAAATGAATATGATGTTAAAGTACTATCAAAATCGAAAAACAAAAGGAAGTTACTCCTGAAATTATACCCATTCAATTCATCATCATCATCTGTGGCTTCACAACCCTTGGTGGGTTTTTGACGACTCGACCATACGTCTCCATCCTTTTCTATCAAGCATCCGATCGGGGCCATCTTCGATTTTCATGGCTTTTAGGTCTTTTTCAATATTGTCTCCTCATCTGAGGCGGACGCGACCTAATGGACGTTTTCCTCCTGGAACCTCTTGCCACACCAGTTTTGCTATTCTATCATCTGGCATTCTTTTAACGTATCCAGCCCACTGTAGTCTCCTGACCTTTATTTCGTTTATTATGCTGGTATCCGTGTGGAGTTCTTTGAGTTCCTAGTTGGATTTTATTCTATATTGCCTTGTATTTCCGTCTCTAGTTGGAACGAATATTTTTCTTAGCACTTTCCTTTCAAAGAACTTAAGTCGTTCTTCGCTTGCAATTGTAAGTATTCAGGTCTCACATCCATATATTACGACTGGTCTTATAACTGTTTTGTATATGTTCAGCTTAGTTTTTCTGATATGTATTCTAGATTTTATTAGGTTCTGAAGAGCAAAAAGGCATCTGTTTGCCGCCTGTATCCTGTTATTTATCTCTTCTGTGATGTCGTTGTTTTCACTGATACTTGTGCCCAGATATTTTAATTGTCTTGTTCCCTCGAAGTTGTAGTCTCTGATGGAGAAGTTTTGTCTACTCTATCTCGATTCCGATTATTTCTACTGAGGTAGGTACATATACTTGGTCTTGTCTTCGTTTATTTTGAGGTCTCTCCTGTCTGCTTCCTTTTCGAACTTTATGAAGGAGTCTTTGAGGTTGATTCTGCTATTGTCAATCATATCGGCATCATCTGCAAAATCCAGAAGCAGGCTGAGTCCCTCTTGATGGTAGCTTGCAGTTGGCTTCTCGATATTGGAGTTCCTAATTACATATTCCGATGCTATAGAGATGGGGTGAGAGGGCGCCACCTTGTTTGAGACCATTATTGATACTGCAGGAGTTGGATAGAAAGTCCCACTCTTACTTTGCATCGCGTATCTTCCATACATACTTTTGTTATGCTCATTCAATTGCCCAGAAAAATAAGGAAGATCGCCCTGAAGATAGGTACTTTATAAGAGATGTCTTGGTTAAGAGGTTATCTAGAGAAAAACCTGATGAAGAATCAGTTTCCCTCAAACCATTTACTAAGTTACGTATTTGTGACAAAACTCCGAGCAAAATTATCTGTTTGATTATTTCTAATTTCCTAGAATCATACTGTTAATTCATAGTTTCATGTAGGGTTGAAATTAAATTCACCTTTTATTTGTTGTTCGCGCTGACGGCAAGATATAACTTCGACAACGGCAACGTATAAATGATCATTAGTTAGTCTCGTACATCGGGATCGTCCGGAGATCAAAGGCGTGTATAATTCATCAACAATTTCATATTCCGGACCGCCTCCCTAGCAGGTTATGTCGTTCATATGAGAATTCGCTGGCTGGGCTGCACAGTTTGTATATAAATTACAATCAACTCGACTTGCGTATTGATTTTTTGAAATGTTCCTCGTCCCAGCCATATTTCTTCTGAAACCCTAAACACGGACCTCATTGGATTATCCATAATATTACTGTATATCTGTTCAAATTGACTAATTGGTTTTTTATATCATATTTACCGATGTTCTGATCAAGTATGCGTTGAAGTGATTATCCTTAAGGTTCAAGAGATAGTAAATGAAGAATAATTTATTTGAAAAAATAAAATTGCTTTTGAGGCAATTCCATTCGAGAAGTTTCAAAAACACCGAAGATACAGGGCCGGATGAACCCTGTCCGGGTCCCTAGGCAACAGCCATGTCCGGGCCCCAGGTCTTTGCAAGTTGATAAAGGGATGTAAGTAATTTCCAGATGATAGACTCCAGGTATCCTGTTACTTCAAAGTCTTATGTGATATTGCAACAACTTGATGCTGCAGCATCACCTTACCTGACTCATTAGCTTTATTGAAATGGACTTAATGAATAGGTTATAGATAAGTGATGAATGATGATCCAGGTTGCATGATGGATTAGGAAAGATAAATGAGACGGGACGCGGTTATTTTGAATTTGATCTTGTTAAACGCAATAAAATACAATAAACGAAATAAAACAGTTTTGTGAAGTACAAATTGAAAAAAGTCAACTTTCAAGATATTTCTTGTTTTTGTACAGTACAGTAAGTTTAAATATCAACTGTTCTAACTTTTCTAGAAACAAAATCGTTTTAAACATCTTGGAAGTTGACCCTTTTAGACTACAGGCCCATATCAAAAAATGGGTGGGACATATGAACCCTCAGGTGATGTATATAGGACGATATAAGAGCATAAAATAATAAGATTCAGCACTATGCCGTCACTTGAAAGCTGTCCAACTGAGTGCTGGTAGGAATTCAAAAGTGCAGGTAGAGGGAGTACATTATGGTGATATATTTTTGTACGGCATTTTACCATAGATAGATCCATGAAAAATAATGAGAATCCATTATTCGGCAACGCCGTACAAAAATCATGCGACAAGGGGAAAAAATCGAAGGTTGCAACCCCCTCTCTTTCTGTGGTCTGGGGGGTGATTTGAAAAAGTACGGCTTCGGTTCCAAAACATTATTTAGCACTCAAAAGTACAATTAAAAATAATGCCGTCAAAAAATTATTGTTCATTTGAATGTATATTAATAAATATCTTAATTTCATGGTATACTTGATTTATGAAGCTGTAAAATCATTTGACTCTGTACGGCAACTTTTTTTTTAACATGATATTGTAAAATTTAATTGTTATATAGTATTGCCGTTCAAAAGAAACTGTTCTAAAAAAAAATAATAGAGAAATACAAAAACTGAAATTTTTTGAATTATTGCGAAAGTTTAAATATTCATAGATTGATAAAATATAGCAATTTTCTACATTTTTCCCTTGTTGTAAATAGTATTACGATAAATAAATTAGGAAAAAATGATGCCGTACATTTTAATGCAGACGATATCTATTAGGCTGATGAAAATGACGATATATATGTAAATTATATTTATTTAATATTTTTATTACTTTTTAATCAATATGAACTTTCAGATTTGTACGACATTAACTTTTTATAAATTATTGCATTAAGTACAAATAAACTATCTGAATATAAAAAATATCGTCATGAATTCCACCTTACATTTCGTTATATGGATTTTTCTTACATTTCGTTCTATGGATTTTTCCTAGAGTTTGTTTCCCCCTACAAACCTTTGGATCCATGGTGAAAATGCCGTACAAAAATATATGACCAAAATGTACTCCCTCTACCTGCACTTTTGAATTCTCTCCAGCACTCAGTTGGACAGCTTTCAAGTGACGACATAGTGGTGAATCTTATTATTTTATGATCTTATAGCGTCTTACATACATCACCTGGTGGTTCATATGACCCATCCATTTTTTGATATGGGCATTATCGACAATGAATTCAAACGGTTCTGAGACATTGTTGAACGAAGACAGGTTATTAGTTCTACTACTAGATACTAGATGGTTCTGTATGTATGAAGTATTTCATCAATTGACAACATGCGTCGAAAGAAAGAAATAATGTTGTTGAGGAATTTCATACAATTTTTCAACTAAAATTCAATGAAATTTTTTTATCTTGGTGCGTGCACGGTCCCGTCGTCGATGTGGGGCCCCTAGGCAGTTGCCTACTCTGCCTAATGGTTAATCCGGCTATGCAAAGATATGATAACAAATGAACGGACTTATTATATAATGTAAATAAAATAATATCTCAAAAATATAGGAATAAGGAATACAAATGAGGATGGGGAAACCTATACGTAATCTATTGGCAGGTAGATAAAAGTATAAAAGTGGGTAAACATAACAGGTACAAAGATTCAATATTTCAATAAAACAAATTTAACAAAGGATAATTATTCATATCTAATTGATAATTCAATAATTTATTGTTACTTTTCCTGATGTTCATTTCAAGTGCTTTCAAAAAATAAATTTTAAGATATCCATTATTAGGAGCTATACATTTTATAATTTGTAATTCTTTTGTGTTATTCTCTCGAGATGGGGGAATATTCATGGATCTATGTATCATGCTGTTTTAAATGCTGCTTATTTTATGTTGGTAAGGGTATGAGGACGAAGTGAGATCAGAATGTGCTGGCTGATGGAACATTTAAAATATGTTTCTATTGTTATTTCTTTTAATTGGCAAATCCAAAAAGTTTATAGAATCATCTGTTCCATTTCCTATTGTAAACTTATTATGACTTATTATATTATTATTACCAGGTAATATTTATCATTGCTCTACTACACTTTAGAATCAGAATTTTAATAAAATCTAAACTCAGGTATTTTTCTTCTGATGAAAATGACGGCGATTCTCCTTAAATATTTTGCAAAAAGCTTTCACTTCTGACTCATGAACTTATGTTTTACAAGTTATATTGTGATATTTATAAATTTGTGGAAAATATTTAACCTTCAGCTGGTATCGTCATTTTTACTTAAGTAACTGGTATCTTCGGGGCGATTCTGACCCGATACTTCAAAAAAAGGTTGAAACCTCCAAATTACAAAATATCATTATTTGATATATTTTTAGCAATGTATACAACAGGTTTAGAAACATAAAAATCTTGGATTTAAATACACTTCATTTTAGGAAGAAAAATACAAATACTTTCTCTGAAAAATTGTAACGAATATAATTTCCAACATTTCAACTGAAACATCAAAATATCAAAAAAACAATATGATGGGCCCTCATACAATATATTTAGTCTTCACATTCTACAAAAAATAAAGAAATAGATTCTCGTTTTAAAAAACTTGCAATAACAATTACATAACCTATCACTCTCTTCTTACATTTTTCAGATAATAATGTAGCTGTGCTCTGCAGGTGCTTCAAACACGTGCCCGTTACACTTATTACACTTTGTAAAATATTTACTGCCATTTTTACCCCGAGGCGAAGCTAAAGGGGTTATAGTCTCACGACAAAAAGTTGGTAACTGGCCCGATTTTAAAAATTCCAACGGATATCGATAAAACACATATGATTCCATTAGGGAATTCGAATTCCCAATTTTTACCAACGAAGAATAAAAAAATATAGCATTTTTTATATACGACATGCGCACGCGCCAAGGTCGATATGTACGAAGTCCTACAAAACATGCGTCGAAGTGCTCTGTGGGCCACGGTAACCAAGCGACGTTGATAGCTTAAGCTTGATTCTGCGTCTGTGTCTGCTCCCCATCCATAGAGATATCTTATCAATTTGCTGCAAAATGAGCCGGGATAGGATACTCAAATTCGACAGTCAAACAATCGACTTTCATTGTTATTTAATTTATATAATAGGTACATTCAAAAAATATTGACGACATGCACATGCGCCGAGGGGTTTCATCATTCCTAGTGCTACGCAGTAGGGTGTCCTTCATTTTTCTATTTACACATGTAACACCTTCGTCGTTGTTTTGCCCTACTTACTGCATCAGGATCAGAAAGTCTGGGCTGAGAAAATGACGGCATACTTTCATTCGTTGTAGTTTCTTCGCATTTGAGGGCTCTTTGCCATCATCTTCACTGTTCAAGAACAATTAACGTACTTTTTCGACATACTCCATAGTGAAATAAATTCAAAACACACACCTAACTGGTATCCTCGGGTCAAATCTGACCCTAACGCGTACAATTCGGCCTTTGCGATGCTCAAATGGAATTGGCGTTTGAGGTATCTATTTTTACGAAATATTTATGAGAAGTCACAGAACCACAACCACCCCCCACTCCTCAACTATTCTCACGCGCTCGGCCGTTTTTCGTCATGTTCAGGTTTATTTTTAACATATTTCTCAGCGTTTTCAAGTAAAACCAAGATGAACATTTTGAACTATGAGAATTCTAATTTCAAAATCTTTTTTGTAAATTGAAATCGGACCATACCTGTTACATACAGGTCTGCTGGAAAATGCATAGTAAAATATACAAATGGCCACAGATCGAAAACTATGCATCGGACAGTTTCTGCTGTTCGCATAAATAAAGTTTATATTAATAACAAATACTGAGCAGAGGATCTACGCTACAACACAAAACCTAACCGAGAAATGAATTTTTGAAAAAACTGCATTTTTGGCGGTTTTTTCCGATTTTCTCTCAAACTAAGGGTCTCTCATTTTTCTTCGTCTTTTCATTTTCTACAATTGGTCTATTGACAGAATCACGATTACTCTGGTAGTTTCAGTTTGATAAGCAAAAAAAAATAAAAAAAACGCGATTTTTTGCATAAAATTGTTAATAACAAAGTTATAAATAATAAAGTCGAGTGAAAAACATATCACTATATCATATGGAACTATCTTACAAACAGTGGCGGAGCTGGTTTTCTTCTAACACTTTTTACATGAAAAAATCTCTGTAGCTTGGCCTAGAGTGACTAGGCCAAGAGATAAAGTTTTCGACTTTAGTCAGCGAATATTCATTTCCCATATGCACCCGTATTAGCAGGGTAAACACGAAGTTTCCCCCGAAAGCTGAATTATGCGAGAGGGTATCCGGTGAGGTATACAGTCGTAAAATATATCGGCCCACCCCCGAAAGTTCGGAACACATCTGCAGTCACCTACCCCAGATGTTCGAGGATCGGGAATAGGGAAACCCGGCTAATCATTTTCATTATGGCATAGAAATATCATACCAGTGCAAAAGCGCCTGTCCTGTGATGAGATGAAGATGCGCCGGGTCAATTCTGACCCGACGATACCGTTTAAAGGTTAAAATTCTTCCTTCCCAGAGAAAGTGAGGCGAACTTCAAAAATCATCTCGACGATGTGCTTCGAATGTGGACAGCACTGCATTGCCTATTCCAAGTCAGTTCAGTAAACAGAATACACAGCTTGCCCATTAACTCCAATCAATTTCTGGCGCATACTGATTCGAACCCATTCGGTCAGACTCTATTTCTTATAAACCCCAAGCGAGACATCATTGCATTATTGATTTAGTTGTACGATTGGAGTTTAATAATGATGAATGATGTTCGTGTGTTGATTAAATGAGTTTAGTAATTTGTTGTTCTATCGAAAGAACGCCGACGCTCGACTTTTACTAGCATAAATTTACACGAAAGGAAGTGCTTGTTTTTTTTTGACGATCATTTCTGTGATTTTGGTCGCGAATATTAACTGGAAATAATTTAGTATCGAATTTTGGTTATAATTCTGCCTTTTGAGTAGATTGGTCTGTTTGGATTCCTGACAAGAGCGACGGAATTGATTATGCCTAGCTACTGTGTACACAAAACGAAGTGCTTGTTTTTTAGACAATCATTTCTGTTAATTTGAAGATTTACCGGTTGCAAATGATAACTGGAAATATTTTTGTGTCGAATTCTGATTATAATTCTGTCTTTGAGTATATTGGTCTATTTAGATTCATGGCAAGAGCGACGAGATGCATTATGTCTAGCTATTGTACACACGAAACGAAGAACTTGTTTTTTTAGACAATCATTTCTGTACATTTGAAGTTTAACCGGTTGCAAATAATATCTGGAAATATTTTAGTATCGAATTGTGGTTATAATTCTGTCTTTTGAGTAAAGTTGGTATATTTAGATTCCTTGCAAGAGCGACGAAATTGATTATGTCTAGCTAATGTGTACACGAAACGAAGTGCTTGTGTTTTAGACAATCATTTATGTACATTTGAAGTTTTACCGGTTGCAAATAATAACTGGAAATAAGTACTTATGTAAGTATCGAATTGTGGTTATAATTCTGCCTTTTTAGTAAATTGGTCTATTTAGATTCCTGGCAAGAGCGACGGAATTGATTATGTCTAGCT
>JARQZK010003027.1:0-22500 GCA_030704885.1 Cynegetis impunctata | reverse complement strand
AAGTAGCATTCAAATTAAATTGTAATATAAGTTTTTAAGTTATTCTAAGTCCTTTCTGTAATTAATGGAATTTTGGTATATGTTGACATATACTAGTTTCTAATGTCAGTATATTTATTTATTTGTTATTTCATATTGTCATGTCTTGAAGCGAAATGTTTTTGTTCGTGATTGAATTAATGATGTGTGTAATTTTGAATAATTTGCGATGATATTGAAAGTTTTCTTTGTTTTGCAATTTTTATAGTTTTGAAAAAGACTTGGAAACTAGCCGAAACGTTAACAAGAATGGAAGTAAATTTTGAATAATTTCAAGTTGGACATCAATATTATAAACTCTAATACCCACCAATACTACATCCGAGACTACATCTAAGCATATTTCAATAAAAAGGTTTAAGAAACTTACGAACATATATATATATATATATATATATATATATATATATATATATACATATATATATATATATAATATATATATATATATATATATATTTATATATATATATATATATATATATTATATATATATATATATATAATATATATATATATATATATATATATATATATATATATATATATATATATAATATATATATATATATATATATATATATATATTTATATATATATATATATTTATATATATATATATATATATATATATATATATATATATATATATATATATATATATATATATATATATATATATGTCTATGTGTGTGTATATATAGATATCAGACACAAAAAACACTTCGAAAATCGTGGTTTGGAAGGCCTAAAACGAATAAAATAACTACTGCACATTTCCTCTAAAATACCTTTAAATGATTTGACGAAGTAATCTCTAAGTTAAAAATACTGATGAAAGGTACTTAGTAACATCCACGTTATTTCGATCGAGTTAATTGTATTATACATATTTATTAAGTTTAGGCGATTATCAGGTATAATTTATCTTTCATCGATTTTCGAAAAAAGTGTTCCGTTATCGATATTTCAATATAATCGGTCCGATAGAGGAATTTAGGTACCCTTATCTGATTCTGAGCTCACAGTCTAATCAATAGTTTCGTTTTATTTATATTTGAATAATGTTTTGGATATACAATCATTATTCGATATACTCTACGATTCTCTTGGAATAACAATAAAGATCAATATCGTTAATGTCTACGATAAAAAAATTAATAAATTATATATTATAAACCATGATGTAATTTAACTATTTGATACGTCTGATTGAGGATTAGATACCAGGTAATATGAAAGTCGAACTTTGAATTAAAGGTTAAAAGAACCGAGTGTTCGCGTACATAAAAAGGATGAAAATTCATAGAAAAAGTTGCCAGATGGAATTATATCCATTAGCGAGTTTTAATTGGAGAGATTTTAACTGCCCACAGTGCTCGGGATGTTTCCCGAAGCTCTTTTTGTGTAATTTTCAATTTGGTCCGACTGTTATTCGCATTTTTATTGAATTTAAAAGTGTATCATTAAAAGTTTTATAGTTCAGATAATTAACTATAATTACAGTGGAACGTATCTACTATACTGTAATTGTAATCTATATCAGTGCGAATTTTTATGGTTTTTATTACTATTACTGTTTCGATTTTATAGTAT
This sequence comes from Cynegetis impunctata, assembly GCA_030704885.1. Taxonomy (NCBI): domain Eukaryota; kingdom Metazoa; phylum Arthropoda; class Insecta; order Coleoptera; family Coccinellidae; genus Cynegetis; species Cynegetis impunctata. Next base: position 20,865 of record JARQZK010003027.1, on the reverse strand, counting down.
CGAGATTATGGAATAATATGGAACCAATAATTCTATAAATTAGCAACTGACTTTCCCGGGAAAAATAGGAAAACGGCATTATGAAATTCGTGATTGCAGTTTCTACTTTTCAATCATCTTCCAACAGGAGTTGGTCTAACACAATGAATATAATATTGTAAATAAAACTTAACAGTTTTCATTTTCACTATAGTCTGTTAACATGATTTGTTTCGCCAAAACACAGTGGCTTCTTCAGATAAATAATACATACCAACTTTTACAACAAGAATATTGAAAGATAAAAGAAGGGAATATAAAATAAGAATGAAGACAAACCTAAACTTAATCTTTTAGCAGGTAGATAGTACAAACTAGGGTTGTAACGGACGCCTCCTTGGCAGAGGCGGAGGCGGATGCGGAGGTGACGAGCTTCGCCTCCGCGTATGCGAAGGTTAACGGAAGCGGAGGTGAAAGTAGAAGTGGAAAAATACGAATTCATGATTTTTTGAAGTAATAGATAGTCAAAAATCTTCATTTCAAATAATATGTAACGCATGTATATAATGTATAACATACTAGTAATCCAAATTAATAAAAGTCATATTATATTTCACAAACAACAGTTTTGCAGCCTTTTCACTTTCCATAAATCAAACCAGCTGAACTAAATAATTGAAATTGCCGGCGCCGATAAGTGAAGTGCAAATAATGGGAGAAAAATTTCATAATAAGTGTTAAATCTCCACCATAATAAAGGATCATTTTCTATTTTCTTTTTCGTAGCCACTACTATTTTTCAACATATAACAGCCAGATTGGAATGCAAACTTTGTGTTGGTGTTAAATTCGGGAAGCTTGTGCTCGGTTCATTCTCCATCAGATTTGATTCTTGTCTAGGTTTTTTTTTTGACAACAGAAGCTTCGTCATCACCTACACTTCTTGCAACATTCAAGTCATGTAGGGTTTGCAATCGTATTGGTTTGGACTGAACTTGTTCTTTAACTATCTCATTCAAAATTTTAATTTGTACTTTTACAATATTATAATGGATTTTCATCAAGTATCGGCCCAATCAATTGGTTATACAATGAATATCTGTGTTTACAGAACGGTTAACTTTCATCGTTTCATTAGTTACTCATTTAGTCTATATTTTTGTATATTACTTATATTTCAACCAAATTTCCTTTCTGAGTTTCTAATATTCAACTGTAAATTAATATTCTAAGTTATAATTTCAAATAAAATAACCTCTATAATCGACAATTCAAATTGAATAATCAAAAAATATATTCTTGATTCAGATTCAGCAGATAAATACTTGAATTTTATCATATATAATACCACTAGAGATGAAATTTTGCCGGCAAAATTTCTCGATTGTAATATGAAAGTTTGTTGCTTAGGCGATTTCGCGAATGACATGTCTAAGCAACAAACTTGAATGTTACAAGAGAGAAATTTTACCTGCTTAAATTTCATCTCGAGTGGTATTCGACATGACTGTTTCACGAGAAAATATGTCTAACAGTAATATGGTCACATTTCAGAAAGTCAAGGAAATAACGATTCATGTGAGAAATGTCAAAATATTATCGCTGAAATACTAACATAGTAAGTTTTGCCGGCTTGCATGTTTTATCGCTGTGAAACGAGAGTAGCTATGGAAACTTTCTCACTAAAAATGGAATGAGTGAAATAGTCAGACGAAGAGAATAAGGGCACTTAATACTTCAATAATTTGAAAATTATCAAACACTTTTCCGAGGGAGCTGGTTACATGTATTCCGTGACGCGAAATCTGTATTCACAATGCAACAGTGCATTAAAAATGTCAACTATTTGTTTTGCGGATAATTGTTGGTTCCTAATATCTTTATTGGAGGGCGTTATAGGTTATTATCCATACAGTAGTTAAGCCGTGATTTGTATTGAAGAACAATTAGAAATATGTCAATTCACTCTGAGTCAATTGAGCTACACTGAAGAGATGTAAGAAGATCGAAACAGTTGTATGTAGATCTCGAGTCGATGCCATTTTTTATAATTCACTGTTGCATCGTGAATGCAGATTTCCCTTTGGAAGATTGTCTGATAATTTTGAATGATTGATGAATTCTCCTTGTTCACTTACATTAATTGATTGTACTCGAGTTTTAAGTGTCATTAATTCCTCAAATAAATAAGGGAAGTTATCAGTTATCTTCAACGTACACATTATATACCTGTATTTGATAATCAAGATAAAATATCGAGAAAAGCTGATATTTTCTTTGACTATCTGAATGAAAATCCCTTACTTTCTGAGTTTGTTTCCGAAGAATATTTAAGTGTTAAGTTTCTGCTTATTCATCAGATGTTTTTCATCATTTTCGTAGGTCTATAATTCATCACAAAGTGTTTCCATTGCGGCCTGAATCAAAAACTCCGAAAGCATTACCGTGAAAAGCTTTTGCGAAACGAAAATCAATGATGGGAGCCCCTATTTCTGAATCTGCAATAACGCCAGTCATTATCTCCTGGATTCGCCATAATGCAGATTATTCCCGAATCTCTCCGGGACTCATTATTGTCATTGTTATGGTGGAGTTTTTTCGTGCGGTTAGAATTTCTGCGTATCGAATGGGGATCTGATATCGAATATTTTTTCTATTATTCTGGGGGCAGTTGAGTCCCTTGAGTTTGATCTTGGGGGAGATTTGGACGCAAGTTAACGCTTGGTTCGTGTGAAATAGTTGGTAGTTTTTTTCTCAAAATCTGAATCTCGTTGAGGTTCAAATCAAAGCAAAAAAAAAACGTGTGACACTGCCGCGGTAAAGCTATTGCATAGCATTTTTTATCAACTGATGCAATTATATCTATTTATTTTTTATTTATGCAGTATTTTTTTTTCTTTTTCTCTGATATTAATTCAAGTTACACAAGAAAACAAACTTTTTTCTTTTATCGAATAAATGAGCAGTGAATATCGTTTGAAATATTTCTATTATCTTACAATACATGTAGGTTATTCATGAATTTTTATCATTGAAACTATAGGTTTATAGTAACTGAAATAAGAACATATCATATATTCTCGTCCAATTTTGGATTCGGAGAAATGTAAATTGCTGCCATGACTATGTGTAGGCCATTTCTAAGTTTGCATAAGCACGCACAAATATCTCCAACAAATGAGCGCCTAAAATTCACATCGGTAACGTGTGCAATATTTATATCAATATTCGGAATCATAATATTAGTAATATAAGTATATAGCTATTCACTGTTGTATATTGGTACACAAACAACTGCTTACGTATTCGTCCGATTTTGGAGCAGCTCGTCTCGATCCGTGCGAGCTTCGTACAGTCGTACCATATACATACACGTTAAGCGAACGCTCGGCCGAGCTACATGGTAGGCGGAGTGGGGGGTGTTAGGTTTTATTTTCGTTACGGAATTTCTTGATTCGGTCGCCGCGCTCAATGCCCGCGATCAAAGCTATGCAATAGCTTAATATTTACACAATTTATTGACAAAGCGAAAATATAAGAACCAAACATATCACCTGAGAGAATGAATGTCACACAACTAAAAACACATCAAATATATATTTCCATATAAAATATATACAAACTTTACATCATTAACAATAGAACAAAACTTTTTCTGAAACCGAGAGTCAAAATGTTATTGTTTTTTTTGTTCGGAGCCGATGTGCCAATTTGGTCATATCGATCAATCAATGCTTAGAATAGTAGTCTTCTACAGATTAATAAGGTCTACCAAGAAAAAGGGATTTTGCTCGTTTCCGAAAATTGGCCAAGGAAGTTATAGTTTCTAATTAATCTGGAAGGTGGTTCTAAATTTTCTTAGCATTGTACATGACGGACTTTCTTATCAATTCAGAGGAAGGACTAGCGAGGTGAACATGATGTCCCGAAGATCTAAGGGAATACCCATGCTGTGACACCGAGGATACGGCATGAAAATACTTACGAATCTAGCACACAGGTTCAAGTAAATATAAAGCAGGAAGCTTAAAATTCCATTTGTCTTCAAGTGAGGTTTGCAATGAGCCCTATCTTGCAGTACAAACATGTAACGAATTGTTCTCTTCTGCAATTTGAGAATGGTTTCATGCTGTGAAAAATTACATGAACCCCAGAAGGGAAGACCATAATGTAGATGAGATTCGAACAATTTTAAATTGAGTTAGCGGGTTGATATTTGGTGCGTTGATTGAATTGATGTAAGGGCAAAATTATTTGGGTGTTTCAATTTTTTTCCTCAAGGTTTTGAGGTATTGCACACCTTCAGATAGAGTGTGCAATACGTAGATTGAATCTATGTGAAGGAAGTGCTTTTTAGTGGTTTCAACTATTTTGCTCATTTGTAGAGATTTCATGTGGGTATCAAAGATTTGCTCTACTCCACAGCCCTTCTAAATTGACAAAATGAGGAAAAAATACGATATTTTTGAAGAAGCTCTGCAGCTTACCTAGGGTGTATTCGCGTTGGGCGCTTACACGCTTTAAGCGCTCACGCTTAGAAGCACAGATTATTGGCGTTCGTGTTGGCCTACTAGCGCTTAGAGACGCGTCACGCTTTGGCATTGAGCATTAAAGGTGAATGTCAGATCTTCTTTTTACGCTTAGGTAGGCAAAAGCCCGATAGTTCAGGCAAATATACTGTGCTTTAACATTTCCCTACAAATTTATTAATTATCGACAACAAAAGTTAGGTTAGCTTACGCTTAGTGTTAAGCGTTTGTAAGCGCGAGTCGACCACAGAGAACGAAGCTTATAAGCGCTTAAAGCGTGTAAGCGCCCAACGCGAATGCACCCCTAGTTTCATCATCTTTCCTCTGAAAATTATGCTTTGTCGGTCACTTATCAAAATTAATGAACATTGGTAGTACTGTATATTGTATGAAATTGAAAGTCTTGTGACATGTTGAATTCCGTAGATCATTTATATGCAGTAGGTTCAATGATAATACATTAACACAATTATGTAGAGTACAAGTTAAATTTGAATTGAACAAATTGAGAACATATAAAATAGTAAAGAGAGGGTGATTCTTATACAAGCTGTACCTTGAAGCATATTTCGGAGTGAAGGATAGAGCCTCGAGGAACACATGCGCTGAGATAAAAAATGCAGGGAAAACCTCAACATCCATCACGAAGTTTCATCTATTATCAAAGAAGTTTTTTATCTATAAGATCAGTTGATATTTATCAGGTTTCTGTGCTAAATTATATCTGTAATCTTTGAGAATATCGTGAGTGTTGGTTGTTTTTCAATCTTGCCCGAAAGCTTATACTGTGTTACTATTTCTGAAATTTCTGAGTTTTTTCAGCAAATTTGAACCTTGACGAAATTTCCTCGCATTAACCCGCTTGCATCTCACCCATTCCTGATATCCGTGATGATGAAAGATTCCTGTCAGTTATGCTTCCAGCATCCCTTTCGAGGTTGTGAACACGCGGCTGGAATTTCTGACCCTACGATGTCCCCTAATCGATCCTACACGCGACGCATTTGTAAAGGCGTCGGGGCGCGACCCCCGGGAGTTATTTCTTTGGGAATTTTCGCGGAATTTTCCGTATATACGAACGGCCTACGCGAGAAGGGGGTCGTTGAAGTGGAAGTGATAAGGAAAAGTGAAATATATGTATCGTTATTCCTTGGGGGGTCGAATGGACGTGCGGGATGGAAACGAGGGTGAGAGATTTGAGGTGTTTTCACGTATGATTGCACGTGAAAGCCGAGAATGAATTTATGGGATTATTCAGACACCATCGCGGATAAATCGGGAACTAAAATGATTTTCCTAACAGAACAAAAGTGCGGCGAGAAAAGTGTTAGAAAACTACATCAAGTTTTGATTTTTAGCGGGTTTTCACTTTGAAACTTGCTCATTAAAATGGGTGCGATTAGCAACGTTGGACATAGGACCAAGATAGTTTTTCGTATCATGACTTTTTATGATGCTTGGCACCAAAAACTGAATTTCATAATATATATATATATATATATTATATATATATATATATTAAAATATTTTATATATATATATATCTATATATAAATATATATATATATATATATATATATATATATATATATATATATATATATATATATATATATATTATATATATATATATATGACCATAACTCAAAAAGGTAAAAAAAAGTGTGATTCAGTTCTGAAGTTGGATAAAAAAATACTAACGGAAGTAATGCAGTACAAATATCTCGGACTAATAATATCCAGCAAATTAGTGTGGAATGCACACATTAACAATATAGTTGAAGAAATCGCTCCTATTATTGGAGTTTTAAGAAGATGCTCTCATCAGTTAAACGATACTTCAAGATACCTTCTGTATAACAGCTTTATTACACCGCACTTACGATACCTTATGCCTTGTTGGGGAAGTGCTAGCGGATACCTCATCAGTAAACTGCAGAGACTGCAAAACAAAGCCATCAAAGCACTTTTCCAACTGGAATACTCACACCTAGTGAAAGTTTGTACAAGGACCGTCCCATCTTAACAATAAAACAATTAATCACTATGGAACAGACTAAACTTATTCATTGCATTAAAAACAAGACTTGAAAATCAAATATTGTAATAAAGTATACAAGGGATATCCACAATTATAATGTGAGGTCAATGCAAGTGATTAGAAATCCCTACTCCAGAACCAAGAGGGGACAGGAGTGGCCATACCAGAGAAGCACTAAAACCTACAACTCTATACCAGGAAGTGTATTAGAAGGAAGACATCGAAAACCAGGCCATGACCTGAGGAAATACATAAGGGACACTAAATAAAATATTTGCAATCAATATAACTCAAAGTTGGTAAATGTGATAGTGTGAACTTTGGATAATTTATCTTAATAAGAAAGTGTATATTATGTTGTTATGATTGAAATGGAGTTTATATTATGTTATAATTTTTGTAAATTTTAGGCCTCAGTACCAGGAAACTGATTCGAGGTCAGAAATAAATAAACTTTAAAAAAAAAAAAATATATATATATATATATATATATACATATGTTCATATGTATGTATGTATAAGCTTATGTATTTCATCGTTTTTTACACGATAAATGGCGCAATTTTGAAGCAATAGTGTTAAAAGTTTGTAAATAGGTCTTTTCGGATGATATCTTGGATGGGATTGATTTTAGATCGAATTGGTTTGGGAGTTGACTCCCTTAGGGGGACAAGTTTTGTATGATATCTTGGATATGATTTGTTTTGGACCAAAGTGGTTGGGGGTTGACCCCCCGGGGGAAGAAATAAATCTTAATTACACGATAAAGGTCGAAATTTTTAAGTAATAGGGTTGAGAGTTTGTAAGTAGGTATTTTCGAAAGATATCTTGGATGGTGTTTGGCTTTGGTTCGAATTCGTTGGGGGGTTGAACTCCTTGGGGAAGAAATAAATCTTATTTTCATGATGAAGGCCTAATTTTGAAGCAATAAGATTGAAAGTTTGTGAGTAGGTAGTTTCTTATGATATATTGGATGGAATTAGTTTTGGTGCGAATTGATTGGGAGTTGACCCTCCAGGGGAGGAAATAAATCTTGTTTACACGATAGAAGGCGCAATTTTCGGACCATAGGATTGAAGCTTCGTAGGTAGGTAGTTTCGTATGACATCTTGTATAGTATTCATTTCGATGTGAATTGGTTGGGGGGTCGACCCCCCGGAGGAGGAAATAAATCTTGTTCACGCGATAAAGAGCGCAATTTTGTAGCAATAGGGTTGAGAGTTTGTAAGTACGTAGTTTCGTATGATATCTTGGATGCGATTAGTTTTGGGACCAATTGGTTGGGGGGTTGACCCCCCGGGGAGGATTTGGAACAAAAATCATGAATGAATGAATAGATTTCTCAAACTGGACACGTTATGAAAACCTGCTTTTCTAATGCAGCTCGCTGCGATAGTGTTTTTTATTTTTTTATACCTTGTTTCCATCTGAATTCATCAGTCTCCTTTCATATATATATATATATATATATATATATATATATATATATATATATATACAGGGTTTTCTGAAAATACGTCGTTGCTCACTCAGTCGTTGTATATCCATCGAGTGAGGCACGAATCTTCTAACATTCTCCATTAAAGGATGAATGGGAATTCCATGTCGTTGAGTCTCATGAAACTACCTCCGTTGAAGGGTTGATTTGATTAGTCAACAATTTTTTAATGCATTGCCCAACGTCTTATCATCTTTTCATACATGCTACTCCTGTAAATCTCAAATGAATATTCAACGTATATCTACATAAAAATAAATGTACTACTTAAGAGAACCTCGAAAATTTGTTTAATACCTTATTCATGTCTAAAGTTTGAATCTATTGATGATATTAATTATAAGCTATATGAAATTAAGAAAGTGTTCCAATTTTTTAACATTATCTGTCATTGATGTCGATCAGTTTAGTAACAGAATTTTTTTTTCAGGTGAGATCACAGAGAAACTAGATACATAGCGTGATAGAACAAATTAGAGGGTATGTTTAAAAATGTCTTCCTTCAGTTAATTTAAAACAGTATCATGATTCAATTTCTCATTACAGCTTGTAGGCCAAGCTACAGAGATTTTTTCATGTAAAAAGTGTTAGAAGAAAACCAGCTCCGCCATTGTTTGTAAAATAGTTCCACATGATATAGTGATATGTTTTTCACTCGACTTTATTATTTATATCTTTGTTATTAACAATTTTATGCAAAAAATCGCTTGTACAATTGAAACTATCAGAGTAATCGTGATGGTGTCAATAGATTTACTGTAGAAAATGAAAAGTCGAAAAAAATGAGAGGTCGGACGACTCGATCAGTCCCTTAGTCTAAGGGAAAATTGGAAAAAACCGGTCAAAATGCAGTTTTTTCAAAACTTCATAACTCGGTTGTTTTTTGAGTTGTAGCGTAGATCCTCCGGTTAGTATTATTCATCAATATAAACTTTATTTGTGCGAAGATCAGAAACTGTCCGATGCATAGTTTTTGATCTGTGGCCATTTGAATATTTTACTATGCAATTTTCCAGCAGACCTGAATGCGACAGGTATGGTCTGATTTCAATTTACAAAAAAGATTTTGAAAGTAGAATTCTCATAGTTCGAAACGTTCATCTTGGTTTTACATGGAAACGCTGAGAAATATGTTAAAAATAAAGCTGAACATGACGAATAACGGCCGAGAAATAACCGTCATGTTCAAAATGCTGACGCTTTCTAATGTCTCCAACTATTCTCACGCGCTCGGCCCTTTTTCGTCATGTTCAGCTTTATTTTTAACGTATTTCTCAGAGAGTAAAAAACATATCACTATATCATGTGGAACTATTTCACAGACAATGGCGGAGCTGGTTTTCTTCTAACACTTTTTGCACAAAATGGTGACTCTAAATCTCTGTAGCTTGGCCTATTACCACAGCATCATTGCGTGTTTTGTTATTTCCGATTGAAGTGTATCTCGCTGTTTGATTGAGGTTGATGCTTACTTATATATACTCTATAGGCAAGACAATTTTGTCGGACGTATGCAGAATACATGTGTCCCACTTCTTCAAAATAATAAATACATTTCTATAAATAAAACTCCTCATGTCTCTTCAACTGTTCATAGGTTTTCATACATACAAGAATTAGGTATAAGGGAGCAAATATAATTTGAAAAAATCTATTTATTATATATATTATCTATATTATCTCATTTGACAGATTAAATCGAAGAATTAGACACATAAAATAGAAGAATAATGATTTGCAAGAATGAGAAGCTCTAAATGCATTTATTGACCTAGAGAAGTTATATTTTGACGTTTTTACTGAAAACTAACTCAAATTCAGTTAGTTTTTTCTGAAATTATGTGAATTTCATTTGTTTGCTGAAACCTACTTACGTAATCTGTGGATTATATGACAACCATAATTTTCTGACCTTTCAAAGCTAATTCCACTAGTTTCGCATAGGTTTCGCTAAATATTTTAAAATAAGTATCTAGTAGATTTAAAAATCTTCAACATAAAGTTTTTCAATCATTTTTCACAAATTTAAGTAAGATCCAAAATAACTCAACATTTCACTACAACTGTTGAGCACATCTGAGTTCCAAAAACTCCTATCTGGAGGTTTTCTTTCAATATATTAATACAAAGTATAGCACTAAACATCAAATTATCGTCGCCAGACACTTCGTCAAATAATTTAATGTTTGGATAACACCTATCATCGAACTATCTCATTCGACCTGAAAATTAATGATTATAAACTACCGGCTATATTTGTTACACAGTCGCTCTTTATTGAAACTGAAACTAATAGGTTATTTTCGATATCACGTATGATTACAAGTTGAATTTCTTATCTTCACAACGGCAATCGTCTGTTGGTTTTCGATATAGATAACTATGTTATGGACAAAACGGGACAAATATAATAAACTCACTTTTAAATTATCAATATTGTTATTGAATCGGAATGTGGGTTCTTCTGTTAATGTTATTTTGAATCGAACCGGTTTGAAAGTAGATTGATTGGATGCTAAGAAAGTGCGTTTTGGTGGTATAAACTTTTTTCACAATTTGTTGAAACAATTTGTACACATGAAAGAAACTTGAAGTATTTCTTGGATAATAATAAGAAAAAGACTAACATCGGAGAAAAAAGAGGTGTTTACAAAATATTTTGCGACGCATGTCCTGCTTAATATATGCAATAATAAACATTCGTATACAGTTTAAACTTTAAAATAAAACACACTTAGCTTAAGTTTCACTATATAAAAATGATTAGATACTTTATTTAGCAGTAAAGGATAGTCGACATGTTTCGAGTTATGAACTCATTATCAAGACTGACTACAGGAGAAAGATCACAAGTGGTAATCTACTATCATGGGCGGAACTTATTTCGAGAATTTCAAGAAGGTCAAGGCGCTTTCCTTTGTTACCTGAAAGCAACAATTGAGTTTTGTTGAAATCTAGGAAATGATTAAATTTTATACAATGTTCGGAGAAGCCAGTGGTATTTTTATTTTGTAAAATTGACTTTTTATGTTCTTCAACGCGAATGTTTATATTCCTTCCTGTTTGTCCAATCTAGAAAGAAGGACATTCGTCGCAAAATATTTTGTAAACATCACTGTTTTCTCCGATGTATTACTTAAGCCAAGTGTGTTTTATGATGTTGCACCAAGTGATGAGCGAGAATGCAATCTCAGTTAATAAACATTCGTGTTGATGAACACTAAAAGTCAGTTTTTCAGAACAAAAACACCACTGGCTTCTCCGAGCATTGTATAAAATTTAATTATTTCCTGGATTTCAACAAAACCCAATTGTTGCATTCAGGTAACAAAGAAAAGCGCCTAGACCTTCTCGAAATTCTAGAAATAAGTTCGGCCCATAATATTAAATTACCCCTTGTGAACGAACAAATTGATTTTCAGGTATCACCTTTGCTTTTGTCTATTTTATAAAATAAGATAAAATACTCTCCTGTAGTCAGTCTTGATAATGAGTTCATATCTCGAAACATGTCGACTATCATTTTCTGTTAAATACAGTTCATAATTAATTTATATAGTGAAACTCAAGCCAAGTAGATATTGCTTTATTTTAAACATTATTTTTTCTATAATTCCTGTCATTTTTATGTAGAAATTTCCAATTTTTTTGTGGTGTCAGAAGATTTGAGCATATCCAAATATATATGAAATTTTTTATTGATTGAGTTCCACCCCAGTGGATTCAAATATTTTCCTTCAATTTCTTTCTTCGCCACAATTTGTACTTTAAAATTTAAAACAATTTTTAGGATTTTCAAGTGTTGCGCATCTTTGCAGCCACTCCAAATTTAATTGTGATCCTGAAAATTTGTATGTGAATTTGGTTGACGTGTGGTTTGTACTACTTGCGAATGTTTTTTTCCACCGCCGCCATTTTTATGAAAAAATTCCCTGCGTTTTTTCAGGTAGTCAAGCTCTGTTTATCTCTTCAGTTCCTCAAAATTGACTCGGGAGTTTGAGAATTTTCATTCAAAAAAGAACGAAAATGAGGGTAAATAAGACCTTAGTGAGGGAGTTCTGCTGCTCATGCGTTTTTTGTAGTAGGTAATTTCTGATGAAGCACTGCAAGAATTTATATCGATTCGAATAAAATAATGACTAGAGATACCAGTTCGAATGTTAGTTTTCGAGTCCCATGTAGAAACTAAATATTCAAATATTACACCATATTATGTAAAACTCTCAATAAAATATTTATGTTACCTTTATGCAATATTACAAACAGAAGTTTTGTTTGTGCAAGAAAGTTTGCCTGTGAAAATTATTATTAGAACGAAGTCTCTTACGGCAAGCTTGGAGGAGATAGGGATTTTGCAGCGTGACCAAACTGAAAAGAATGTGAAATTAAAACCGTTCAACCTCAAGCCGACGGATTCTTGTAAACCGATATTTGTGAGTAGGCGTATTCTGACCGTCTCTTGTATTTATCTTATATATAAAATTCTCGTGTCACAAAGTTCGTTCCCATACTCCTCCGAAACGGCTTGACCGATTCTCATGAAATTTTGTGAGCATATTGAGTAGGTCTGAGAATCGGCCAACATCTATTTTTCATCCCCCTAAATGTTAAGGGTCTTCTTCTGTAGCTTATACTGTCCACTGCTGAACAAAAGCCTCTCTCAAATGCTTCCATTTCCCCCGTTCTTGTGCAACCAATATCCAGTTTCCGGCTGTTCTTCTCATATCATCGCTCCAGCGGGTAGGTGGTCGTCCTCTGTTACGATATGCGTCCTGTCTTGGACGCCATTCTGCTATCTTCTTTGTCCATCGATTGTCCGTCATTCTGGCAACATGCCCCGCCCAGTTCCACTTTAAATGTAAGATAGTCTCGACAGCATCTCGTGTCTTCGTTCTAAGTCTTATAGTTGTATTTTGGGACTCTGTCTCGAAGGGTGATTCCCAGCATCGATCTTTCCATCCTGCGTTGCATCACTTGTATTTTCGTAATGTTTTTTCTTGTAAGTGTTAGTGTTTCTGCACCATATGTCAACACAGGAAGGACGCATTGGTTGAACACCTTCCTCTTCAAGCATATTGGGAGATTGGACCGATACACTGATTTTAGTTTTCCAAATGCTGCCCAAGTCAGACCTATTCTTCGCTGGATTTCGCGTGTCTGATTGTCCGTTCGATGCTGATTTTCATGTCCTAGGTATTTGTATGAATATGTCTGTTCTATATTTATGTTGTTAATTTTTAGAGAATTGCTTAGAACAAGGTTCGTCATATATTGTGTCTTTGACAGATTTATTTCAAGGCCTACCTTTTCTGCGGCTATATGTAAGTTTTGTAACAATGTTTGTGCCTCAGCCGTGTTGTCTGTTATTAAGACGATGTCATCGGCGAAGCAAAGGTGGCTTAGATTTTCTCCATCGATGTTAATTCCCATGTTGTTCCAACTTATTTTGTTTAGCACACTTTGCAGCAGAGTAACGAATAGTTTAGGAGAGAGCGCGTCACCCTGTCTCAGACCCCTTTCAATTTTGAACTTGTTGGTATGTTAATTGTTGTTTATCTTTACGTATGCTGTGGATGTGGTATATATGTATTTAATAGCTGAGGAGTAACGGTAGTCAATTCGGCATTCTGCAAGTGCTTCTAGCAGTTTCTGATGGTCCACTGTATCAAAGGCCTTTTTGAAGTCTATAAAAACCAACATAAGCGGTTTGTTGTACTCTATACACTTCTCAATTATTAGTTTCATTGTGAGCAAGTGATCGTTGGTACCGTATTTTGTTCTAAAACCCGCTTGCTCTCTTGAAAGAAAGAACTTTTTTTTAGTTTGTTTGTTAGACGTGTTGTTATAATCTTTGTGTAGAGCTTATAGATGTGACTTAGAAGGCTTATTGGCCGTTAGTTTTCAAGGTTCGTGTTATCTCCTTTCTTGTGTATGATGATGATTTGTGCACTTTCCCATTGCGATGGCATTGTTCCTTCGGAGAGGCATTTATTAAATAAGGTTTTAAGGGCATTGATGATGTCTTGTCCGCCCATTTTAATGCTTTCTATTACCATCTCGTCTTCACCAGGTGCTTTGTTGCTTTTCATATCTTTTAAAGCTGATATAATTTCATCGTAATTTATCTCTTCGAGGTCTTCTGAGCCTTGGTTTAAAATTATTGGAATATTGGATTTTATTTCTCTATTTGGTGTTGAATATAGTCGTTTGTAGAAAGCTTCAATGGTCTGTGTTATTTCTTTTTTGTTTGTCACTATTCTGCCATCTGTGTTTTTGATTTTATATATATTATTTCTCCCTGCTAGATTTTTCCTTGCCAGAACTTTTAGACTTTTATTCTCTTCTATTGTAGTTTTTATGGATTCCGTATTTTGTTCTCTTTTGTGTTTTCTTATCTCTTTAGCTATTTCTTTATTGATACTTCTATATTCTATTGTTGTCTTGTCTGTCAGTTCTCTTCTTTGTTTCATTAAAGATTTTGTTCTTAGGTTGAGTTTTTGGTTCTTGTTTTTGCTTTTGCAGCACTTTTCAATTGTTGTATTTACACTGTTTGTAATGTTCTCATATATTGCGTTAACTGTCATACGATCATTTACGTCTAGAGATTTAGATATTTGCTGTTTATATTCATACACGTTTCCAGGCAAGTTGCATTTTTTGGACTCTTTTTTAGGACCATGTTGTTTCTTTCCTTTCTTATGTTTAGTTTTATTTTCGATCTTACTAGGCGATGGTCGCTGCCTGTTGAGAATCTATTCAGAACATCTACATCACTGACAATATCTTTTCTGCTGCTGCATATGAAGTCGATGGCGTTCTTGGTCCTTCCGTCTGGGCCCATCCATGTCCATTTTTTGTTGTTATTTTTTTGGAAGAAGGTGTTCATTGCGAAGAGATTTTTGCTATGCAGAAAGTCTATCAAGGTATTTCTCTTTCGTTTCTCTCGCCCAATCCGTGGTGCCAACCGCGTTTTCAGCTTCATCTATTTTGGCTTCCGATTTTAGCATTAAAGTCTCCGATTAGCAGAGTATAGGTGGGATTTTCTCGTCTTGTATGGCTGAGGATATATTCTTCGTAAAAGCATTTCGATATCCTCCTCTGGATGGTCGCTTGTGGGCGCGTAGGCTTGAATGATTTTCAGAGAGTATTTTTTTTGTTGAGTTGGATGGTGATGAATAAGACTCGAGGGCTTATACTTTTGATGTTTATAATGCTTTCAGTGTGTCTTTTTTGTGGACCAAAAAACCTACTCCTCTTATTGCAGTTTCTTCTCCTGCATAGTAAAAGATATGTCCTTTGTCCAGAGTGATTTGACCTTCCCCTATGCGTCTGACTTCGCTTAGGCCCAATATGTCCCATTTTAATGTTTGTGAGTTCTTTCCTCTAGATCTAGCATTTTTTCGTTTGTTGATAGTGTTCTGGCGTTGTAAGTTGCTACGTATATCGGGTATTTTCTGTGACGGTGTGTATTGTTGTCTTTAGGTGATAAAAAAAAAAAAAAAAAAAAAAAAAAAAAAATCGCCTTTATCACCTAAATGTTAAGGGTAGTCCACCCCTAAATTTTATTTTTTGGACAAAATTTTTTGTTTTTATTTTTTTATGATACAACACATAAAAATACATACAATCCTTTCACCCTTCTACGATCAACCCTTATTTTTTATTTGTTAAACTCCTTCGAAATGACTCGACCGATTCTCATGAAATTTTGTGTGCATATCGGTTAGGTCTGAGAATCCGACAAAATCTATTTTTCATCCCCCTAAATGTTAAGGGTAGTCCACCCCCTTAAATTTTTTTCTTTATTTTTCTGACAAACATTTTCTGTTCTATTTTTTTTTATGATACAGCATTCAAAAAATATATACAACCCGTAATTTTCACCCCTCTACGATCAACCCTATTTAGATAGATAAAAATAATTTATATAGCAGAACAACGTTTGCCGGGTCAGATAGAGAGATAGATAGATATGTAGATAGATAGATAGATAGATAGATAGATAGATAGATAGAAAGATAGATAACTATCTAGATAGATAGATAGAGATACATTAGCAGATAGATGAATATATAGAAAGACAGATAGATAAAAATAATTTATATGGCAGAACAACGTTTGCCGGGTCAGATAGATAGATAGATAGATAGATAGATAGATAGATAGATAGATAGATAGATAGAAAGATAGATAACTATCTAGATAGATAGATAGAGATACATTAGCAGATAGATGAATATATAGAAAGACAGATAGATAAAAATAATTTATATGGCAGAACAACGTTTGCCGGGTCAGATAGATAGATAGATAGATATGTAGATAGATAGATAGATAGATAGATAGAAAGATAGATAACTATCTAGATAGATAGATAGAGATACATTAGCAGATAGATGAATATATAGAAAGACAGATAGATAAAAATAATTTATATGGCAGAACAACGTTTGCCGGGTCAGATAGATAGATAGATAGATATGTAGATAGATAGATAGATAGATAGATAGATAGATAGATAGATAGATAGATAGATAGATAGAAAGATAGATAACTATCTAGATAGATAGATAGAGATACATTAGCAGATAGATGAATATATAGAAAGACAGATAGATAAAAATAATTTTTATGGCAGAACAACGTTTGCCGGGTTAGATAGATATGTAGATAGATAGAAAGACAGATAACTATCTAGATAGTTAGATAGGTAGATATACATCGGTAGATAGATGAATAGATAGAAAGATAGATAGATAAAAATAATTTATATGGCAGAACAACGTTTGCCGGGTCAGCTAGTATATATATAAATGTTTAACATATGTGAAAGAGAATGAACACATATTCAATAAACTTTCTGACTATCATAATTATGATACTAGAAATAAGGGAATTTTATGCATACCGAAGCACAGATTGGCGAAGTATGAATCATCGCCATCGTATCAGGGCATTAGACTTTTTAACCTGCCACCAACGGTAAGGGCACTTAAATTTTATGCATTTAAAAAGTATATCAAAAATTTCCTAATACTAGAAGCCTTTTACGGTGTCGGTGATTATTTGAACACTAGAATTGAGACGTCTTAATTAAATTGTTTGTTGATTTGATATTTGAATTTTTGTTTTTATTTTTATTGAGTTGTAATTCTGGAATTTTTTTAAAATTTTTTTTCAAATCTATTTGTAAGTATGCATATTTATTGTTGTTGTTATCTTTCGTAGGTATGCATATTTATTAGTGTTAAATTATTATTGTTATCATTGTTGAATGAAAATTGACTTGTCCAATATAGTGTAAATTGTCTTTCGGGATGAATAAAAATTATTATTATTATAACATGCAACGGAAGTGCAACGCGCATGCGTCATTCTTTTTTTTATCTTTCTCCTTCTGACACGTCATATACATGAGATTCTTGTCTGAGCACGTGGTGTATACTCAGATTATAAATTCATTTTACTCGTAAAGAAACACGTTTATTTTCGCAGAGCTTGTAAATCTTCAATGCGATATTAAATGTAGTAACAATAGCGAGTGAAATAACAAGTGACTTAAATGAAATTGACAGTGATAATAGTGGAAAACTAATTAACGAAATAAAATTAAATACGTAAGTATTAGTTTACAAATATAACTTAATATACATGGTTAATATTATTTTTCGTCGACCTCTTAATAAAAGCTTACTTTAACGTACACGAAATTTATCATTAATGACCCATTTTAGTGCAATTTCTCCTATTTTAATGCATGATTGTCATGGGCAACCAAACACAGAAGTATTCAGCACGGAATAGTTGAATTATTCTGTGTCTGTACTGTTATTCCACAGAGAAAAGGAATTCATAATTCAAATCGAAAAATTTAACTCTATACAAAATAAAGTAGAAACTGCGGAAAAATTTTTATGCAATAATCGTTCGAAAGTAAATAACACTTCAGCTTCCACCAGTTCCACATATTCCTTATCGGATATTGTAGGTAATGTGAACTACTCAGAATGTCACATGTCTAATATTCCATCTATGAATTTCTCAAATTGTTCCAGCGGGAGCATAAATATAAATGTATCGAAATGAACATAGAAATTTATATTGTGTCAAAATAAAAATTTATTTCAATCAAGAATTTATAATCAATTCATGATGAGGTCGACGGAAAAATCTTGTAATAAACTCGTTTATTAATGTAGCGATTAATGGCCTCGAACTGTTAAAATATCTCAACCATTAATCGCTGTCATTAATAAACTAGTTTATTAAATAACTATTATACAATTTATATGTGTACATAATATGTATTCTACTCTCTCAATACACCATTTATTTTATTTTTATCATTATTATATTAATAATTATATCATAATGTCGAATCCGAAGGAACTTCGATCCTACCTGGTGTCCCATGACACCACATCTTTTTTTGTATAACAATTGCATCAGACATAAACCCCGGTTATATTTTTAACAAACGGACATTCAACGAATTCCACCTACAGTGGTCCGTAATCAATAATGATAGATGATATATTTCATCGCACGTCCGTCCCTCGAATAAAACAACACAATTTCCCGGTATCGGTATTTTCGTAAGTATATTTGGGAAATACCGAGCCGGAAAGATCGTCAGAAATAGCACTCTGGAATAACAAAAACCCCAACTGGGACTGTATCTGTTAGCCGGGCGATACGCCAATTTCGGCTTCGGCAGGCTTACAGAGCAAACAAAAGATGACCAACGTCAAAGCTCACTCTATTAGTGGAATTGAGCCGTCCGAACTAGGTGGATTTTCTGATGGACGTAGAAACGGGGTATTATCGAATTCGGGTATCTGTCGCACGCTGCGTTGCCGGTTTGATCGTTATTTCTTTTCCTTCTCATATATATATATATATATATATATATATATATATATATATATATATATATATATATATATATATATATATATATATATTTGATAATTATTAGCAATAACAGGCTTGGCGAATCTCAAAAATGATTTTATTCAAAAGTATAACGTTTCGCCACGACACTCGTGGCTTTTTCAAAACTTTTGAAATATTGAAATTTCTTTGACATTTACTTATTGATTTGAAAAAAATTGAATAGTTAAAAAGGACTACTATATTTCATCAAAAATTTTTTCGGCTGTGGCCGTTCTCTGTTATTCATTACGTGCTATTCAGTCCAATATTAACATTCCAATCTGTTATTATTGAATGGGAAGGGAAACCACAGAAACCTTTACCCACGTAATGTTCGAAATAGGTTCAAATTATTTTGATTTTGAAAAGTCAAAGAATAGGGTACTACTTATCTTTTTTCAAAAAAATTTTATTACAGCTGTGGCCGTCTTCAGTTATTAATTACGTGCTATTTAGTCCAATATCAACCGACAGGTCTGTTGATATTAGATTGGAAGGGAACCACAGAAACCTTCACCCACGTAATGTACAAAATAGGTTTAAAATATTTGATTGTTGTAATTTTGGAGATCACATGTTATAAACTATACTTTCTTTTCAAAAAAATTGAAAATTCTAGATGTTTAGATTTTGTCTAAAAAGATGAGTTGTTATGGTTAGAGTTAGTTTGTTGAATTATTATGTTTTGATTTATGTTGTTCCTTAGAAAAATTAAAGAATTAAATCTGCGTATATTAAACTTGAATGTGTTATATCTGAGATTCACCAAGCCTGTTACTGCTAATAATTATCAAAAAGTTAAAAATAGTTCACAGGCAACAACAATTCAAATATATATATATATATTTATATATATATAAATATATATATATAAAAATATATAATATATAGATATATATATAATTAAATAAATATATATATATATATATATATATATATATATATATATATATATATATATATACAGGGTGTCCCATAAATAACACGCCAGAGTGACACTGGAGGTAGACATCAACATGACCTCAGTAAAAGTTTTCTGGTTTTCGAGATATTGCCACTCTTATAGTTTTTTTTTAAATCCATACTTTTTAGTCATTTTCTCGCCTGTTTCGAATATAAATAAGTTCTAACTCATGGTTTTTTTTTCTTGTGCTATCATCAATATGTGATTGAGACAATCGACCTATCATTTCATTAAAAACTAGCTCGCTAACCTAAAAAAAAATCAAGTTGTTTCAATTTAATTTAAATCTGAAAACGTTGAGTAAAGTTTGACTATTTACTGTGAAAAAATATTGTACCAGACAGAATCAGCAAATCATCTTAAAAACTAGCCTTTTTAATTCTCTTTCGAAAACGGTATAATAATGTGGTTTTTTTTTTTAAAAGTCTTAAAATTCAAATTTTTGTCATTGAAGTCGTGCTACTTACGAAATACACTGCGCCGCAAGTTTAACGCATAGCTTAAATATTTCCTAAGTTTTGACTGAATATTTTCTCAGGCGGTGATCCGATATGAATAAATTTTTCAGCAAATTGTAGCTCCATTCTTTGAGAAAAAGAAATGGTTATAAGATGATCAAAAAAATTGAATAAACTTATTGTACAGGGTGTTTGAATAGCGACATGTTTTCTTCTTCCAAGTTCATCCTTCTGCGGGCAATATCGTGTAGCTCAGGCAGAAAAAAAAATAGACGGTATTATAATCGCATGACTTCTGAGTAATTTGTTTTTTCAATCGTCTGTTTATCTTGAGCCACTCATGTTTTTATAATTCTCACACTTTTCAAACGAAATTTTTTAAAACTTTTTTGTTAATTTGCGAAGAAGGCTGTGTATTCAAAATTTCTTTACAAGTAGAAACTGTGTTTATTTGGTTTTGT